>WARS01000022.1:272500-597517 GCA_008933995.1 Datnioides undecimradiatus | reverse complement strand
TAATAATAATAATAATAATAATAACAACAGTCAGTAGAACTACTAAAAGTAGGGATTTTTGTTAAATAACTGGTCCCAGGCAGAAACTGGATCAAACTGTATAAAATCTATATTTCTATGTGATCTATATCAGCACAGGGATCACACTTCACCAATTCTTGTGATTACAGAACACAGTAGGGGTTTTATTGGTTAATGACGTCTTACTAACATTGAAATAAAAACCAGTGCAGTCAGATTGATGCAGCGTTGGGGAAAACACATGTGCACCAAGCTGCATGAAACAGGAATCAGCCCTGCAGTTTGATTAGCACACGTCTCCATGATTCCTGCATTTTGCTGCCGGTGTGTATCAGCTGAGCTCTGCAGACGTTTGTTTCTGATCTGTGTTGTTCTAACGTCTCTCTCTGTCAGGATGACCCAGCCGCTGCTGATGTGTTTCGTCCTCTGCATCATCTCTGCCTCCAGTAAACCGGCAGATAAGAAGAGTCGAGTTCACAGTGAAAAAACGCTCAGCCAACATGATGAACATGATGACAACAAAAACTACAACTACGACCATGAAGCTTTTCTGGGTCAGGAGGAAGCCAAGACTTTTGACCACCTCCCTCCGGAGGAGAGCAAACGGAGGCTCGGGTCAGTCAACACACAGAAACTGTGTTTAATTTCAGCCCGAATGACGAGAGTGTATCCTGTCACGCTGAGGTTTAACAACAGTCACGTCTCTACTTCAGGGATTTGTGAATGACTCGTGTAGGTGTGTGTAACACCGGTGCAGCAGGCGTGTCTTCCTCTAAACGTGTTCAGTTGTCTTCTGCTTTGTATTTCCTGGTTCCCAGTGGAAACATCCTCAGCTGGTTTAGCAAGTTCAGCCTGTTTCTGTTCTTATTAGTTTACATATCACACAGTTTATTTAAGTAAATAAGTTGGATTCAATTGGTAACACTTGTCTACATAGACATTTGTATATGTATGTTCATATAAACACTGAAGTTACATGTAGTTAAACACAGCTCACAGACATCAACACACCAACAGCAGCTGTGAACCACGTCACACACACATTGTCTGTAGTGTTATTGATTAATCACAGCCACCATTAAACACTGTGTCTCGCCGCAGCATCATCATCGATAGAATCGACACTAACAAAGACAGCTTTGTCTCCGAGGACGAGCTGAAGGGTTGGATCAAACATGCCCAACAGAAGCACATCTTCAACAGCGTGGAGCATCAGTGGAAAGACTTCGACCTGAACGACGACGGCTTGATCAGCTGGGAGGAGTACAAGAACGCCACATACGGGAGTTACCTGGGTAAACAACAACAATAATAATAACAATAACAATAATAATAATAATAATGAGAATAATGATATTGTCATTATTAATAATAAGAATGATATGGTTGTTATGAATAACAATAATAATATTGATATTAATAATAATGAAAATATCTGTTTTTAAGGAGTCACATTGATGTCCAGCTGCAGACTCTCTCATCCATTATCTTCATCACTAGAGTGATTTCTCCCATTGATCCGGTGATTAATCACCTGATTGATTACCTGACTGATTACCTGATTGATTACCCAACAGAGAACCCTCAGACAGACATAGAGTTTAACTACACTCACATGCTGATGAGAGACGAGCGACGCTTCAGGGCCGCAGACAGGAACAGAGACATGATTGCAGACAAGCAGGAGTTCACAGCGTATCTTCATCCTGAAACATATGAACACATGAAGGACATTGTGGTACAGGTGAGTACAACAGCAGTGACATCATGTCACTGATGCCATGTGACATCACTTTCGTCATGTGTGCTCTCACTGTCACAGGAAACGATCGAGGACATCGACAAGAATGGAGACGGTTTCATCGACCTGAAGGAGTACATCGGTGAGACAGACGGAGCCGAGACATTTACTATTTTCATCATGATTCATGATTTTATAAGTGAATCGGTTATGTATGAAATGATCGTTCATGATCTGTTTTAAGAAGGTGAGTTTGGAGTTTCAGACAATGTCACAGAGAAGGTTCTGACACCTGAGTCTTTGGTCCTGGATGGAGCAAACAGGTTTAGTTTTAGAGGCCATGGGAGGAAGTGCGGTCTGCGAGAGGACAAGTTCAGATACAGTTAAAGGGGACTCAGTCATGTGTGTCCAGCTTCTGTTTCACCTACGATTCTCAGGCCTGCACTCAGCCAACAGAAACAACGTTTACTGATTATCACTCCAGCAGAATACAAACTGTCGATTACCTACAGCAGAAGCATTACATCACATCCTTCCTCCGGCAGCACAGGGCAGTTTAGTTAAACTGAATCATAATTTCCCAGAAAAATAGAATTTGTAGAATTGTTTCTTCTGCAAACTGTGAAACATCACCAGCTCTGTAATTTCACTAAAGCCTTGCAGGAATCTTTCCTCCACTCTTGGTAAGTATTCACAGCTGTGTTATAAAATCAGGTGTGATTAATTAGACCTTTCCTCACCTGCTCTGGTCTCAGGTGACATGTACACTGCTGATGATAACAGAGAGGAGCCGGAGTGGGTGGCGTCTGAACGTCAGCAGTTTTCTGAGTTCAGAGACAAAAACAACGATGGGAAAATGGACAAAGAAGAGACTCTGGACTGGATCCTTCCATCAGATTATGACCACACTGAAGCTGAAGCCAAACACCTTCTGCACGAGTCTGACGCCAACCAGGTGGAACCAAAATGCCTCACTCTGCTGCATCATATTTACCTGTTCAGTGTGAAAGCCGTCACCTATTTAACGCCTGTTTTTGGTCTTTTTCAGGATGGAAAACTCACCAAAAAGGAAATCCTCGACAAGTACGAAGTGTTTGTCGGGAGTCAGGTGACAGACTTCGGTGATGCTTTACTACGCCACGACGAGTTTTAGAGTTGAAGCAGATTTTAGATAGAAAACACGATTTCCTCTGGCATTGAGAAATAATAGCTGTCAACGGAAGACGATGAAGAAGTTTTAGAGCGCTCTGAGCGTTTCAGCCTGGAGCTCAGTTCATACGATGATCAGAGATGGAAAACAGGTTGAGCCGGTCAGTTTGACCCCTTTATACTATTCCTTTATATTTATGTTTCATGCTCGGTTTGTGTCTGCTCCTCTGGTTGGTGACTCCTCGCTCCTTTTTGGTGCCTCGTGCTGTTTCACGGCTTGTTTTCATATTTCTCTTATTTGTGTTTATGAAGAACGAGTGATTTCTTGTCTGTTTTGGGAAAAACAAATTTACACAGTTCAGATTTGAAAAAGTCCACATCTTATATATTTTATATCACTTGAAAATGAAGCAGTTTACACAGTTTATCTTAAATTTGCACACCAGCACAAAGTCATGGGTTGATATTTTGGATTCTGTGTGAAATGTTGACTGTTACACACTGTTTGTCAATAAAAACTGAGAAGTTAAATGCAAGTGAGTGGTAAATGTTTTACTGACCTGATCCTGAAAGGCCGTTTCCCAATGTCGCCTTTGTGCGTTACGCTGTGATCTTCAGTAACTACGGGTTTTCAGAAACACACACATTGTTTGTGTGTGTGGTTTGTCTCTTTATTTGCAGGCTCATGATCTGTTTGGAGGGTCAGACCACCCAGCATGTGTTCAGCTGGTGAGACCAGGTGTTGGAGGTGGGCCAGCTGATTGGTCAGGGATCATTAGGGCATCTAATGAGGGACTGGACAGTGGCTGGATTGGGGAAGATGAACCTGTTTACTCAGTGACATGGGGCTGAACTGAGAAGGAGTTGTGTACTTGCAGTAAATGGAGATTGTCGGCAGTAACAGTTTGATAATAATGTGATACTTGTTCGCCTGTGAGGGCTCAGCGTCTCATTTTTCCTGCCTTTGGTAAATATCATTAATATTTTGTTGTATTCCCTTTTTGTGCACGTACTCTTACCTGACTAACCTGCGTTTATGACAACCAGCCTTTGAGCAGGTTCCAGCATCTTCTGCTCTTCTGCTCAGCAGCATGAGCAGAAACATTACACAGACACAGACTAAAGAAGCTCCGAGGAAACAAACTTTACAGCATTTCATTACTTTTATTTTGCCTCAGGTCTAAACAAAGATGCTCTACAGTCAAATAAATATCAGTTTGGATGTATTTACATTTTGTCATAAGTCATTAGTGTATTTAACACATTTCTCTGAGTCTACAGAGATTCAGTCTGTACAAGTCCACTTGGAAACTTGATCAAATGTCCTGTTTTTCAGTTGTGTTTGCTTCCAAACATTAAGATGCTGTGGACACGGAAGACGTTTCTGTCTTTGAAGAAACTTCAGATGATTCATCCATTTTCTCTCTGAAGACCATCTCCATGATGCAGGCATTAAACTGAAGAGAAGGTAAAGTCACGTTACTTTGACTCTGTATAATTGTGGCTATGCTGTCTGCACGTTGCTGTTGTTTCTGCACTGTAGATTATTACTTATTGCAGCACTGAAAACATCAATTACAGTTTGAGCAATAGATTTTACAGCAGTTAGTTCAGTCATGTATTAGCATGCTGCCGCAATAACATTTAGATTTGATTTATTTACAACATTTGAATGTTTTTTCAATTTCAAAGGTCATTTTCTCTCTGGCTTTGTTCAACATGAAAATCATCTAATTCATATTTTGCCAGAGTTTTTATTGAGAAACTTAAAAACGGGGTTGATCATCAATAATCATTTAAAAGAATTTAATTTTGTATTTCTCCAAGTTCATGTTCACACACCTGTCTGTTGTCTGCTCACCTGTTTCTTGTCTGCACACCTGTCTCTTGTCTGCTCACCTGTTTATTCATGAATACGTAGATGAGTGGATTGTAGATACAGGAGCTCTTGGAGAAAAACGCTGGGATGGTGACAAGTCGATAATCTTTGTTTTCATCTGACGAGTAGGCAAAGTAAAGAGCTGCGAGAGCGTAAGGGCCATAACAGGTAATGAAGGAGCCCACCATGACGATGATCATCCTCGATACCTCCTTCTCTGCCTTCTGGGTGGAGACCGACTCCGTCTGCTGTGCTGTTACCTGAACACCAGAAACCACACGTGTGTTTTTAGCTTCAAGCTTGGACCTAAAACCAGGACATCAAAGCTTTTGAACTCACAGCTCTCAGAGTGCCCAGCAGCTGAGAGTAGGAGAAGGTGATGATGCTGAGCGGAGCGATGAAGCAGGTCACCATCAGGAAATGGGTGTAGCTACTGCAGCTGAATTCCTCGCTGTGAGTGTACTAGTCAGGTCCACAGGAGCAGCCCAGGCCCTCAGGGATGTACCTGAAAACACACATGTGACAAGCTGACATGTTACGCCAGCTCATAAACAGACTCTGGAGACTTCCTGCGGGTGGGGATGGGTCAAAATGATCAAAATGGTTTTGTGTTTTCCAGCAAGTGTTTTAGTTTTCTGTGTTTCTGTTTCAGCTCAGTTCAGAACAGAGCAGCTGGAGCAACATGTGAAGTTCCAGCTACCGTCAGCAGCACTGACACACTTTGCGCATTACACGGACAATGGTGTGCACATTTCTGCACACTGTTTATCTTTAGAAACAGAAATATTGAAATTGTGTATTGTTTATTGAACATTTCTTTTTACATTTGTCTCTGGTCTAGATTAGTGCACTGATTTATTTTCCCTTATGTTAACTGCTATGGACAAATTGTCAAAGCAAATTTGTTGTATGATAAAACCTTTATGAGGACGTGTGAACACCTGAGTGTTTCAACTGTATGTCACTCACTTGATCAGTGAGTGTGCTGGTGAAGAACCAGGCCAACGTGTGTAATGATTTGCTCCCTTGGAAATATATTTCTATATTTCTATATTTGTAAAACATATGACTACCGTAATTCATAATGTACAGTGATTACAGAATTAAAACTGTTTTATGTTTTTATCAGATTTTGATGTTTCTGTCAAACAGGTGCGTCACCAACCTGCTCCAACCAAAGAAAGGTGGGATGGCACAGCTGACCCCCATGAACCAGGTGAAGGCCACAGCCACCAGAGCGTGGTTACTGCCAAACTTAAAGGCTCCGAATGGTTTACAGATGACCAGGTATCTCTCAAAAGACAAGACAGCCAATGACCAGGACATCACAAGTCCTGAGGACAGCACAGGTTGTTGATATAGTGACAGCAGAAAAAACATTAAATATCAGCAGTTTTATCATCTACAGTCACAAAACCGAGCTCTATATACCTGCTATTGATCCCATGGCAGCCTCCATCGCACACAAGGTGTGACCCAGGAAGTAGTAACCCCTCATAGTGGAGACAAACACCTGACTGACAGAGAAGGTAACGAAGATGAATCCTGCAAAGGAGATGTTGACCAAGATGTAGTTGAGGGGAACTCTGAGCTTCTTGTACTTGAGCATCACCAGGAGAACAATAAAGTTTAAAGGCGTTCCAGCGAACAGGACGAAGCCCATGAAGATGGTCTGGAGGTGAAAGGCCCACTGGGGGGCCAGGTAATACTGCGGCCCCTCAAAGGGACTCACTTTAGAGATGTTCTCGTAGGTGGAAGTGTTTCCCCATCTTGACCCTGAGCTGTCTACCACAGTTGCTGACTTTAGCCTCCTTATATACAACTCATAAACCACTTACAGTGAAGATTTGCCCTGAAGAGCTGCTTTGACTTTTCTGAGGTCACATTTTAGGATTAAGATTGTCACATTTACCTTCTGTCTGAAGACGTTTTCTGCATGACTCTTTAATCTGCTTACGAAGTTTACAGTCAACAGTTTGATATCAACCGCAAAGTGTGATGTCTTGGTTGAATATGAATCAGATATTGATTTGAATTTAAGAAAATGAATTTTAGCATTTGTCTGATGTGTGGAACAAGCTGCAGAGTGTTTTTATTTAATATAATGTGCGTCTCAATCACTTTCATTAGAGATTAAAGTCCTTTTGTACCTCATTACAAACGTCACAAACATGCAGAGACCTTCAACACAACGATCACAGCAGCGCAATATGAAGGTCTGAAACACGATTCTTCAGTTTATCAAATATAATTGTTAATCACAGAAACAGGTAGTTGTTCTGGTTTTAACCTGGCTGTCATTCATATTTATTTAGTGCGATGTCAACCAGAAGAACGATAAAACATCTTCTATGTCACTTTAAATATTCAAATGTAAAAATGAAATTAGACACTTCTGACTGAAGCGCCAGTGCCTTTCACTTTGTTAGGCTTTGAAATGAAGTTGTGCATTACTGCTGCTGTAGCTGAATAAAGTCTTTTGTGACATTAAAATCCATCAATGGCCAATAATTAATTTTTTTATCTCACTGAACGACTTCAGACTAAACAAGCTGCAGTCGACACACAGTGATTGATCCAATCATAATTCAGATAGTTACTATTAAACCATTAACCCTTTAACCGCTTAACAAACACAGGACTTAACCCGCAGCTCGTTCACGTGCTAAACAGCTTAACCTCTAAACAACTAAATGAAACCTCTGTAAGTGTTTAAGTGACCAGTTCATTAAAGAGTTACACAACAATTTACTCATTAATTACACATTTCAACTCAACACAGACGCACACAGGAGCAGATTCATCAGTCATCATTAATATTAACTCCTCTGCTAATCAACTTATAAATTAATAATCCAGTTAAAACATGTCAACATGTCCATTTTATTCATATGTCCCAATATCATTAACCACATTTAACAGCTGCTACAACATACAGCCCTGTCTGTACCTTCAGCCAGACCACTCAAGATAAAACATGTCTACAATATATATGTTTTTAACTTTTATCAGATTTGTCTGATGTCAACTTTGTTTTTCAGATCTTAATATCTGTAAATAAACAGAAATAAATGTGAATATGATAGACACAACAGAAGTTCAAAGACAAACTGAATTCATGCTCAAAGCAATGACATTTTCAAATGTCTATGTGTGTGTGTGTGTGTGTGTGCGTGTGTGTATACAGTAATAATAATAATTTTACAGTAATTCATAAGTGACCTTAAAATGACCATTAACTACTGTTTGGTTGTAACACAGGTGATGAATAAGTGTAGCCGCATTAGCAGCAACACACCAAACTGCTGCAGTCGGTCCAGGCCTGGGAGCAGCAGGTGGCCTGCATCTATAAAAAACAATATGAACCTTTGAGTTTTCAGTCTTTGTGACTTCTAATCCGGATATTTCAGATTTACCTGAGCAGGCCACCAGCCCCAATCCTTCAAATCCTTGAAACACTGTCACAAAATGAGATTAGAGACAAAAAGACTTGACGACTCCCACTAAACTGGTCTTAACTGGTCTATAATGGCGAATGGTTAACCTGAGTATGAGGATTAGGTCGTAAATCCCTGCGTCTTTTTTAAAAAGCCTCCTCTCTTCCATCACTTCATCTTCACATCTTCAGGATGATGAGGAGAGACTCAAACCTGCAAACACACTTTTATTTAAACATCATCATCTGATCTACAGAGGGCAGCAGCTGAAGAATCAAATCAACAGATAAAAAGGTACTTTTCTAATTAATCATCATATAATATGACTTCATGCACCCTCTTAAAATTTTTTCAAAAAACAGAAAAAACTGAACCAATTATAGAGTATATGATATTTATTAATCAAAAAACTTTTTTGTCAAAAAATGACTTAGGCCATTATTTTAAGAAGGTGATGATATGTTTCCCATTTACATGTTAATGTGATCTATTGATGTTAATATTTCCAGAAGCAACTGGTCTTCACAATGTTGTTGACGTTCCTGACAGAGAGCGCAGCTGCATGAGGTTTTGATGCAAAGGCAAAAATAATTGATCCTAATAACAATGATTGATCTTCAGAGCTGGGGCTGTATCATAACCAGGCTGTGTATGTTGTGAAGCATGGGTGTGATATGACCTCAGTTTGGAGGTGATTCACTGCAGACGGAAACAGGACTGACCTGAATTCACAAGCTGAACTTGACAAGCTGAAATATTCACTTTCATTACTGTCATGATTTACATGTTTGGTTTTTAATCTGAAGTCTCCCACGTGGTTTTTGTTATAAATCATATATATATATGAATGAAGAT
This sequence comes from Datnioides undecimradiatus, assembly GCA_008933995.1. Lineage (NCBI taxonomy): Eukaryota > Metazoa > Chordata > Actinopteri > Lobotiformes > Datnioididae > Datnioides > Datnioides undecimradiatus. The sequence goes on along the minus strand of WARS01000022.1, from coordinate 588,435 downwards.
TTTTGTATGAAGCTTGAATTTCTAGGCAGCATGTGGAGATGTATCGAGACTTAAAGCTGTGAAGGGTTCCCAGGAGAACAGTTTAAGGACCAGCATGACCTGTCAGTGAAACAGCTGGAGAACATATTCAATACACATTCAATATGTTTGCCTGTTTAATATGTTAAATAAACCACAATATGACATAAAAACTGTGTAATAAAAGACTTTTCATTTAATTTTGTTTCATTTTCATAGAAACTATTGATAGTGAAATGTTCCATGACACTGATTGCTGCTGATGGATTTTATCCGTTTACCCAGCATTCAGAAAATATTCTGCTGCCCCACACACTCACGCTGGTTTATCAAAAACAAATCACCTTTAATCTGTAAAAATGGCCAAAAAAAATCTTAACTGATGAATTTCATTGAAAAAATATTAACTGTAAACTGAGCCAGCCATAACTATAAGATTTATCAAACAGGTTTAAGACATTTAAGACTCTGTAACATGGAGGGGGTGTCGGCCCTGAACCCAGACTGGGAGCTGGTTCCTCAGGAGAGGAGCTTGGTAGCTGAAGGTTCTGCCTCCCATTCTCCTGTTAGAGACTCGAGGAACATCAAGGAGCTTGGCAATCTGGGAGCACAGTGATCTGGAGGGGTAACTGGACTTTGATCTCCTTCAGATCAGATAGTGTCTGACCATTCAGGGCTTTATAGGTGAGCAGAAAGAGTTTAAACTCTGTACTCTACAGGAAGCTGGGGCAGAGGAGCTCATACAGGAGAGACCTGATCTCTGAGTACCTGTCAGTACTGAGCTGGATCTAGATCAGCTGGAGGGTCCTTGGAGACAGTTAGGACAGCCTGATAGCACAGAGCTGCAGTGATCCAGTCAGAAGACACAAAAGCATAGGCTAGTTTCCCTGCATCAGTCTGAGACCAGATGTTCCCGATGATCCACAAGCAGATAAAGTTTTAAGGCTTTGAATTTTGTTTTGCACAGCTGTGTACAAACACAGCCAGGCAACCTTAAACACAGATAAGATTTTATATGTAGTTCTGTGTCTTGGTTCATACAAACTTCAGCTACAATTCAAAAATATATATTTTTTATTTTTAGTACATCTATGTCACTTGAGAGATTGAATTCAACATTTTTGGAGTTCTGAGTCAAGACCTCCTTTACTGGCAGAGCGGAACTAATGTTCCTGCTGGTGTTTCCTGCCGGCCGTGGATCGTGTCTGCACGCGGGAAGCCTGTGCGAGATGGCGGTCGAGACTCAGACCGTTTAGGACTCTTCAGATCCACCGTGTTGGTTAACTTTCAGCCTTGCCGTATTCCTGCTTCTGATCCAACTTATGGAGGGGGGCAAACCGAGCCTGGCCCTGGTCTACCAGGCGGTCCAGGCGCTGTACCACGACCCCGACCCGGCCGGGAAGGAGCGAGCCTCGGTGTGGCTCGGAGAGCTCCAGAGATCGGTAAGAAAATGGGAGAGGCCGGGAAACTGGAGTGTGAGACATGAGGTGCTGAGGACCGGGGGTCCTGAGGTGTTTTTAATGGGGTCTGTTCAGATCGGGTTTAACATCTACCTCGTTTAGAAAAGGCCAACTGAACTGCGCAGTCTCAGAGGAGCTGCAGGGCGGTGTTAGCATCATAGGTATGCTAAGCTAGCTAAATGAATGGATCAAAACATAAACGGATGGCTGTGCATTTAGTTTCATTAGCTGTCTGTGGCCACTTAACGAGTTGGCCACAAACACGGTGGTTTTGGCTAAAGGGTGTTTGTGTGTTTAAACTGGAAATTGTCCTTAATGTCGCGTAAGTCTCTGTGTTTAGGCCCAGGCTGCTGCACAGAGCTAGCTCTGTTAGCATGCTAACGTCGCTAAGGAAGCTGCTACAGCAAAGTTTAGCCTCTGACTTCGTGTGAGGACTTACAGTTAAAATTGGTGGCCGATCATTTGCGTCTCTTCTGGTTAATGGACAGGTCGCCTCGAACCAAAGTCCATTAAAAGCAGTTACGGTTTGACCTGTTGGTGTGTTTCCCGCAGCTTATCAAAGGGAGCTCTGCTTCGACTGCAAACTGTCAGTTTGAACCACCTGAGATTCAGACAGCTGAGACTATATGTTAGTGAATAAAGGGTAATGTACAGGCAGGTGCTAATCATCACTTTACTGGGCTGAGCCCGTCTATGTCTGGGTATGGCTTAACTCAAACCAGGATTAGTAACTGGTTTGTGGATACGAGCTGTTCTCCTCACAGTCCAGATCATCACCTGTTTACGTTGACAGGCGTATGGCTGACACAGCCAGCTGCTGTCATGTTCACTGCTGTGGTTGTTGTAATGGTGTCAGTTTAATCAACCTGATTCAGCTGATTCTGGACCTGATTTGACAACGCGACGGTCCAGAAAGGCCTCTGAACCAGTGTAGACTGGGCATTGAAGCTGTGCTCAGCCAGAGGCTGCTCCTCTCTGTTTCAGACTGTGATGTACCTGCACATGTACCTGTCTGCCTGCTTCCTGCAGCAGCTGCAGTTGAGTTTCATTCAAACTCAGCAGACAGGAGTACAATGAAGTGAGATTAGTGAGTTTGTGAGGTACGTGGGATCTAAAGCCAAAGTTTTTAATGTCAGGAATGTGGCTGTCTTTACACTTGGTGAGATCACCATAGTACCTGATGTTCAACACCTGTCCTGCTCTTGAGATGGTTATGTTTAGAGTTTTGGATTTAGACGGCGGTAAAATGTGTTGCCCTTGCACCGGCTGTCTTCATGATGTTATTCCCAGTGAGCAATGTTCGTACTCTGCTAACCTGTTGAGACAGATATTAGTGATGTCATTAGCCATGCATTGCCAGCAGAGTTTCCATGGGAACCTACATGCAATTAGCTAATGATGCAAAATGATAAGTCTGTTAATATTTGTAGCAGAAAATATCAAATCAATAAAACTTTGATTTGGATGAAAATAAGATTTTCAGTTTTTCTTCATCATGGGACAGTGTTTGACCGCAGTGCTCTTCTTCTTAATAGGTTGATGAATATTTCATTACATGGGGTCAAACATGTTGCCTTCACAAAATAATGTTTGTTTCCCCCAAACTGAACTGCTGGATTTCAATATGTTTTATGTAGCATTTTCATTGTTTGATTTTTTTAAAGTTCATTTATGTCTCAGTGTTTAAATGGGTGAAATGATGAAATTTAATCTTTCACAGCATCATGTGCAGCTGTCACAGGAATGATTTAAGAAAGGATTTGAAATGGATGTTACAGATGTTTCCGGTCTTACCTCAGTTTAAGGGCTCTAACTGCAGAGCTCCAGACCTCTGAAGACCTGAACAGCCACCAGAGCCTCATACTTCAGGCTTTCATGAGCTGCACATTAAAAATAGACCGGAGATGATCAAAACAAGGCTTCTTACTACAATATGACAAATTATCCTCATCAGACAGATCATAATACAGGTTGGCTTCAGACCTGTGGTGGTCAAATGTGTTGAAACTAACATTTAGAACCTCTCATGACTTAATCCTGCGTATGTTGCTTGGTTTGGCTAATGTTGTCCAGATTCACATGTTATACGCCTGGCCTGCATTGTCTTGAACTGGTCTCTCTGCTTGTGAAAGTTCAGATGTGTGGCAGGTAACCAGCTGCCAAAATGAACTGGGCTGAGACAAAGCAGTAAAGGCCTGCATGTGATGCGTTTAGGAAGATCAGGATATTCTTGTGTCTACCGATAATCTGCCTGTGCCGCATTCATGGTACATCTTTAATTAATATAATGAACCTTTGACGTTTTTGGTTGAAATTGTGGTTCATTAATGACAATCGAGGCAAAAGTTTGAAATAATGATGAAATGATGATTTTAAATGTTGCTCCCAGCCGTCCCTCAGATAAAGGCCTGGTATCTTCTGCAGCTGAGTTAAATATAGGCTCCTGTCACTAAAATGATGCTGATGGATGAAAAATGTTTACGATTTGTCTTCATGTGTAATGTCAGAATAAAAAGTCTCCTGGCAGGAGGTTCACTGTGAGTTTCTCAGGTGTGAACAGGTGTAATGACCTCACTTCCTGTCCTGTCCTACAGATGTATGCTTGGGAGATCTCTGACCAGCTGCTGCAGCTCAAACAGGATGTGGAGTCGTGTTATTTTGCTGCTCAGACCATGAAGATGAAAATCCAAACATCTTTCTATGAACTTCCACCTGAGACCCACAATGCACTGCGAGACTCACTGCTGACGCACATCCAAAACCTCAAAGACCTGTCTCCCATCATAGTCACACAGGTAACATATCCTGAGTACCCGCTGAGCTACACTCAACACATCTGAGCCCTGCTGAACCCTTTCAGTACAGCAGGAATCCAACGGCCTAAAACCCAGAACCTGAAGCTTCAAAAGCATCATCTGTCTCTGAAGTCTCCTCTTTCAGAAGTAGCAGAGTTGAAGTCAGGTTTTATGAAATACAGGTTTGTGTTAGGACCAGAACAAACTGGTTGGTAAACATTTAAACGTATCTGAGTCACACACACTCTGTGTAATGATGTCGAAATCTGCTTCTCAGAACTTTGATAGCCTTTCTCGCTGTGTGTGAGCGTGAGCGTGCACATGCCCATGCACATGAGCACTTCTTTATCCTGCATGTGTTTCCGACATAGCAGCCAGGTGTCAAACCTGGTCATGTGACACTTTGGTAAAGCGGTAAAGACAGAAACAGTAAAAGTCAGATTTCATCTCTCTTCAATCAGCTGTTCCAGGTTTGTCGGTCTGAGTGTTCTTTTCTCAACCTGTTTGACTCACTGATGTGCCGATTTGTTTTGGTCTGAGTTGCTGCAGGGCAGCAAGTTGCAGGACAACATGTCAGTGTTGAATCCTTACCATCTCATTAACAACGTCAATGTGTAAATGGTTTGTTATCATCACATGAACGTTGCATTGTTTGGTTCCTTCAGTGCAAACACTTTCTCTGTGACTGTAAGTTACATCAGATTCATGTTTCACAACCTGGTGAGTGTCAACAGCAGCAGTTCCTCACGTTAATAAGCCAACAAGAACTGAAATAAACCTCTGCACGTCATATTTATCCGCTTTTCTGATTCTCTGCAATCAAGAACTCTGATTGATTCAGTAGCTCCTCTGGATTCTGTTGTTACTGATAGGTCAGATGTTCACATTTCCACTGTCTTGTGTGAACATTGACAGTCTCTCAACAAGACTCTGAATAAACTCTTGAATGACACTTCATCACAGGGCGACAAATTGTAAATGACAATATCCCAGACATGATCTTTTCAGCTGGGTGAAAGTGGAAATGTATTTGCTCCATTGGCTGCTGGCTTTTATCCTCTGTAGGAGGAAATCAGACGAAGAAAGAGGTTTTCTCAGCATCTGTGAAGGTTTGGATCAGGTTCAGTGTTGTAAACAGTAAATGCGTCAGACCCTTGAATGCAAACAGGTGAAATATAACAGAGGTTCTGGCTGCTTTAGTAAATTAAAGTTGTTTGACGTGTCTGAAGTTTGTTGGTCTTGCTTTTTACTCTGTCTCTTCTCATGTCTGTGTGTCTCTCCTCTGTCTTAGCTGGCTTTAGCCATCGCAGATCTGGCTCTTCAGATGGCCTCATGGAAAGGATGCGTTCACACACTCATAGAAAAGTAAGAATTCGCATAACTATCCGAACATAGTAAACAAAGGTTGTGTTAAGTCCAAATATGGTCACTGGATCAGACGGCAGACAGCAGTCACATCTTTGTCTCTGAGACCAGGTGACTATCTAAACCCAGTGCAGACAGAAACAAGAAGTCTTTCCAGATGTGTAACATTCAACACACTTTGTTCAGCCACCTGCTGTGTGTGTGTGTATGTGTAACTTGATGATTTCTGAAGTCAGCCGCTCTTAATTTCTTCATCAGGTACAACAACGACATCAGCTCGATGCCCTTCCTCATAGAGATTCTCACTGTGCTGCCGGAGGAAGTTCACAGTCGATCTCTACGAATTGGAGCCAATCGTAGGACAGAAATCATCGAGGATCTGGCTTACTACTCCAGCACTGTGGTCACACTGCTGGTCAGAAACGCTTACTGTCAGCCTGATTTAAAGTCTCTGTCCCCTGGTTTCTCTCTTTCCTGTCCCTCCGTCACCATCACCACTTCAACTACTGTTATAACAGCTCTGCGCTACCATCACTGCAGGAGCCAATTATTCAATATATATAAATTATATATATTAAATATATAATCAGCTGAGCTGAGATTCTGCTCATGACATTTGGGATCCATACGTAATCACAGATTGCTAAGTCACATCGCTCTTTAAATATGTAATCTATGACAAGATTAAATTAAACCTCATGTCACCGATGGCTGTTATCAAAGTGGTCAGATAGGGCGGACACGAGCGGCACTGCTGAAGGATCACAGACTCTCGATGTGTCGACACCGCGACCATGTGAGTGGCAGCAGTTCAGTCTGGACACTGCTGTGGTCCGCGGTCTGTTGAACAGTTTGGTCTCATGTCAGTCTGGGTTGGGTTAAGCGTTTGTATCCTGTCACAGATTCAGAACAGTGTTAATTTCCTTGAATTGTCACTGCCTGTGTTTTATGAGCTGATCATTGGTGTTTTTATTTTAGACGACGTGTGTGGGGAAGACGGGGAACGACGAGAAGATGTTCATCAAGGTGTTTCGCTGTTTGGGCAGCTGGTTCAACCTTGGAGTCCTCGACAGTAACTTCATGGCCAGTAACCAGCTGCTCATGGTCCTCTTCCAAGTCCTGGTGAGATTCACATGCCTAGTCTCTCATCTTACTGTAGAGGGGCATCTACTTCCTGTTTACATTTAGTACAGGAGGTAGCAGTAGTTTGTTTAGCGGGTAAAACACCAGATAATGCAGAGTCAGTCACCTATGACCTGTCAGCATGTTGAAATGAGCTGCATGTTTCCTGGTCTTACCATAATGTCTCTGTAGCAGAGGGATGAAACTTCAACCAACCTCCATGAGGCGGCGTCGGACTGTGTCTGCTCTGCTCTCTACGCCATAGAAAATGTGGACACCAACATGGCGTTAGCGCTGCAGCTCTTCCAGGGCGTCCTGACGCTGGAGACGGCCTATCACATGGCTGTGGCCCGAGAAGACCTTGACAAGTAAGAACACACAGGAAAGTGGTTCTGATTGTTTTTTCAGTGTACAGAGTTCATGCTATTGGCCACATTTGTGTTTAACCCTCGTCCTCAGAGTGCTGAACTACTGCAGGATCTTTACCGAACTCTGCGAGACCTTCTTAGAGACAACTGTCAGGAGTCCAGGTCAGGGTATGGGAGACCTGAGGACACTGGAGCTGCTGCTGATCTGCGCAGGACACCCTCAGTATGAGGTACGGAAATAACCACAGCACTGCACCAGTTACGCCACTGCACCAGTGACACCACAATACCACTGCACCAGTGCACCCAACAGATCCACCATGAGCAAGCACTTGGAGACAGTGGCAAGGAGAAACTTCCTTTAACAGACAGAAACCTTGGGCAGATCCTGGCTCTATGTGGATGGACATCTGCCCTGATCGGCTGGGGGGAAAGAGAGAGAGAGAGAGACAGGAGGGGAGATTGAGAAAACACAACACATCATAGACAGAGATACAAGTGAACATAAAGATGAAATTGACAGAATGGTAGAGCAGCAGAGTCCTAACTATGGCTGCTGTTAGCAGGACAATAATGATAATAATACAATAATGATAATAAATGGCAGCAGAGGACAGGGGGTAGGTCGGTGGAGCCACAGATCAGATGTTCAGCTCTGGAGCCACAGGTATCTGTAGAGAGGTACAGAGAGAGAGAGACCAGAGAGAGAGATAGTGACACCAGTGCACCAGTGACACCAGTGACACCAGTGACAGAGACAACACTGCAACAGTGACGGTGACACCTCTCTGTGATCTGGGTTGGGGAGTCTCTGATTATAAATCTGGTCTCTGTTCTCTGCCTGGTAGATCTTTTACTTCAGGTTATAATTCTGTTCTTCATTGGGATCCAGGTCGTGGAGATTTCCTTTAACTTTTGGTACCGTCTTGGAGAACATTTGTATAAGATAAACGATGCAGCTCTTCACACCATCTTCAGACCGTATATCCAGAGGCTTCTGCATTGTTTGGCACGGCACTGTCAGCTCGATCCAGATCACGTAAGTCACCTGATGCAGTTTACTTGAAATCAAATCTGATGAAATCCTCTACCTGAACTGTATAAGTTGCTGAATCATCAGCCAGATACAGTTCTCTTTTTACACCGCAGCTCAAATGTAACCCTGTAAGTCCTCAGAATCAGGACCTTAAAGGTTTCTTGCTCGACAGGAGGGAATCCCAGAGGACACCGACGATTTCGGGGAGTTTAGGATGAGAGTGTCTGACCTCGTTAAAGACGTCATTTTCCTGGTTGGATCCATGGAGTGTTTCTCTCAGGTAACTGTGGCACTGATATACAGTTTAGGAGCAACTACAGGCCAATTTGTGTTGGGTTAGCATAATGATGGAGCAGATTCTTACATTTTCTGTTCTTTCTCAGGCATATTCTAGTGTCAGAGATGTTCTAAAACAAGATGTTCTGGTTGTTTCCAGTTGTATTCCACCTTAAAGGATGGAAACCCTTCGTGGGAGGTGACGGAGGCCGTCCTCTTCATCATGGCTGCAATTGCAAAAAGTGTTGATCCGTGAGTATCTGAGTTACTTTATGACCCAGACAGTCGTGCAGGACTGTCTGTTCCTGTCAGTCAGCACCGTCCTGTAAAAACAAAGTCGTACCCCTCTGAACATGTGACCTGCAGAGTGAACAGTCGACCCTGGCAGGAATCCACCTCTACATGATTCAGTCTGAACTGACTCAGTTTGTGCTGTCTTACAGAGAGAACAACCCAACGCTATCGGAGGTTTTGCAGCAGGTGGTTTTACTTCCAGAAAGCGTCCACATGGCTGTTCGCTATACGAGCATCGAGCTGGTTGGAGAGATGAGCGAGGTCGTGGACCGAAACCCCCGATTCCTTGGTACAGTGTCATGAGCTGAACTTAACTAGCTGCGGTCTGTATTTGTATGTTTGATGGTATGATGCTAAAACACTGTGTGTCCTCAGTTTGTCAGTGTTTTTCACTTGTTTGTCGGGCAGACAGCCCTAGCTGGAGAGGGAGCACGAGTGCATCCAGCCTCCCCTCTAAACTACTTTCACTGGTTGTCCCTTTAAGTGAAGTGATCGTGATCACACCTGTACCATACACCTGTATCGTTCCAACTCTCTGGAGCTTTATTTTAAAAACCATCACTCTTTGCACGTGCTCTTCCTGTCAGACCCAGTGTTGAACTACCTAATGAAGGGGCTCAGAGAGAAACCTCTGGCGTCGGCAGCGGCGAAGGCGATCCACAACATCTGTTCAGTGTGCAGAGATCACATGGCTCAACACTTCCAGGGTCTGCTGGACATCGCCCGCTCCCTTGACTCCTTCGCCCTGTCGAGTGAGGCCGCTGTAGGTCTGCTTAAAGGTACGTGCTCACCTGTACACACCTGTGGTGACATAATGAGTTCAGCCTGCAGGCGGTAGAGGAGCGATAGAGGAGAGCAGCGTGAGGCAGCTCTGACAGCAGAGACAACACGTGGGAGGGTGCAGCCAGTTAGCAGCTCCGTCAGGACAGCTACAGGAGACCAAGGGTCCCACTGAGACCTGAGGACACCTGTCTCCCTATCCACCTGAGGACACCTGTCTCCCTATCCACCTGAGGACACCTGTCTCCCTATCCACCTGTCTCACCATTCACCTGTCTCCCTGTCCACCTGTTCCAGATGTCTCTCTCACTCTCCAGCCGCCTGTCTCTCTCTCACTCTCCAGCCGCCTGTCTCTCTCTCTCACTCTCCAGCCGCCTGTCTCTCTCTCTCACTCTCCAGCCGCCTGTCTCTCTCTCTCACTCTCCAGCCGCCTGTCTCTCTCTCTCTCCCCACCCGCCTGTCTCTCTCGCTCCAGCCATATGTCTCTCTCACTCTCCAGCCACCTGTCTCTCTCTCCAGCCCTGTTCCCAGCAGCGGTGGGAGACGGCCTGGGGAGAGGCTGTGCAGTCGTGGTCCGGTGCTGATCAAACACGCGTGTGCAGATGATGAGATTGAGCTCTTACATGTTGTACAAGTGCAAAACTCAGGCTGTTGGTTGACTTTGTGAACAGGAACAGCTTTGGTGCTGGCTCGTCTTCCTCTAGAGAAGATCGCAGAATGTCTCAGTGACCTTTGTGCCGTTCAGGTCATCGCTCTGAAAAAGGTTGGTCGTGTGTTTTTGACACATTCAGATGCTTCGATATTTCAGTCACTGAGCAGAACCGTTCAAACCAGAGTTCGTGATGTTCTTTCAGCTTCTGGCTGAAGAATCTACGAATGGGAAATCAGCTGATCCCACAGTCTGGCTTGACAGGCTGGCTGTAATCTTCAGGTGAGTTGACCTGTTGTTTTACCTGTAGTCAAATGTCATTTAAACTTCATTTAAATGAGACAGTGGACGCGCTCTCACAGTTTGTTCTTGCTCCAGACACACGAACCCCATCGTAGAGAACGGACAGACTCACCCCTGTCAGAAAGTCATCCAGGAGGTAAAACTCACCTGAACTCACCTCATTTAACCCGAGGCTCCCCCATAGGAGTCATGTGAATAATTACACATTAAAACATTTATAAATAAACAGCCTTAATCATGTAACCTGCCTGTAGATTAGATCAGTTCAACCTGATGAGGTGTGTCAATTACCATATCTCACCTGCATGCATCTGGAGATAAGATAGAAGACTTATCTTACCTGTATGAGTTCACTGGTAGATCTGATTCAAACTATGTGTCTTACCTGTGTTGTGACTCACCTGTAGATCTGGCCGGTCCTGTCAGAGACCCTGAACACTCATCAGGCTGATAACAGGATCGTGGAGCGATGCTGTCGCTGTCTCAGGTTTGCTGTACGATGTGTCGGGAAAGGCTCGGCCTCGCTCTTGCAGCCACTTGTCACTCAGGTGAGACATACGTGGCCTGGAAGACCTAGACTTACACAACTGCACAGTTAAACCGACACACCTGGTCTGTTATAGAAGGTACAAACAAATTGTGACCACATTGCTTCTAAAAAAAAATAAAAAAAGACCCGTCCCCGCTGTGACCATGTCCTCCGTCCTTCAGAGTAGTGCAGTGATGCTCTGCTCCCAGAGCTCCTGCCACGCTTGGATCTCTCCCTGGAAGTCCTGCTCTGTGACCTTGTAAAGTTCCATCTGTGACGTCCTTTGGACCTCCTCCACTGTGTCAGAGCAGAGACCCTTCAGCTGCACCGTCACTCTGCAGATACCAGAGCTCCACCTGTCATAGTTCAGGTGGTTGGTGCTGAGTCTCCTTCCTCAGACTCCTCAGATGCCTCAGAGCAGTGCAGCAGAGCTCTCCACTGACAGTCTGACCCTGGGGGATGAATTCACGCTGCACAACCCCATGAATGTGGGAGGACACAACCAGCATGTCCTCCTGATCTGATGCAGACACTTCCCTCTGTGACTCTGCAGCTTCTCCACTGCTGGTTGCTCCCCGCAGACAAACATCAGCCTCCATCAGGCTATGACTCAAGCTGAGGGCTCAGCTCTGTGATGACCACGTCACCTGCAGGTGGTCACATGATGGCCTGTAACTCTGATCCTGCAGGTGATCATGTGACCTCACATTGTATACTGACAAAGGTTATGGCCTACAGCTGCTGCTTCCTGCCAGTGCTGCGTTCAGGAACAACAGTGACCTGCTGTATTCACACACACTGAATCAGACACTCAGGCAGTGTGAAGTCCAGTTAATGTCAGGGTCACAAGATTCAGATGTTTGCGTTCACACACAAACCCCGTTCCTGGGTTCCTGGCTCCAGAAGAGTTCCGGGTATCAGTACGTGTACGTTCTTACCTGTGCTGCTGCTCCTCAGCGTGTCTCTGAACATCGTTTTGTTTTCATTTTTCCGCCATCAGGTATTTAATGTCATGATGACCTGAACTGAGATGAGACTTAAACAATGAAATCCAACAGAGTCACTGAGAAAACCCAGGAACATAATGAACATTTGGAGATGTTTGATAAATTTTACACAACTATTGATTGAATGTTTGTGGTCATCAGATGGTGAGTGTGTACCAGGTGTATCCACACTCCTGCTTCTTGTACCTGGGCAGCATCCTGGTGGACGAGTACGGCATGGAGGAGGGCTGCAGGCAGGGGCTGCTTGACATGTTACAGGTAAATGTAACCTCCCACCTGGTACATGCACACTTGTAGACTGTCATGTTGTTGTGGATGACAATGGGCCCCTCCTCCTTCCCTCAGGCTCTATGCATGCCGACCTTCCAGCTGTTGGAGCAGCAGAACGGTCTGAGGAATCACCCTGACACTGTGGACGACCTGTTCAGACTGGCCACCAGGTGAGTGTGCAGGTTCACCGAACAGGTCAGTCTACTGAGGTGTTATTCAGGTCCTGACATCGGCCCATCTCTCTGTCTACTCAGGTTCATCCAAAGGAGTCCTGTCACCTTACTCAGCAGCAGCATCGTCGTTCACATCATCCAGTGTGCCATTGCTGCCACATCGTTGGACCATCGAGATGCTAACTGCAGCGTCATGAAGTTTGTCCGGGATCTCATCCACACCGGAGTCGCCAACGATGTGAGTCAGAGGAAAACAAAGAAACTACACTGGAGATTAAAGACAACGTTTGACTAAGAGCTGAATAAAAAGATTAGAGCTTGTAGAAACATGTGACACTGCAGAGAACAAACACAGCATTTATCCAACATGTTAGTTTCTCTGCAGCAGGAACTTTAGGGGTTAAATGTGATTTTGCTGCAGCTTGGAAACCAAAGTCCTGCCGCTCTGGGAGCGCAGCAACCAGTGCAGTTGATAATTCAGCATCCACAGCTGGAGCGCGTTTATAGGCAACACAATGGATTTGGCGATACACTCACGTAAAACCACATTATAGATGAGCTGATTGACACGATGCTGCCTTTGACATGACTGTGAGTCTGGTCCCAGACCTGCACAGACAGTCCCCGTACATTAGTTATTACTGTTATCTGACTCTTCACTGAAATGCTGCTAATCGGCACACCCGGTGATGCCATCACCTGGCTAAAGTTTTAGTCTTCAACTTTGTCTTTTTCTGGAACTGAAGTGGTCCAGAAAGTAGACCAGGTCCTGCAGCTGGAGACTGGGCTGCATTGGGGTCACATCCTTCTCCTGAACACTCCAGTATCAGTACACTTCCTGTTACACCTCCAACCTGTATAATAATAATGTCTGACTCTACAGCACGAGGAGGACTTTGAAGTAAGGAAGCAGCTGATTGGTCAGGCCATGGAGCAGCATGGTCAGCAGCTCGTCACTCAGCTGATGCACTCCTGTTGTTTCTGTCTGCCACCGTACACGCTGCCCGATGTCGCCGAAGTGCTGTGGGAGGTCATGGTGTTTGATAGACCTGTGAGTATCAGTAACACCTGGCCCTGTGTGTCACCTGTTGCTCCATAGGTACTGATGTCTAAACTCCTCTTGTTTCAGACATTCTGTCGCTGGTTAGAAAATGCTCTGAAAGGTTTACCAAAGGAGACGTCAGGAGGAGCCGTGACTGTCACCCACAAACAGCTGACTGACTTCCACAAACAGGTCACCAGGTGAGAGGCAAACACCTGCAGCAACGGAGATATGAGCAACAGTAGCAACTGACTTGTCAAACTGACTGACTGTTGGCCTCCCCCAGCTGGCAAAAAAAACTTTATCTTCCCCTCTCTACATTTATCTCCTCTCTCGTTTATCTGAAAAGATTACCTTTTCATTTTTTACTAAAATGTCTGGATCTCTGAGGTGTTCAGGGACACGTTGAGCAGACAGTGAGGTGTTCAGGGACACGTTGCGCAGACAGTGAGGCGTTCAGGGACACGTTGCGCCGACAGTGAGGCGTTCAGGGACATGTTGCGCCGACAGTGAGGCGTTCAGGGATGGGACACTTTCAGGGACATGCACGAACAGTACGGGATGTTTTGATTGGTCATATGAGTAGCCTGAGGTGTCTGACAGGTTTTTGTTGAGACTTGTTAAGAGCACAGGAAAAGCATAGTCCTCAGAGCGAGTTCAGACTCGTCCTGGAATCTGATGACTCCTGAAGGACTCACCTGAAGATGCCGAACGACTGCAAAATAAATGTTTTTGTTTAAATCCAACTGCTTTATTGTGAAAAATGTCCTGATTTAACCTGAAAGAGCTGACAGGTGTGTTCACCTGCTGAAGTTTCATAAACATCATATGGACACAAACAGCATTGATACTTAAGCTGCTATCACAGCTGATTAATAAACTGTAAGACTAAACAAGGAACTGACACAAGCAGGAAGAACGACTGTCGACAACTAACGCTTGTGCTAATGCTGGACTTTGTTCCTTCACCAGTGCTGAGGAGTGTAAACAGGTGTGCTGGGCCATCAGAGAGTTCACCAGACTGTTCCGATAGCTGCAGTCTTCACACCACACCAGGTAACTGTTCACATCACACCAGGCACCTGTTCACACCACACCGCACCAGGTAACTGCTCACAGTCTGATATGTCGATCGTTGTGTTTCTCTGCAGGTTAAATCTTTCGTTGACCAACTTTCAGAGGTGACGGCAAAAAGCTGCGACTGCAGACGAGGATCCAAAGGGACGAGATGAAGAAGATGAAGATGGAGGGACTTTGAATGTGAGACAGGAGGAATCACTCTGAAGGACTGACGGAGTGACGGGTGACGGACAGACTGAGTCCACCAGCACTCAACCGACCTCACCCGACCTCACCTGGAGCAGGTGTCAGGTTTGGCGGGGTCGGGTCCAGCAGGTGGGCGGGTCAGGACTTGGAAGAGTTCACTTAGTGAACTGATGCGGATCAGTCCTGTTGGATCTTCATCAGTAATCAATCGTAGGATGTGCCTGGTCAACAGTTTTTAAGAGAAGATTTATTTTTGGGACTTTGGTCGTGATGTTTTTTGTCCGTGCCATAACTAGAGCCAAAAGATTTCCCATGATGCTCTTGGCTGAGCGGCTGCCTATGGAGGCTTCATGCTGGGGGATTTGGCGTCACCTTTGAACTTTTTAACTTTGGTTGAGTTTTAGTTGTTTTTCCACAAAGTGAGACAGAGTGAACTCTGGGTAATGAGACAAAGAGACTGACACCATGACATCATCGGTGATGTAGCCTTGTTGTAAACAATAAACAAGTGAAACAACAGCTGCCTGGTTTAGTGTTTAACTAGTTCCCTGATGCTGCTGCAGGTGTGAATGTTAAGGTACTCGACCCTTTAGGTTTGGCGCTGTGGAGTGAGAAGATGCTGCTCAACAGTTGTTGGGTTTACCAATCGACACAAGGCTTCAGTTTGTCTTCATTCTGTCAGAAGAGACCAAGTTTGTTGCTTCATCTCACGGTTTGTCTTCAGTTCTCACTGAAACCAGTCTAAGACCCAACTGAGAGTTTAGATATGCAAGAAGCACAAGCTGCTGTCAGACGGCAGGAAGTCTTACTCTGTTTAAACCAGAGCGTGAACACTAGCAGGAAACCAGCTGTTCCATTCACATCTGAACGTCAGGTGTTCTGTTCAGTAATCTGACACAGGCGATGTCATCATGACAGCTCTGTCCTTTGTGTTTCCACTCACCTGATGGAGACCCCATCTGCTGGAAGTTCTTGTCAAACTAGTTTGTTTATTTTCACCTGATACTCAGACCTGAAACAACAGACCAGAGTCCAGAATCTGCTGCGAAATCCTGGACCAACACAAAACCATTGATTCTGATCCTGATGTGTAGCCATGACAAAAATATTATCCAACAACCCAAAAACTAACAGCCATGATGAGACCGACAAGTGAATCAAAAAACTAGACAAAGTTTATAAGATGAGTATCTGTTTCAGAGCAACATGTAAAGTTTGTCCTGAGGGGTGCTAAAGGAAAGATGACTAAGTGAACTGATGTGATGGAGGCGGGAGGTGAGTCTCCCTGTAGAATAATGTAGAAACAACACGTATAAATACTGCAGCGGTGTTTATTGACATCATGAAGACACTGCAGCTAACGAACATGTTTATGGACAGATGTGTGTCCAAGAGGCCGATATGAAGCTTCAACTGTCCCACTCAGACAAATCACTCGACATCTGTTCATGTTCAGTCTCAGTGTTTCCTCATTAACCTGCAGCACGTGTCCAAGCAGTAACGTGAAGCTCTGAAGTCGGGACGAACAGAAACGACCCCGCAAACAACTGAACACGTCAACATGATGAGCCTGACTGATTCACACATGGGACTTCAGGCAGCATGAAGGAGGAACTGTTGTGGGCATGAGGGGTCACTCAACAAACTAAAATGTGAACTTGTCCTTTAACTCGGAACAAAACTGATGATCAGTCAAGTTCAGCCTGAAGAGCGTCCAGTTTCACTTCCTAAAACGTAAAATGGACCCGCCTCATGTTTGTTTCTCTGCACAGGATGTTTTATAACTAGTCCTGTGTGTGTGTGCACACATGTGCATGCGTGTCATTAAATTACCAGTGCAGTGTTAAATAAGGTGCTCAGGACCAGAACACGGAGCTGTTAGCTGGTGTTCAGTGGATGTTGGGGGTCCAGGGCCCGTGGATGTGTTGGCTCTGCAGGAGTCTCTGCAGCTCTTTGAACTGCTCCACTGTCTGGTCCTTTACGTCAGGATTTGAGATCTGCAGGCGGATGCTGTCTGTGGACCAGCTAAGTTCTCCAGAGAACATTTCCGTCAGGATCCGAGCCACCACAGGAACAACCTGAGGACAAAAACCCGAACCACTTTACTGCTGGACAGCAAGAACATCATTATCCACAATTTGTTTTAAAAATCTCAGCATTTGTGACCTAATGTCATCTCAGCTGGTTTGATTAGAAGCGTCCAAAATTCATTTCGTATAAACCCCAAATACATGGGGCGTTAACTGAGTTGGTGTCGGGCTGAGGTCATCAAAAGCATGGCATGTATCTTTAAAGTGTTTAAGTCTTATTTATTTGTTGTCACATAGTTTTTCCACTAAATCTTCACTTTCTTACTAAAAACTATGAAAAAATGCAGAATCTGTCAATTTCATTCATGTTTGATCTTCAGTTTAAGATGTTTCTGCTTCAGTTTGTAAAGCAGAGATTTAACGTTGCCACATGACGCACCTGAACTATAATCAGTTTCTTCTCTTTGGGTTTCTTGTCAGGCCAGTCTTCACCAAAGCAGAAGTAGATCTCAAAAGGTGGAGGGTTCTGAGCTTCACCTTTCTGGAACATGATCAGTCCTGTGGACAAAAGAACATTTCACATGTCGCACAATTATAAAAAACAAAGTTTTTGACGGGTCAGTCAAGTTTCTCAGCGATTCGTCACCTTGCAGAAAGTCGTTGAGGCTAAAAACTTTGATCTTTCGCTCCCTCTCCATGGAGTTTGGCGGACCCTGTTCAGGCATTCCTGGTCCAGACCAGAACACCTTACACTGACAGAGGCGGACGGCGTAGATGTCCTGCTCACAGATCTCCAGGATCAGACCACGATCCATCACATCTAGCAAGGCATCGGTGTATAACCGCTGCTTCTGGTTCTGGATCTCAGACGTTCCTGGGAACAGGACCTGCTGCAGGGTGACTGGTCCAAACAAGTCCACCTGCTCTGGGGTTGGCTCCAGGTGTCCATAGTACAACCGGCAGCCCTGAGGGTTACTGACGATCAGGGAACCCATAGTCCGGCCACGGTACTGGAACTTTAGGTCCAAATCTGTCACTATGGCAACAGAACCAGGTCGTTTCAACAGTGAACTTTAAAGTGTCCACGGTTTAAATACAAATCTGACCTAATTAAGTTAATGATAATCAGTGAAGTACAGTAACCATCCATGTTGCTGAAATGTGTTTGAGTCATGTTTAACCACAGAACCTGCTCCACAGTCCACCACACCTTCATTACTGTGAGCCAACAGGTGGGTGTGACCTCCCAGTGAAACAACAGAACTGACTTAAGCACAAATGAACCTCTACTCATGTTAAACTGCTGCTGCTATCCAGCTGCACTCGACTGTTCTGGACCAGGAGGGGGTCCACACCAGTCGTCCTGAATCTGAACATTTCAATAGTGTTTTACGGTAGACATGAGGAACCTTTGGGCCTCGTTTGATTGTTTTTTTTCTTTAATTTGGTCTCTACAGATCTGTTTGGAGCTCGTGGACCTGCTGTCAATCACCTGAAACATCAGAACAATAACTCTGAGGTTCTACTTTAAAGGTACAAGATCGTACTCACATGGAACGCTGCTCAGCAGGTCGTACTTGCAGGGTTGGTGGTTCTGAGGGTCCCCCTGGGTCTGGACACCACCCATGCTGCTGGCATCCATCGATTCAGGGGGACCAGAGGCAGTTGGGGGGGGGGCGGGATTCAAGTCCTGAAGTCCGTTAGAGAGTCCTCCAGGATGGACAAAGCTCCCCTGATCCACCATCTGACCACCAGCTTGGAGGTCAGGGGTCAGAGGTAGCACTGTCTCTGGGAGGAGTGGTATCGGGATCACTTGCAAAGGTTGAAACGTCCCATTGGCGGACAAGTCGAACGGATTTGCCTCAGAATGAGCTGGGAAGGAGCCGAACGAAGGGGGGTCACTAATCCTGGGGTCTGAAGAGACATTACATCATCACATTACATCATCAGAGTCGGCCAGGTCGAAACCAAAGAAGAACCAAGAACCAAAAACTTCTCATTAGTTCCTTCAAACTACACTTTTTACTTACTGATGGTGAGATCCATCAGGTTCGGCATCTGAGAACAAATCAGATTATTGATTTCAGGTCATTCAGGTGATAAAAATATGGACAGTCTGTAGTTTGACACGTTTTATTCCTCACCTCCTCGTCATCATCATCAACAGCATCTGAAACAGAAACAGATCAACTCTGCTTTTAATCCACCAGGATTAAAAATGTGGAGGGTTCAAGTCAAAACAGTCTTTGAACAAACAAACTTCCAGCTCTGACTGAAATGTTTCTCTGGCTTTGCTGCTTTTGCGTGAAGTCAGGTCAGGTCAGAATTTGATCTGTGTTTCAGTCTGCAGCAGATCAATGAATAATGAACTGATCGGTAAAGTATTGATGACAGACCACCAACACCAGCCTTGGTTTGAACAAAACTAAAGCTCCAGCAGCATCTTAGGTTGCCTCTTTTAAACAAAGAGATGATCTGAAACAGAGGTCGTGACCTCAGTGTGTTCACCGTCCTGTTCACATGTATGTTCTCACCTGTGTTCCCAGGCTGCTCACACACCTCGTATACTTTGAACGGTTTGACCGGAGTCTCTTTAGTGCCATCGTACTTCAGCTGAAACTCTCTGCTCTTGTTCAGAGCACAGCGAAGATTTGCTTTCCACTTGGCGGGGTCGGGTTCATCCACACCTTCCTGATATTTGCCTGTTTCCAGAGCCCACGCCTGCAGGACACACAGTACAATCACAACACGCAAAGTTCACATCAAAACCAACCAAACATGAGAAAACGTAACACACTGCAACACGACAAACACTCAAACAGCTGTGATAAAACATGTTCATCAGTGAACTTAGATGCTAAGGTAAGCTAACTGGCTGCTTCCTGTAGCGCCATTATATACATATACATAAACCCTTTGACCCAAGAGAGTGAAGTGAAACTGATCACATGACTGAGCATCTCTTTGTTTGGTTAGGACCGGTCATAAGGTTCAATCTGTACAGGTGGTTCCTCGTCATTTTAATCTGTAAAAATCTGAAATAGAACAAGTTTCAGCCTGACCACGGATAAAAGCAGAAGCCGTGAACAAGGAAGTGACATCATCAGCAGAAAAGTCCAATGAGGAGCCAGTCAGCACATTTGAGGTTCGTTTTACAGAAACAGTGAAATGAAACTGTGAAGCTCAAACACAGGAAGCAGGGGAGTGTCGCAGTTCCTCATTTTCAGGACTTTTCATTCCTTTCCCTCGTTTAACGACAAACTCAGTTTTAAAGTGAAGAACAGACACAAAATGAAATATCAAATACAAAACGCATCGTTTCAAACCACAAAGCCTCGTTCACACCTGAACCTGTTTCTGTGAAACACTCGAGTTGTTCATCATCAAGTCTCGATGGTTAGAAGTTCAATGTGCAGAGAGACGAAGCATGAGCCTCGTTTCATCTTCTGACATCATTACCTATCAGTCCACACCAAGAGGGTTGTCCAAGAGTCTGGACATGATTCTTCTCACAGATCAGTTTGAAAAATATATTTAAGTTTGTTCAAAAACTGTTTAAAACTCTTTAATAACTGTTTCACACAGGCATTTCGGACTGTGAGTTCTGTTGTACGATGATCTACGATGATTCACCTGTGACGATGAAAGCTGATCTTTCATCAGAACAAGACAGGCGTCTTATTTTTGTTCTCAGCTCGTTGCCTTTTCTTCGGCAGGAAAATGACTCAGTGATGTCAGCTTAAAGGGGAATCTGACCTTGAAAATGGTGTTTTCCTCGTCTGATGCCGGTGTGTGGCGTGTGGCGTGTTTCCAGGGGATCTGGAAGAGCCGGTGGTCCGGACTGAGCCACTGTAGACCAGGATACCTGCCACTGTTCACCTGAGCCAGCAACCAGGGCTTCAGGCGGATCCTCCGGGGCTGGACATTCATGGTGGGGGGACTGGGAGGGAGACCTGGGTCTGTTACCACGTTTAATTAAACAAAGGGCTGCACAGTAGAAACAGGAAACCGCCAAAACAACTGAACCCTTAGCGTAATTAACAGAATGGGTAATTAGTATAATCTTGATATCTTATAATTGTTAGTAGCAGTTTGATGAGATAAACAACTGTCACCTGATGAAGGTCTGGATTTCACTGGTCACCTGACGACTCCATGAAGACCATGAGAAGAGTCAAAAGCCTCGGCTGACCGTTCAACGCGTGATTTTGAGGTGAGATGTGGTTTTAACATCAGGTGTAATTCTGACCTGAGATCAGCTCCTCAGTCTGTCCCTCACTCTCTCACTCACTCACACACACACACACAGCCTGAAAGCAGTCAGCTCAGCAGTCGATCGGTCTGTGTCGGTTAAATGAAGTTAGACTTCAACAGGAAGTTTGTGCAACATGTTTTTGTTCCTTGAAAGTTTTGGAAAGTCAGGGAGTCACAGTCATGGTGTCAGATCTCAGATCAAATTTCTGAAAGACCACATCAGACCGTATCAAACCGGATTACATCTGAGACCGGATCGAAACCGACGTGAAACGTAAACTTTATTCGATCAGAGAAACCGCGGTGATGACGTCAGAGACCAACGTCCGTGTGTGTGTGCGCGCGTGTGTGCGTGCGGGCGCAATGATTTTAATGATGGACTCACCTGGTCCTGTACCTGTCGGTGACTCTGCTCCGTGAGTAATTAACCTGCCGAGAGTTCAGCAGCGTCACTATGACGTCAACAAACGAACGAACAAACAAACAAACAAGCAGCCGCCGACACAAAGTGAAGCTGCTCTGAAGCTTCAATGAGCGGAAGTCACATTAGATCCGAGTCCGCGAGAACGACAACTTCCTGTCAGAGAGACAAAATAAAAGCATCAGCCGCAAATCATTAAAAAATAAAAGCATGTAGTTAGCATGGAAACTGTTTAGTTTGTGTTTATCAGCAACAAACTGAACTTTAAATACAACATGACAGGGTTCATCATCGTTATCTCAAAGAAAACACGGTCGGCCACAGGAGGCAGAGCCAAGTCACGTTTACGAGACAAACAAGCAGGAGCTGTTGTTGTTTATCAAGAATCACTGTGGACTAAAAACAAACACACACATTAATGTTGACGTGAACTGGACGTGAACCACATCTGAGCAAAGACATGTGGAGTCAGCACACCTGCAGACAGGACAGAGACAGACGCACCTGTTGGATGATCGTCTTCGTACAGGTGAGTCCCGTTCCTACTCATGGCTTCTCGCTGCCACTGTACATCAATCAATCAATTTCTGCCAACGCAGACTTTGAGTCACAAATTTATATTTCAATTTTCAAACACAAAACAATTTAGAAATTAATTTAAAACCACACACAATCATAAATTGCTTGTTAAATAAATTTGCCGTTTCACAAAAATATTTTACTTGGGAATTTCAAATTTGATTTGAGCTGCATTGAATGTGTATTTGTGGTTTGTAGTCTGCACATTTACAGAGGTTTTAGTTTAGTTCATGTTAAAGGAAGACGTTACAACTGAACTAAGATCTGTCGGAAACACTGAAACCTGACTTGCACTGTGTTTCGTTGGGACCAGCGGGAGGCGCTCTGTCCTCTGTGGAGCCGTTTAATGAGTGAGGCTGTTGGTGAACAGCGATAACGCACTGGTTCAACCACACAGAACCGTCGGTTTGTGGCGGTCCTGTCGTCTGAAATAACGTCTCACTGAGCTGAAAACAAAAACCTATAGATCTATTGAAACCGCTCATTGTGGGTTTAAAGTGATCAGTAAAACTCTGTAGGATCAATAGCTAATCATCTTCATCACAAACAATTAATTCATCAAAGTGACTTTATTACTGCACAAAGTGTGTGTAAAGTGTGTTGTAGAGCTGATACCGCACACAAAAAGCTCCAATGTCAGATCAATCGTCTTATTGATTTGTTAAACAGTCCAACATGGAGACAGATGACGTCGGGATATTCAGCATAAACACTTCGTTAAACATCGTCTAATTAATCACTTAATAAAAACACCTTTCCACTTTGAATCCCATGTCAGTGAGCTCACACACACACAGATACATGCACACAGACACACGCACACACACACTGACACATGCACACACTGCTGTGACTCATTTCAGTCTGAGGGTAAACCCAGTCCACCTGTTTCATGTTACACACAGTCGTGTCTTTCTGTGTGAAACACACTGACGAGCTGAGATGTGTTTGAGTACAAAATGAACGGTTCATCTTAAATCACCAACCAGCATCTCATGGAAGAAGAAAAGAGGATTTTCACTGAGAGACACTCGTTTCTTGTTTGAGGCTGAAGAAACTCGATCAGCTGTTCTGGTTGATCTGGTTCTGCTCTGTGATTGGCTTCTGTACAGACGCTTCCTCTAAGCTGGACTCGTCCTCAGGTGGATCACAGGGACCATCTACTTGTACTGGTCCTCTGACTCCTGTGAAGTGATTCCATCGCCTCTATTAAGAGTACCTGTGTTCATGCTGTGACGTCATCACTGTGAGCACCTTTGGGCACACCTGTGGCCTCTGATGATCTGAGGGATTCGATGGTTTCTGCTGCCTCAGGGTGGTCCTCTGGCTTTTCTACAACAGGGAACAAATCAGAGCAAGGTCTGGATCTTCCTCCAGGATCACTGACGGCAATGTTCGATGATGATGACATTAGAGGAAGAGAGTGTTTCCTGGTGTAGACCCCCTGTCTGCCGTGGAAACTCTCAGACTGCGACAAAGCCTCATATTCATGCCTGAAAGCTCTGTTGCTGTACGACGAGTCCTCCAGAGAGAAGACCGGCCGGGTGGAGCTCACCTGTCAGTCAGAGAGAAACAGTTTGATCTCACCTGCAGCATCTTGGTTAGCTGATCAGGGCTGGATCAGCTGATCTGTTAGCTGTTCAGCTAACACCTGTACATGTATTTGTACCTGCTCAGAGACACAGTGTGTTTCTAATATTGATTTATTATTTGCATGTGTTGTATTGATATTCTGATCATGAATTGGCTGTGAAATGACCCAGATTATTGATTATTATTAATATGATTGAGGTGCAGGGATTTAACTCACCATCTGCCTCAAATGTTGGGTGTAATGAAGAGTTTGGTCCCAACCTGCTCTGTGTGTAAAGTGCCCTGAGGCAACCTCTTCAATATTAAACCACTGATTCACGTCACACGTGACCAAATGGAAATGATGATAAATGATGTAAAACGTCTTTGCTGCTGATGGGGTCTAGTACAAAACACAGGAAGTGATTTGTTGTTCAGAGCCCCAGTCACAGACTCAGACTGTGATGATGTTGAATCAGACTGAAGGGGTCACCTGCAGAGTTCAATCATAACTGATACATAATACCGGGGTGCACTGGCAGCATCGATTTCCATGAAGGATGCACACATGTTTTGTCTCGTCCAGCTCCTCAGAGGTCCGTGGAGCAGAAATAAGAGACTCGAGTCATTCTTTCAAATGCTGGAACAGAATCCCTTGTGGTTTGCATTAGGACTGAGGAGCAAATATCAGGAGCTGAGATGCAGTGATGGTCTCCGTCCCTCTCAGTTACCAGTTTATCTCTGCAGCTCGTCATCTCAGTAGTCTTACTTTGTGTTTTATGAATTTATGCTTTTTGTTTCCCTGAACTTTGATTCTAGATTCAGGTTCTGAGCCCAGTTTGCTTTGCCGTCTGTATTTCAAGCCTTTTTGTTGTTGTTGTCTCGAGCCTGCAGGTTCCCACCTGTTGTCCTGTTTCCTGAATCACACCACCTAAAACGATTTCAGCTTTTAAGTCCCTGAATCAGCATCACAGAGTCCAGACTCTGAATACGTTGAATGAGTTGACGTATGAGTAAAAGTTTGATTAATAAATGTTTGAATGTTAAAGTCAGTGTCCATCTTCACCAACAAACATTGTGCTGTCGGTGATGTAGGACAGAAACTCTCAGGTTCTCCGGAGGATTTCCAGCGTTTCACATTAACTGTTTGGCCACACCAGCAGTACGAGCACTTGGACTTATTGTCTCAGTGTGAGCAGCTCATCTTCTGCTCTGGTGCAGATGAAAAACTCGTAATTTAACAAAATGTGAAGTTTTATTTTAATAGAAACTTCAGAAGAATCACAGACGTGGTCTTTCACAGAAACAGGAGGACACCACACAATACTGAAGCTGAACATTCAGAGAGACACAGGACAGCACAGACGCCTCCACCTAAGTAGGCTATAACCAGAAGTACACGACAGGAATTCCACACTAACGATCACAAGTACACATGACTGAAGAGCTCAAACTCACCATCTGAAAGCACAGTAACCTCTACAGAAGTGGGATCATGGGGAATATGAAAGGAATAAGGACAGGTTGGATATGTGTCAGAGTATAAACTGAGAGATTGTGGCATTTTCATGTGAAAATATATCAAATGACCTTAAACAACTGTCCTGAGTTAAACCAACAATAGCTGATGTTTCTGTTCACAAGCAGTGAACACAACACTTAATACAGATGTGCTCAGCCTGGTATCAAACAGCTCTTTGCACATCCAGGAGTCACAGAACAACATGATCAATGTTGTTTGTGTCCAAATGATGGATCTCAGACCTTCACTCTCTCCTACAAGGTGTGATCAAGATGTTTTCAGACACTGTCTGCTGTTCCTGAACGCAGCACGGCTGCTAACATAAAAAAAAGCTGTAAGCTATAACTTATATAACTTAGTATACAGACTTACATCACATGAGCATGTGACCTCCTCTACATGTCACATGGTGACATAAACACTTCTTCTTCTTCTCCTCCACAGTGACGGCGCAGCTGAAGGGACACAGTGGAGGAGGTCCAGAGGATGTCACAGATGGAGCTTTACAAGGTCACAGAGCAGGACTTCCAGGGAGAGCTCCAAGCGTGGCAGGAGCTCTGGGAGCAGAGCATCACTGCACAAGGTCACTACTCTGCAGGACGGAGGACACGGTTAGAGTGGGGACAGTTCCTGCCTGTTAAAGACGCAGTCAGAGAACAGTTTGATCACACCTTGTAGGTCTGTTTCTGCTCAGCAGTCCCTGAGTTAAATCTCTAAATGCTGCACGATGTTGGCTGGTGGGTCTTAGACATGTGTGTCGGCTGCTCAGGTCTCTAATGGCTTCTTACAGCTGCAGTAGTAATGTTGAACCGGTAAAAGTGTGTGCTGGAGATTCACATCAAAGGCACCAACACTCTGATATGTGATTTGTCAATATTATAAAGATATACGTTATTGATACTTTAAGGTCACAGAGAGCATTTGCAGATTAGAAACCACACTGTTTGGGTGTGTTAATGTATTAACGTGTTGGTGACTGAGTTCGTACCACGTTGGGATGTTTTCCGTGGGCAACGACTGTGTGTTCGTCAGCATTTCGGTGTTGCTGTCTTCTCCTCACAGTGCGAAGCAGCAGAAACACAATAGACGATAGAAACAGCAGCAGGAACGTTGCTGCGATTCCTCCAGCCAGTCTGTTGTCCACATCTCCGAACAACTGCTGCTCCGTGAACGCACCACGAGGGACTGCATGGAGAACACTCAATGTCAGTAAAAGCACCATGATGGACTGACAACAGAAAAGAAAAGAGCTTCATTATCATCTGAGAGCAGCTGGTCAGAGCAGCTATGTTAATCAAACTGAACCAAATTATAAGAATTCAGTCTTTGTTAACAACTATTTCAGCTTCAAGTGAATTTTGATCCTGCTTTGGATATACAGCCACCAACAAACATTCACCTGGATGATCTAAGCTCTTCACTGATCTGCTGCAGGTCCTCCCCCCCACACAGCTCCACAGGACGTTAATGTGCTTCTTTGTGTTGTTTCAGCCTGCTGCCTCTGTCAAACAGGTACACATGTGCGGCGTGTGTGTGGCATGTGTGCACATGTGTGTGGCGTGTGTGACCGTGTGTATACACAATCACACATGTTGCTTCCTGTTGTTCTCACCTGCTTGTCCTCTCTGCAGGACTTCAATGTCCACTGAAGCTGTAACCTCTTCTCCTGATTCTTCATCTCTGGCTACAACCTGCAGACTCACACACAACAACACAATGAAATGATGGTTTTGTGTTTCTCCAGTTGACTCTCAGTACTTTGAGTCTTCGTCTCCGGTAATAAACTGCTGATGATCCTACTGATGATTTCTACTCATGAGGATTAAACAACAACTGCTCAAGTTCAGGATGCTCAGAGACCAAACCTGCAGTCAGACGGTGGTCATGTGTAATGTTGTTGAAGTGGATTCACACTGTGAAGCTTTTAGTTTTAATCCTCTCTCTGATCCTCCTGCTGATCTGCTGTTTGACATCAGTCTGACCTGAGACCCTCAAAACACACCTGACATGACAGCAACAGTGTGTTCAACTCCAGGCTGTTTGTTGTCATTTGTCGCCTAAATGTTGTTGAGCAGTGAGATTGAGTTTGTCAGACAGAACTGAGAGTGAACCAGCAGGAGGAATGTCACATCTCTACTGGCTCCTCTAATCTTTGATATTAACACAGCCGCAGTTTTAATCTAAACATGTAAAGACATTAGCCTGTCTCACACTTTCTCAAAACCAACAACAGCTTTTGTCACATCTGGGGTAAACTACTCTCTTGTAAAATAACGTTAGACATGAAGTTAGAGAGTTGCACATAACTGCTAAAGATGAAGTAACTACAGGCTGGACGAGGTCTGACCAGCTGACAACAAACAACGATCATTTCTATGTGGATGTTGCTCAGTTACAAGATTGTTAAAAATGCAGAACCAATGCATTTAATTAATTAATTATTCTTTATTCAAGGAACATTTAACATAGGCTTTAAACCAACTGTAATGAATCATCCACAGCAATGTTAGACACTCAGGGCCAATCAGGTGAAGCAGTGGACGGTGGAGGGATGTTCGAGTCCCCTGTGAAACCGAACGTCAGCCCTGACAGTAACATGATTTCAATAAGCCCCAGAACTTCTCCTGCACCTACGGAGCGTGAGTGGGAGGACAGGAGCCGGTCATGACTTATGGAGGGTGTTAGAGTCCAGGGACACTGTGGCAACAACCCGCTGCCTGAATTATCCCACAATGTCGTAATAAAACAAGCATAATTCAGGTGAAACCACTGGAATGGTGTTGCCTTAGCGTAGTATTGTGCTATAACAAAAGTAACTCACCTGATGGAATGTACCATTACATCACATTACAAGTAGACCCACCTGAAGTATGTGTCTGTCAAAGGCATGTAGTTGGTCTGTCCTCGCAATCAGAACCCCACCCTGGGTGACTTGGTATAGTCCAGATGGAGGATGGAGGGAGTAGTGGATGTTTGGATTCTGGCCCTGTGATTGGACAGCAGTGATGAATCACCAGGTGTCAAATAGTTTATAATACAGATAGACCAGCAGGTGCTCTTACATCAGAGAAGTCACGGTCTGACACCCGGACCTGTAACACCTGGTTCCCATAGGTAGAGACAATGGAGGCGGGGCTAGAGCTCTGAATGATGAAACCTTTGAAGGTGGTTCTGTTGAAGACTGGAGGGAACATGTTCTTACTGAGAACTCTGATCAGAACCGATGCCACGCTGTACTTCAGCCGGTCATTCAACTGGCACACCTGCAGGCAAAGGGTGAGTTTTCAAACGGACAGGTGACGCTCTGACTGTTTTTACTCACACAGGAAACAGGAAGTAGTGTTGTTACCATGACAGCGAGAGTGAAGTTTGCTGTCAGCTGTTGGCTGCTCACAGGTCTGGTCAACCTGATCTCACCTGTGCTGTTGTTGATCACAAACCTGCCCTGATCACCACCTGCTGACACACAAACACACCTGTGAAACCTGTACACACACACTGAGTGCCACCTCGCAACTGCATGTTTACATGATGTCTGCAGAGGCTTCATGGCTACACGACAGCTGACGTCCTCCTCCATCAAGTCTGGGAACATTTCTACTGAGCCTGTTCAGCAAGAGCACGCCACAGTACAGCTGACCCTAACCCTTTAATCACGTGTCGTTCACGTGCTCAGTGCCAGAAAGGACAGGTGCATCTGTGGTGGAGAGGTAATTTTGCTGTGGAAAAGGAACATTTCTTCTTACAAACACTCGAACTGGTAAAGACCACACCACGGATGTGATACCAGACATTTGAGCACAGCAGTTGTTGAAAGTGAGCAACTACAGACTGAAGAACCAGAACCAGAAACTGGAGAAACTGGTATTAACTTTACAACTCTTACACATAAAATAAATAAAATTTGTAATTATCACAGTAACTGACAGACAGACTCTTCTCCCACTGCAGGTCCTGCAAAGCAGGAGTTAGGACCATAAGAATAACACTAGGATCTAACTTGAAGGAAGTTAAAGACACATGCAGTTACCTTTTCTTTTTCAGACACACAGGCTCAAAGTGACAGAAACCCCATTTGTGGTCTGTAATTACGACAGACACAGTCTGATCATGTATGACGCATATATGTTGCATTGAGGAGGCCCCACACGGATTAAGAAGTGAAACTCTGACCTGACAGGATGGTGTAAGTCAGAGGAGTGTTGATTCCTCGGTCTCCGTCCTCGGCTCTGATTGGACCAGGAGAAAACTCGAGAACTGCATCCTGAAACAGAAAACGAAACTACCTGTTCCCACCTCAGTTATGCTGCTATAGGCCTCGGCTGCTGCGGGACGTCCCATGATCGTCTCTACACTCAGACCTCAGACCCATCCTCTCAGCTGAACATCTGATCTGTGGCTCCACCAACCTGCCCCCTGTCCTCTGCTGCCATTTATTATCATTATTGTATTATTATCATTATTGTTAACAGCAGCCATAGTTGGGACTCTGCTGCTCTACTGAACTCACCGCTGCTGTCATTTTCATCTTTATGTATGACTGTATCTGAACTGTATTGTATTTTCTCTCTCTCTCCCCTCCTGTCTCTCTCTCTCTCTCTCTCTCTCTCTCTCTCTCTCTCTCTCTCTCTCTCTCCCTCCCACTCCTGTCTCTCTCTCTCTCTCTCTCCTCCCAGCCGGTCAGGGCAGATCCAGGATCAGTCCTAGGTGTCAGCCTGTTACAGGAAGTCTCTCCTGCCTCTGTCTCCAGGTGTTTCGTCGTGGTGGCGCTGCTGGGTGTGATTAACAGTAATGAGTGTGCTCTCTACTCTGACTTGGTTGTGAATTGGCGCTATATAAATAAAACTGAATTGAACTGAATTGAACCTGTTGTTCCAGGTGTTTACAGAAGCCCATGTTTGGGTGTGTTAATGTATTAATGTGTCGGTGACTGAATTCGTACCACGTTGGGATGTTTTCCGTGATGTGACTGATCTGTGTTGGCCATGTGTTCATTGAGCTGCTATAATATAATGACAGCAGAGACAGACTGAAGGTCTAATCAGCCATAATCATGAGTTCAGTGAGTAATTGATGAGTCAACTCTGCTGGAGTCTTATTGATGATCAGAGATATCATCAGATTATCAATGATCAGATTATCAATGATCAGAACATTAATGATCAGATTATCAATGATCAGATCATGACACATTTGCTGCAGCAACTCAGTTGTTTTTCAGTCTGGATTAAATCTTCAGTTTGTTCTTGTGAAACATGAGAAGCTTTACACCTGTCCATGTCTGTGATTGGACACCTGTTGTTAAAACTGTCATCTCTGCTGGACAATGAGTCTCACCCCCTGCAGGACGCCCTGTCAGCTCTGGAGAGCAGCTTCAGTGACAGACTGCTCCATCCCCGATGTGTGAAGGAAAGATTCTGAAGATCTTGCTTGTTGTTGTTGTTCACTTTATGGTTGTGTGTGATGTTTGTTGTTGTTTACCTGCTGATTGTGTGTGATGTTGGCAGTGTAGGTGGGGCTCATGCAGACAGGAACACCTGGAGAGACAGGTGCGCAGGGCAGGAAGTGAGGATACTGGTCGTCTCCATCCTCGATGTTGATCGTCAGAAGAGCCGAAGTGTTGAACTTTTCCACCGTGTTCGTTTCCTGTTTCATCAGCAAAGAAAAGGAAACGGGACAAACTTGTTTTGTTGTTCAGCGTTTATGTTGTTGTCTCTCTGAGGTATTTGGTTGAAGGGTGCAGGTCTTGTCTAATGTAGACGACCCCTCTGACCATGAGGGGGCGCTGCTGCAAATCTGAGCCTGATTTGTAGTCCCGGTTCTGTGTTGCATGTCTGGACTGCTTCACTGATGTCCCACTTGTATTTGTCAGATTAGTTCATTTTGAGCGGACGCTGTCACAGCTTAACGTGTTGTCTGACAGTCTGAACACGTGTGTACATGCAACATGTTGTAGTCTTAGTTCCACCTCACAGAGTTCAGACTGTGAGTACATTCGTGTTATTGTAATTATTTATCTGATTGTTTCAAAGACATTACAGTTTAATAATTAAATCAAATAATTTGCTGGAAATACTTCAGAGTAAAGCAGCTGAAAGATGAATTATTATTTGAGTTTATATCGAGCATATATTTCATAGCTTACTATCAAAATATCTAAAACTTTGTGTTTATTCTGAAGTGTAATTTGTCTTTATTACGTTTTTCAGCTGATGTGTTTCATATTGTTTCCTCATCAAATTCAAACTTTGCTTTAAATAACGTTTTTCTTCAATAAAATGAGTCTAATTTGATTTCGAACCATAACTGCTGTAAATCACATCAACAGGTAAATGCAGTAAACGTTCTCAGAATTAATATGACTGTTACCTGGGCCCAGGTGATCACCTGCCGGTGACTTCTCCCATCATTAACAATTAGAAAGTGTCACGGACCGTTACCTGGGCCCAGATGACCACCTGCAGCTCATTTCTGGTCTCGTAGTCCAGATGATGGTTAAGAACTATGTTTCCACTGTTGGGCAAATCGATCCTGAAGAACCACGCATCACGCTGCAGGTAACACAGAGGAAACATGTGCCACAAGCGATCATAAACACAAAACACAGATGTATGTGGGCAGACGAGTGCTCCACCTTACCGATGATTGATCAATGATGTAAGTGATCATGTCTCCATCTGCATCCACTGCCTTAACAGTGAAAACCACGGTGTTCACGGCTGTCAGCTGCAGACAAACAACAACTTTATGACAAATATAATAAATATGATGATTAGCATATTCTGTGCAGTCGCATGCCAGAGTCTGAGAATGTGTGTCAAGTGAATTAACCTGCAGAAGGTTCATAATCTGTGATGTCGTCCATGTTTTACCTCATTGATGGTGAACGGTTGGATCATCTCCTCCAGGAAGTTTGGTCTGTTGTCATTTTCATTGAGGATCTCCACCAGGATCCGGTACTGACTCTGAGGTAAGAGGCACAGCTATCACTGATGATACGTCCTCATTAACGTTGACACTGTTAGACAGGTAACCTACCTGCATGACATCATCCTCATAACAGGTCAGCTCTGCTATCAGCACTGATCCCTGAACCTGACAGACAAACACAGATGTGTTACCAGTGTGGCTCCAGGTGAGGCATATTTAAACTACAGGTATTTGATCTGCAGGTGATGTGTGTTTGACCTGCAGGTGATGTGTGTTTGAACTGCAGGTGATGTGTGTTTGACCTCCAGGTGATGTGTGTTTGACCTGTAGGTGATGTGTGTTTGAACTGCAGGTGTGGTTGCAGGTGAGACATGTTTAAAGGATGAAGTTCCAGGTGAACCTCTCGGTCAAGGACTCTGGAGATGGAGGTGTTCAGTCTGATGGTTCGACCCTCTAAGTAGAACCAGTTGGCGTTGTCTCCAGTCAGGCACAGCCGGATGGTGTTAGCTCCTGGTTCTCCAGTGATGCTGAGGTTAGAGATGAACTGGCCCGTTGGACTGTTCTCTCTGACCGAAGCAAAGATGTCCGAGCCGCCCAGACACAGACTGGCTGAGGACCAAACACAGAGGATCAACTGGGCTTCAGGTATCTTTGGGACTCAGGTGTGTTGTAGCAGCAGGTGTCTGCTCTCTGGTCTGTGTCACAGTGAACTCATCATCTTTATGTTTGGGACAATTGGCTGTAAAGCTGTCAAACTGAACATTTGTCACTCTTTGTGATCTTTAAAAGATTAGCGGATTGATCATGTAGTTGCGGTGTGGAGTGTAACAGCAGCCTGAGTGCGGCAGCCTTTTAGGGTTGATCTGATTGGCCATTCATGGAAATATTTAAAGGCCTAATTTACCACAGATGAGTGAAAGTTAGAGGCAAATAAATCATAAATGATTTGTTCCTTGTTGCTCTCTCTCTCTCACACACACAGCAGGTCATACCTGTAACAACATGATAAGACAACCTCAGGACCACCTGCCAGAGCAGCAGCCTGCAGGGTCTCAGCATCTTCTTCCACCTGAGGAACAGACAACCAGGCAGTTTCAGCAGGTGATCACACTCACTGTCATACAATAGTTGTTGAAGCAGAAAATGAAATTAGAGCCACACAAACAATGACAACACTGCCCCCATCAGGCTACAAGGCTCATCACAGCGACTCCTCCGCTTGTTAACGTCTCTACACTGTATTTGGAGAAGAAGATTCAAACTGCAGGACCAACCACGTCGGTCACTGGAGCTCAGAGACAATAACTAATCCTAACAAACTACAGACGACACAGTTTTCAGATGTGTCCACAAACTCCCACCCGCCGTTTGTCCTCTGACTGTTTCAGACTGAGACTCTTCATGACTCATTAAAGCTCAGAGCCACAGACTCTAGTTTATTGCATTACATCCAACAAACGAACAGTGAAGGCTCACAAAGCCTGAAAGGACTGAAGCTGTCAGTGATGGACACGGTCAGTGTCACTCTCATTGCTGCAACCTGAACTTCAGTTATCCTCATATGTTTGGGCAATTTAAGAAACCAAGTTAAAACATAGTTAAAACATAGTTTGTGTGTCATGTTACACACACTGTGTGTGTGTGTGTGTGTGTGTGTGTGTGAGAGAGAGAGAGAGAGAGAGATGAAGCAAATCATTGCTGTGATGATGAAACAGCTGATTATTTGACAGAAAACATGTTCCTGATAATCTGTGACTGGAAGTCATGTCCTCCAGTAGAAACAGGTCAAAGAGAACTGACCTCAGAGCAGATTACAGGAAACAATCAGACGAATAATGAGTCATGATTTGTTCCTGAGAACGTGACCAAACTGAAAACGAGTCCAATAAAACAAACCACCCATACTAATAATGTGATGATCTCAAGGTTGGTGGGAGGACAGGCTGAGCATTCCCACTTGAAAATGCATTTTAAATATGAAATGCAAAGTTTTGTTAGATTTGATTAAAGAAACAAACTCCTGCTGTTGTATATATAAACAATATCCTGATAAAGGTACTAAAGATATCTCTACAGAAAGGACTTAATGTAGCCGTGAGCGCAGAACTGTTTCACTGGATTATTCAGGTGTTACTGTGTCCACCCCTGTGTGTTGTGGGAAAGCATGTTCAGTTTAAAGGTCTGTTCGGGTTTAAGTTAAGGTTTGTACAGCATTTAAGTTAAGGTTTGTTCAGGTTTAAGTTAAGGTTTGTTCAGGGTTTAACTTAAGGTTTGTTCAGGGTTTAACTTAAGGTTTGTTCAGGTTTAAGTTAAGTTTTGTTCAGGGTTTAAGTTAAGGTTTGTTCAGGGTTTAAAGAAGGTTTGTTCAGGGTTTAAAGAAGGTTTGTTCAGGATTTAAAGAGAGTTTGATTATGTTTAAGTTAAGGTTTGTTCAGGGTTCAAAGAGGGTTTGTTCAGGTTTAAGTTGAGGTTTGTTCAGGGTTTCAAGAAGGTTTGTCAGCCAAACAGCAACATATTTATATTATTGAGACTGAAGACGATGACTCTTGTTCATGCAGTCAAACACACAATAATTCAGTTGTTTAGTTACGTGACCGTCAGTACATACGTGAAAAAGATAATCTAGTCCACTAACCTCTCTCTCTCTCCGGTGTTGGTCTACAGATGGTCAGTGTCTCTCGCCCTCGGTCTGTTTACGCCTCCTGCTTTCTTGCTTTCTGTTGCATGTTGTTTCCTGTTTTCAGGAGCAGAGGTTTATTGTTCAGCTTTTCCCTCAGAGAGAGAGAACAGAGACCAGCCTGTCACTGTGTGAGTATCTGTGTGTGTGTGTGTGTGTGTGTGTGTGTGTGTGTGTGTGTGTGTGTGAGCATTAGCGAGGGGCTTACAGGGCATTAATGAGCAGGATAAGTAGGCCACCATGCTGCAGGACTTTGAACCAACAGGAGGCCTGTTAGTTCATCCTGCTGCGGCTCACACTGTGCTTATTATCAGTCACAGGAAGTATTCCTGAAGTAATAACGCTGATGCCACACATTGAAACACGTTTTACAAGATAAACTACAATATTTAACAGATATGATGTTATTATAATGTAATATATAATATAACAACATACAGAGAATGTGGTGTTTCATGATGCCTCAACATTCAGCTAGTGATGCAAAAGCAGGCGAAGCAGGCGCTTCGTCAGGGTCAGTGAGTCGAGAGCTGCCGGCTTTAACTTCACCCCTCACCTGCTCGGCACAGTAAACAAAAACAGTGTGAACACATAAAGCTGTCTGAGGGACTCAATGTAATTTATATTAATAAGAACTATTAATTTCAAATGTTATCAATAATCAAAGGCTTAGCAAAGATCCACAAAGAACTGCAAATGGTTTGACCTGAAATGTTTCTGTGGCACTGTTACCAGAGGAGATTCATGTCATCTTATCATCATGTTAGCAAACAGGCAACTTTATACAAATGGTTCATAGTTCACTAGTCAATAGGGCAATAGTTTATGTAATGGATTTTTTAATTCATTTATTTAATTATTCCATATGTAGCACAAGTCACATGTCAGTCTCTCATCCAGTGACATCACTGATGATGTGGCTGTGATGTTTCTTTCTGAAGCCAAACTAATGTTTGGAGTCTTCAGCTGCTCTCACACCAGAGTTCAGGGTTTTAATGGTTAATGACTGAAATAATTAAGTATGAAAGAGGTTGTTGATGAATTTTATGCTGACTGACCAACTCACAATTTGACTTTCTGTGTGTGTGTTTCTGTCTGATGAAAGATGCTCCACAGTTTGATCTTCAGGACTGTAGCAGATCACAGCAGATTCACATCTCTCTAACGAGAAAATCAGGAAACATTTAACAAATCGGATCTAAATGGTCCTAATCTGCCTCCTCCGTCACTCCCCCATCTCACCCCCACAGTGTGCAGAAAGTCCAGCAGGATGTCTGTACATTCAGCTCACCTCTGCTTCAGTCGACTCTGGGTCTGAAACAGTTGGAAGAGTTTTATTTGAAGGCCTGAAGCAACTCAGTCAGGACTAGTATTAACTTACCTCTGACAGGGATTGTCCTGCCTCCCCCGTTACTCCCCCATCGCCTGCAGCTTTCTGCTGGTTTCTGCATGGTGTCTGAAACTCTTCTGTTCTTGTTTCTGAGCTAAGCACCATCTTATTATACCATGCAGGTTGTTGACTGGCCATACAGCAGCTGTTTGGGATTCAGATCTGTTTGTGAAACTGTCTTTCACCTGAACAACAAGTAGCACTCACACACCTATAGCCTGCAGACATGTATATGCACATAGAGTAAACAGTACACGAACAGGGGGTCTCTCCACGGTGAGGTGGTACTGCGCTGGTCCTAACTATCTTAAACCTTTTGATCAGATAATGTGCTAAACTCATCGCAGCCTAGTGCCTGGCCGTAACCCATCCCCCAGTCTAATACCAGGAGATACCAGCACATCTGCTGAACCAGGACGTATCGATATGTCTGATCAATCAACTGTGTCACAAATAAACTGTTAATTAGTCAGAGATCAGTCAGGGTTAGTTAACAGTTAACCTGAGAGAGATGAGTCAATTAAGGGTTAACCCACCAGACATGAGTCAGGGTTAGTTAAGGGTTAAACTATCAGAGATGAGTGAGGGCTAATCGTTAACCTGTCAGAGAGGAGTCAAGGTTAAGGGTTAACCCTGTGTCCATATATGATGGATCAGATGCAGCTCTGGACATGAGAGCAGGTCAGCAGTAACCTCGGGTGAGTTAGAAAATGAAAACACGCTCTGTTTTTGATGAAGTCCAGATGTGTATTATATATCTCTGTTTTCACAGTTCTGAAGTCTTAATGAAGACGTTAAGCAGTGCAGGTTGTCCTGGGCATCATACTTCTGATCTTCCGATCACTGATCACAGGGTTTCCTGGATATGTCATACAACTCAACATGTATCTGTAGACTTATTGATCAGTCATATCCTGTGATCACTGACTAATCATCATCTTCAGTTTTCATCACACTCTCAAATCATTGCTACAAATCCAGCTCTTTTGAACATTTGCTGCTGCTCTTGAACAATTTAATTAAAATCATTAAAAGATGAGAGCTGTGTGTAGCGTGTGTGTGCTGATGTGACTCACACACTCTGCTTTGATTGACACAAACTGGATTTTCCCCAAAGTTTCGGTTTTGCTTCAATCAGTTGTTTTGTTCTGTCTGAGGCATATAAAGAGTTAAATCAATACAGAAACACCTGCTTCTTGTTTTCATAGTAAATCAGCTTTTAGTCCAGACTTTGGTCCGTTGGTAGCTTTTAGTCCAGAGCTCTGGTGTTAGTCTCTTCTGATAGGGAATAACTCAGACACAGTTCAGCTTAATGACATCAAAGCACTGAACTCCTGATCCAAAAGGAGTGAGCACTACCAATGGGTCACAGAAACAGCTGTGACATCTGAAACAGGCAACTGTGGTCAGTCTGAGGGTCTGAGCACACATCAGGACTCGAAACAGATTTAACAGAACACAGAAACATGAGCCGTCTCCACAACAAAGACATTTGGCTAAATCCAGCAGAAACAAGCAGAAGCAGCTTTTGTTGGACTGAAGATGTTGAATGACGCTCAGTGTGAAAGTGCCTCCCTCAGCCGTCTGATGGAGTGTCTGCTGTATTTTTAAAGCTTCACCTCTCTCTGAAGTGTTGCCCTGCTGGAGAAACTATTTGTGGACTGATAATGAGGTTCCTGCCACAGAGCTGAGAAACTAACCATGATCATCTGACAGACACAAAGATGGAAAACATCTGAAAACTGTGTGTAGAAAAAGAAAGTGTGACCTCAGAGAGAGGACATGAGAAGACTAAAATAGGCCAAATCAAGTTCAGTCACAATTATAATGAGTGAACAGAAGCTACTGCTGAATTTATGATTTCAGTTCCATTCAAGTTTGTTGTTTAACCCCAGATCAAGGCAGACGTTCACTCGAGGCACTTTCCATGACACTGAAGCAGCCGGTGACAGCAGCGAGTTTAACATCCCTCCATAATTGGCTAAATATTCACTTAATTGAACGTTTGTCTCTGCGGACAGTTGATGAAACAGTCTGAGGACAGTTTTGGTTTCATGTCCGACAGCAGAGCAGCTTGTGAAAGACGTTCCTGAACTCGGCGTTAAAGGCAGTGTAGATGATGGGGTTGACTGCGCTGTTGACATAGCCCAGCCACGTGACCACCGAGATGAGGGTGGGGCTGATGTCACATGACTGACATGACACCTTGGTGACGTGGACGACAAAGAAAGGTGTCCAACAGGCCAGAAACACACCTGGAGACACAGAAGACAGACACAGTTAAAGGTGCTCTGCTCACTGACAATGGACCAGAGCAGGAGCATCCACAAATCAGAGTCTTGGTGGTGGCTCCACCAGGATGTCAGGGTGTGAATGGGTGTGAATGGTTGCATGCTGACAGGTACATTTACGACTGTATCACCTGCAAAAAGATCCATGGACCTCTGAACTCTGACATCTGATGACCTCTGAACTCAGACCTCAGCAAACATTTTGATTTTGGGAAAAGTAGGAGTTTCATTATGAAGACGATGGGGATACATCCTAGCAGTCACTGGCTGAAAATTGCTCGTCTGGACATTGAGCTTTTTCCCCGTCAACCCCACACACCAGCTTCTGGCTGGGATCTGAGGAGCATCTGCAGATCAGCTGAGGAACAATGAGCTCACAAACCAGCTAAATCCCATTGTTGTGCCTCATACAGACAACAGGCCCCCAACAAGGTTTACAACCTGAGGTCTGATACAGATCAAAGATTGCAAACCAACCAAATGGCTGCACTCTTTGTCTAAGACCTGGGAGCCAGGTCACAAAGGTATGCAGAACACCTCCAGCCCCACTCACTCTGCTGCCCCCCCCTGGGTGCAGCCCCCAATTGGACGAAGCTGTTAGCATCCTGGCTGCTCCTTATCTTAGACCTATGGGCCAGAGCACACAGGAATGTGGGACACCTCAGTCCCTACCTGCTCAGCCGCCTCCCTGGTGAGCGCTGACCCCCAAATGGCACGGGAACCACCAGCACCCCGCTCCATTTGTCTAAGATCAAAGGGCCAGACCAGGAAGGAGCGCAGGCCACCTCCGTTCCTAACCCCCTTTGTCGCCCCCCCCCGGTGGGTGCGGACTCCCATTGGACAATAGCCGCCAGCACCCTGCTGTGCGGCCAGATGTTCCAAGGTATATTACCTGGACTAACCCTCACAACATCGCTTCCATTCTGTGTCTAGTTGGCTTCCGCACGAATCCCAGCTAGACACGACCTTAAAGGGAAGTGAACCCCGCTTCCACCGAGCTTCCAGTCCGATCCAGCAGGCTTCCACACGGATCCCAGCTGGTCACGACGTAAAAGGGAGTGAACACCGTACGGACCTGAACTGCTGCCAATCTCACCCTCGCTGGATGAGCTGAGATTTCCCAAGCACATTATTTTCCCGGATACGAAGGAGAGTTGCTGCCGCCGCAGACACCGCCACCGCCAGCGCTCCCAATCAAGTACCTGACCGCCACCACCGCAGACGCCGCCGCTAGTGCTCAATAAGTACCTGCAGAGGGAAGAAAGGACCGCTGCGTCTTTCTTCAACCTTTGCAACCCGCCGTGCAACCCGCCGACAGAGCGGCACAGCCCACCGTCGTCATCCGAGCCGAGGAACCGAGCCGGACCCAAAGAAGGATCCCACACATCTCCCTGCTTCGTAGGCACGTAAGAGGCTTGATCTGGGCAGAGGTAGTTTTAAGTGTGTTTTCTTTATAATCCTTCTTGTATAAGTTAAGTTAGCGGACTGCGAGTCCTGCATTTGTGATAACAGACTGAACGTCCTATTATCCTATTATTTGATTATTTGATTTCTTTGATCGGGCGTACTACGGTCTGACAACCGGAGCCCGAAGAATTTTTCTTTATGTGCTGTGTTTTCCCTTCTTTCCCCTTAACCTACACGCACATACACACCGGGTATACACTGGTGAAACCTCATTTGTCAGAGACACACGGGCTAAGCTCACAGACGCCACTAGCCGTTGTCTTTTTCAAACCTCTCAGTCATTTCCCCTGACTGAAACTCTTGCGTGACGTACTCCCTCTCCTCCCTTACGTCCGCGACCTCACCCCTCCTCTTTTACACATACACACACACACACACACGCGCCCTTGTATAATTTAGAATAGGTACATGATGGATGTTTATTGATTAAGGTGTTATCAATTACTAATTGATATCATTGATTTTAATAAATTCTGTTATGTTTTAAAGAGAAGTTGTCTGTATTGTTTGTATAAGTGTTGTCGTAAAGGCTGGTCAAAAGAGTCAGTGCTCGGATTCACACCTTCATTGTTCGTCTTATGCATATCAGTACCTCCCAAGTACTGATATCTGTAAGCGAACGTTTGTGAGACTGATTTTTGAGTTGGTTATTGGTCCCTGATACCAGGGTGGTGCCCTGTAATTATTAATTCTTATTAACAATAATATCCTTTCAATTAATTTTTGCTAATAACCTGCTCCTATAAGGCACAACAAATGATGCCTATGTGAAGCACAACACCACCCTGTGATAATGCGATAACGGACTGCAGTAGCAACTAAAGAAACATGTCAGTGAACACGAACAATATTCCCTCTTTGTGTAATCAGTATAGATGTAATTCCATGATCATTTGTAGAGAACAGAAGCATGTTCTAACTGTTCTACATCTCGCTTGAGTTAGAGAACATGCTGCAACCATCGAGAGCAAAATGAGTTCAGACCAAATCTATAATTTCTCATCAGGCAGGAGGGTTCAGTGCTGCTGAGACAGTCCTGTGGTTTCCATGGAGATGTGTAGATACAAGCAGTTTCTATTTTTACTGAGAAGATCACAGCTTCTCTCAGTGTTAGTGTAAAACATGAGAAGGGGGAGGGTTCTCTCCTGGTCCTGGTACTGGCCTTTAAATCCTTAAATAAATAATGCTGATACTCAGATTTAACATGTTTATGTCCTTCTAAACATTATTTTCTATTTTATTTGCAGTTATGAAGGTTAAATGTTTGTGTGTTGGATTTGTTGTTGTTTTTGTTGTTTACAGTTTGTCCAACAGCGCTCATTGGATGAGAACCACAAACAAATCTTCAGGGACTGAGGACTCACCAACGACAATGGGCAGGACCTTCATGGCTTTGCGTTCCCTCCCGCTGACTCTGCTGCTCTTACTGTTTCTCCTTCCTCTCTTTGCAGCATTTGTCTTCGTCAGGCCGTTCTCCCTCCTGCTGCCTCCCTCCCTCGTCTCTGCCACCTCGCCGTCTGACACGCTGTCCATCTGCGTTGTCATCGGGTCGCTGTCTGCTGCAACTGCTGCCCTGTCTGGCTGCTCCTCTGTCACTGGGGTTGCAGATGGCGTCATTATGGAGATGGTGGATGGAGAGGTGGGGCTGAGGCTGGCTGGTGTTGTGTACACGACTTTCCCTTGACTACCAGTAGTTGTGGTTTTAGCTCGTCGTAAAGCTGAGCTGAGACGTAAAGACAGAGCTCGACGTCCAGCTCGACCCCCCTGAGATCGACTCCGTCCGCTCCATCGCCGCAAACCTCGAAACATCCAATAATACAAGAAGAGCATGACGGGACAAGGCACAAAGAAGGAGCAGATGGATGAGTACACCACAAACCGGTCATCCTCCAGTTTGCACACGTTTGGGTCGCGACCCGGGACTTGGTTCAGACCGAAGATGACTGGACTGGCCACACCCAAAGACAGCACCCAAGTGGCGGTGATGAGAGCCAGCTGACGGACACTGAACTGGTTCCTGTTGTACTTGAGAGGGACCACCACAGCGATGTACCTGAAATCCACACAGGCGAGTCAGTCGACATCAAACACTGTTTTCATTCACTTACTGTCTTTTCACTTAAAATCCAGTGACGGGGGTTAAAACACTGAGACCAGACCGTCTTTGTTTCTCTTGAATTCTCCAACAAAACTAGTTTGAATCTCAAGACCGGTACAAGAATAAAGGTCAGAGAGCTTCACTGGTCATGTCTTCATGTAAACTGTCCTCACATGTCAATGCTGTGCTCCTGCTCAACTGAATTACTCCGATGTTTGAGAAGCGAATTATGGTCACACACAACAGACCTGAACAGCGAATGTGTAACATCAACGTCACAATCTACCAGACCGTGGTCTGTCGTAGGAGAAACACAGTGAAGCATCTTGTTTTTGTGTTTCAGACGTCGCTGTGACACATCAACTTACCAGCGGTTCACAGCTTCAGAGACCAAAGACAGGCTTCAGCAAACGTGAATCAAATACATTTAAAACATGTTTCTGGTGTGTGACTGCTGCCAAGACTCCCACTGACCAATTAAAGCACAGCTACACACCAGCCAATCAAAGCACAGCTAAACACCAGCCAATCAAAGCACAGCTACATACCAACCAATTAAAACACAGCTACACACCATCCAGTCAGTATATGGCAGCAAACTGTCCAATCGGCATATGTTGAAGGTGTTCGTCTTTGTGTCCTCTGGCCATTCAGTGAGTCTGCGGGATATTTGATGAATCCCGGTCTGTTTCCTGTTTGTTGTTGATGGTTTGTTGATATTTTGTTTTTCTGGCGGGTTTCATGTTCATGACAACGTCTACAGAGGTTAAATGGCTGAACGTCCTGCTGACTTGAACTCAGCACTTTGGTCCCTGTTATGAATGAATTCTCAGAGGTGTTTCATTACACTCTGAGAGCTGTCAGTCAGGTGCATTAGCAGCTGTCATCAATACAAATGTGGATTTAATGATCTGTCTACTCACTAACAAGGTGCCACAGTGTGACTGCAGCTCTTCCAACATGATGAAACTCTGCCCCAAACA
Organism: Datnioides undecimradiatus; assembly: GCA_008933995.1. Lineage (NCBI taxonomy): Eukaryota > Metazoa > Chordata > Actinopteri > Lobotiformes > Datnioididae > Datnioides > Datnioides undecimradiatus. The sequence goes on along the minus strand of WARS01000022.1, from coordinate 545,468 downwards.
GAACAAAGCCACCTTCAGAGATTCAAATGATCTCAGTTATGATGAACCATGATGCTGAAAGAAGGCTATAAATAAATGTAATGAGAGTCATTTATTTTTAAAAGCTTTTTCATTTAGATTCATTATATTCTCTTAATTATCTCATCGTTATCTTAATACTCTTTAATTAATCACATATGGACGAATCCTTGCAGAGGAAATGTTCAGTCTCGTGACCCTTTCAGGTCAAACTGAAGTTGTGCTATTTGAAAATCTTAATTAGCTCCGCATGTGTTGGCAATTAGGTTTATTATCTGCTGTATGATGGAGGTCATCACACTGTGATGAGTGAGAGTAGTCACTCACACAGTCAGAATGCTAATCTGAATATTAGACAGGGATATCTGACATTAGCGCACTTTCTCTTCTTGACATGTGAAGCTTCATCTGCAGTTGGCTTTAGTGTTTAAATACATTCAGGTCCAAATTTACCCAGCCCAGGCACAGACGGCCTCACCTGTCCACGCTGATGGCACACAGGTTGAGGATGGAGGCGGTGCACAGCATCACATCCATGGTCATCAGAGCGTCGCAGATGTAGGTGCTCAATGTCCAGGTACCTCCTAGAAACTAAACACAACACAGACAAACACAACAAGTGACTTCACTCTTCACTCGTACCCTTCCTCACTGAGCTCAGAGTCCATGTCCTCCGTGTGCAGGTCTATGCTGTTGGTCCTCACAAACATCTCCATCTACACCAGCCTCATCTTCTAGGCAAATTGTCACTTTCTAACATGTCCTCACTGTACAGCTTAAAATCCCATTGGTCCTCATAAACACTGACCTCAGAGTAGACATAGAGCGGCAGCACCAGCACCGCCAGCAGCAGGTCGGCCACCGCCAGGCTGATGATGAAGTAGTTGGTGGCAGTTTTCAGAGAGCGCTCAGTGAGCACACTCAGACACACCAGGATGTTCCCCAGGATAATAATCAGGATTAGGGGGACACCGAGGACCAGGGCCAGATAGTTGTAGTCCTTCAGGGGCATCTCACCTGGAGGGTTGCCAGGTGTCACATTTTCCATGATGGAGGCCCTGAACACAGCTGCTGAGCTGCACTCAACATCTGGAACAACAATAGTTTGCTGTGTTTTATGAATTCAGCCAGAGTAGTGGTGTGTGTGTGTGTGTGTGTGTGTGTGTGTGTGTGTGCAGGGCTCACCTTGCTGTTACCTGTCCCAGGTGTTGGCTCAGCTCTGTGTGTTTGGGTCTCAGCAGTTTGACAAGGTCACTGTAAATAATAAATGGGGAGATTTAGTTGATCTTACATTAGTTTATCTCCTGCTGCCACTAATATTCATTGACGCATGAAATGTGGATTAGTCTGCCGTTTAAAATAGTCCCCAATGAATGCACAATATGTCCTGTTTTGTATGAACACTACAGCAGGTGGTTGTTTTCAGGAGTTACTCAGCCTTTTTAATTGAATTTATCAGTTTGTAAAGATTGTAACAACAGTAAAAACTCGCTGACAGGATCATAAAAACCCACAGAGAGCCAAGATGAACCTCCGGGATGTTTGTAATAACACAAATAGCCTGCGACAATACCGACTGTTACTGAACAACTTCCTGTATCCATGGAAACACTGTTGATACTGGAGGAAACCTGAACCTGAAGTTACAGTGATTTAACATATAATGTGGTGGAATATGACGGACCTCAGACTGTGCAGACTGTAGCATGTTGATGTCTGATTGTTCGACTGTACTGGTTTTGACGGTGGGAGACGTAGCTCGGTGTCACAGCAGGAGGTCAGGACAGATTTCATTAAACTGATGTCTGATGTGATTTGGATTAATCTCTGAGATTAATATCAATTAAACACCTAAACTTGATGAGGTTTCCATCCGCCAGTTTTTATGCATGAACACAAAACTTAACTTAATCAACTCACTCTTTCAGTGAAAACCTGTACCATAACTCACAGACAGACGTTTTCCGTCGTTTCCTTCTTTTAATCATGGCGTCGTCATGGCTTAATGGTACCAAATGGACAATTAGCCCCCCCCCCGCTGTTTCTCTCTACCAAACATTATAAGAGTGGCAGATCGAAACATGCAGCAAATCACATCTTCTTTTGAATTTTTGGGTTTGGGTGTTTGTCTGCGTGGTAACAAACCAAATGATGTCACCTTTCTGTTGATGCCTCATGCAGAGCCAGCTGCTCTCTTATTCTTTCTGTCATATAAGGAAGTGGAGCAGCTTGTATTAAATGTCAACGGTATTGTTTGGTGAAGTGTCTCCTCTCAGAGTGAATCAGATCACAGAGCTGCTCTCATCCTGTGATGCTGCTCTCCAACAGCTTCACGGTTACCATGACACCCGAAGATGAGGACCAGCACACAAAATATACACAACCTGTTTTAAAGTACATACACAACCTACAGTAGCACCCAGATGAGCAGCACCAGCCTGCAGAGACAAGGACCAGCCATCATCAGGTCAACTGTGTCCAATACCACAAAGTGACATTCAGCCTCAGCCGGCTAATGTTAGCATGCTCACATCCTAAACTATACAGAGCCTTTTGAAAATTAGTATGTTAGCAAGGTAAGCTTCACAGCATGTTGATGCTAGCATGTAGCATCCATCTAGATCGTGACTGTAGGCTCAGGCTCATAGTTGCCATGATGCCAGGAGGACAAACAGCACTTATGAAAAGAGGATTATTTACTTGTTGTGTCTAAAAACTGTTAAGCCTCTGTGAGTTGAAATAAGTTTGTTCTTTAAATCACTTTGGTTTATTTATTCTTATTTATTCTAAAAAGCCAATCCTCTATTCATAAGTGCTGTTTGTCCTCCTGGCGTCTTTAAAAATGACAATAACTGAATTGAACCTTTCTTCTGCATGTGAGTGAGTGTGATCTGTGACTCATCTCATTTACCAATATTAGATTCACAGCAGGAGGAGGATCATCTGCTAAATGTTGGTGTGATCACACTGAATATCGTTCACACTCTCATTTTGTTGGTATATGTTCTTCTTCCTCTGCTGTTTCCAAATTTAAGGAGATTATTCCGTCTCTTTTTTCTTCTATGCCACGTGCCATTGCAACAGAGGGTAGCAGCCTAACTACTAGTCCAGCACATATAGATTATCTTGTTGATAATACTGCAGCTACACTGCACACAGCACTGAATAATGTGGCCCCTATAAAACAGAATAAGAAAGCCATCAAGCAGAGGAAGCTAGCTCCCTGGTTTGACACACAGTTACGCACTTTAAGACAGTCCTCACAAAAGTTAGAGAGGAAGTGGCGATCCACTAATATAGAAGAATTTCACCTTTCCTGGAAAGATAGTATTATAACATACAAATCAGCCCTGCGTAAGGCAAGAACTGCCTATTATTCCAAATTAATAGAGGAAAATAAGAATAACCCCAGGTTTCTGTTCAGCACTGTAGCCAGGCTGACAAAGAGTCACAGCTCTGTTGAGCCAACTATTCCCTCAGCTCTCAGCAGCAATGACTTTATGAATTTCTTTACTAGTAAAATCAAAGATATTAGAGAAAGAATTCATTATGCACTTTCTTCAACTGTTAGAGATCCATGTGTGTCAACTGCAGCAGCCCCTGAAATGTCTGCAGGCCCTAATTTATCTTTAGACCATTTCTCTCCTATAGATCTCACATCTAACATCCCCTTTATTTCTAAAATCCTTGAAAAGGCAGTGGCTGATCAGTTATGTGATCACCTGCAGAGGAGCAGTTTATTTGAAGCATTTCAGTCAGGATTTAGAATAAATCACAGCACAGAAACAGCATTGGTTAAGGTTAGCAATGACCTCCTAATAGCATCTGACAATGGCCTTGTCTCTTTACTTGTCCTGCTGCATTTGACACCATCGATCACAATATCCTACTACAGAGACTAGAACATGTCATTGACATTAAAGGAACAGCTGGTTTAAATCTTATCTAGCCGACAGATTCTAGTTTGTCCATGTTAATAACGACTCGTCCGTGCACGCATAAAGGTCAATCATGGAGTTCCACAGGGTTCTGTGCTTGGACCATCGTTGTTCTCCCTATACATGCTTCCCCTAGGCAATATTATTAGGAAGCACAACATAAATTTCCACTGCTACGCGGACAATACACAGCTATATTTATCTATGAAACCGGAAGAAACAGATCAAGACTTCAGACATATCTGACAGACATTAAGGCCTGGATGACTTATAATTTTCTGCTTCTAAATACAGACAAAACTGAGGTGATTTTGTTTGGGCCTAAACACCTCAGAGACAGGTTATCTGACCTCGCAGTCGCTTTGGATGGTGTTACCCTGGCCTCCAGTTCTACCGTGAGGAACCTGGGAGTCATATTTGACCAGGATATGTCCTATCAGTCCCATATTAGGCAGGTCACTAGGACTGCCTTCTTTCACTTGTGCAACATAGCTAAGATTAGGAGTATCCTGTCCAAAAGTGACGCCGAAAAGCTGGTCCATGCATTTGTTACCTCAAGGCTGGACTATTGGAATTCCTTGTTGTCGGGTTGTCCGACTAGCTCACTGCGAGGCCTCCAGCTCATCCAAAATGCTGCTGCGAGGGTTCTGATGGGAATTAGCAAGAGAGATCATATTTCTCCAATTTTAGCTTCTCTTCACTGGCTCACTATAAAGTCCAGAATAGATTTTAAAGTCCTTCTCCTTACCTACAAGGCCCTTTATGGCCAAGCTCCATTGTACTTCAATGCGATGCTAAGTCCCTATTAACCCAACAGATCACTTCGCTCCCAGAGTGCAGGTTTGCTTGTGGTTCCCAGAATCTCCAAAAGTAGAATGGGAGGCCGAGCCTTTAGCTATCAGGCTCCTCTCCTGTGGAACCAGCTGCCAGTCTGGGTCTGAGAGGCAGACACCCTCTCTATTTTTAAAGTAAAGCTTAAAACCTTCTTGTTTGACAAAGCTTGCAGTTAGTTCTAGGTACCATGCCAACTACACCCATAGTCTAAACTACCCCTCCATGCCACCCCTTAGTTATGCTGCTATAGGCCGAGGCTGCTGGGGGACATCCCATGATTGTCTCCATACTCCTCCTCTTCCCTCTCTCTCCTCAAACTCATTTTAACCATCACAGATTAACCATTAACTCTGTGTCCTCTCTCCCCTAGTGCTGTGCTTGTTTCTCTCTGGTCTCTCTCTCTCTGTACTTCTCTACAGATACCTGTGGCTCCAGAGCTGAACATCTGATCTGTGGCTCCGCCGACCTGCCCCGTGTCCTCTACTGCCATTTATTGTCATTTGCTGTCATTATTCTATATTGTACTTCTCTCTCTCTCTCTCTCTCTCTCTCTGTTTCCCCCCAACCGGTCAAGGCAGATGGCTGTCCACCTAGAGCCAGGATCTGCCCAAGGTTTCTGCCTGTTAAAAGGAAGTTTTTCCTTGCCACTGTTGCCAAGTGCTTGCTCATGGTGGAACTGTTGGGTGTAATTAATAGTAATGAGTGTGGTCTAGACCCGCTCTGTTTGTAAAGTGCCCTGAGATGACTTTTGTTGTGAATTGGCGCTATATAAATAAAATTGAATTGAATTGAATTGAATTCTTCCTCCTCACGGGCAGTAAAGACGATGTAAAGACAGCGTCATATTGTTTATTTCCTCCTTCATTTGTGTTGAAACTTGAGTCATTACAAACTTTCTGTGTTCGGCCTGAAGCCAGTGAAACATTCACTTCAGTTTCTGCTGCTAGGGAAGTTCATGACCACCCAGATGAAGACCAGGCCTGAAAGCTCCATCTGCCACTCAGTGATGTCACGAAAAACATAAACATAAACAGAGAACGATTACGATCACAATCAGCTCGTCAGCTCCTGCTGTTTCACAGCTTCAACTCATCAGACTCTCTTCAGCAGTTTAGAGAAGACATTTCTTCATCAGCTGTCAGACGGCAGCAGCTCCTCATCAGCAGGACGTTTCTCTTCACGCTGGGAGTCAGAGAGGAAACACAGAAGAAGACACACTGGAGGGTGGATGGAGCTGTTTCTGATTGCTCTGATTGTGTTTAGCGCGTGTGATGCTTTCATAACAAGAGCTCTGATCCATGACCGCAGGAAGTCTCTGTAATAAAGCCACACGTTATCACACACACACTGTATCACCAGAGACCAGGGAAACACACCAGGTTCACCTTCTGCCTCAGACAAGGTGAGAAGCAGCTGAGATCGTCTTCATCTGTCTGGTTCAGGTGTTTCCTCGTCCGTCCTGTGTCGTCTTCTGACCTCCTGTTGGTTTGAACTTTGACAAGCTGTGCTGTCTTCTCTCACTTTCTTTATGCACGTTTTACTATTTGTTGAGTTGGATTCAGACAGACTGACATGAATATGAACACACGCACGTGTGTGCGTGTGGATGAGATCTGCCTCTGACAGTCTGTCACACCCAGACACTGTAGAGATTGAAATCAAAACTGATCAATAGTTGGTCTCAATGTGCTGCTGTGACAGGAAGTGATCAGTGGTTTGTTTCAGAGTCTGTAACCTCTCATTGAGCTTCAGCTTCTCCACATCAGTGGATCTACGTCCCAGAGGGAGCAGCAGCTTCGTACTGAGGTTACGACAGAACGTCGCTGCACAGGTGTTAAGCTGCTGGCTCTGTGAACCAGAGCAAGGACGAGATGAGTCCCAACCAGAGAGTCTGAAACTACAACAATCAAAATAACTAATTAAATCATGGTAAATTCAGAATATCGGTGAGAGTTGTGAAGCGTCACTGTCACAGAAGCTGATGTTTCCACTGAATGTGGGCAGGAACGACCTGCATGTTGGACGTTTGTCCGAGGTTAGTTCCTGTCGCTGAGACTCATCCTGCCGGCTGACACATCATTCCTGTCCTCACACAGGGATTCAGTCATTTCTGATTAAAATGTATTACTGTGACCTTAGTGCAGTTCAAGGAAGCAGTTTCATACAAATTCAACAGTTTTCAATTAGTTTGATGAGTCACGTCATGTGTTGATTCTCGTCTGAATGTTGAGTAACAGATTCATGAGTCTGAATGGTTATCAGGTAATAACACGCTTATTCTGTTCAGAGACAACGTCTCTCTGGCCAAATGAAGCTCCACAGTCCAGGTTCAGGTCCAGATGCCTGTGACACCATTTTGAGAAACACTGATTTCAGTCAATTGAGAATTAAAACGTCTCACTTTTCCTGTGAGAAGTCATTCTTAGCCTGTTCTGCAGCAACATTTCAGTGAAATGTTTCAATCACATCTAAACATAACTTGTGTTAAGTTTTCAGAGCTGCCCAGTGAAACCAGGGTCTTTGTAGTTCTGTATCTTTGTTGCTCTGTATCTCTGTTGCTTTATATATTTGTTGTTCTGCATGTTTGTTGCTGTTTATCTTAGTTGCACAGTCTCTGCAGGTTTTAAATCTCTAGAACTTGTTCCTGTTGAAGCTCATCACTTCCTATACTGTGTCGCTGTAATGAAAAGATGCAGATCAGCAACTTTTCATTAATTACATCACATCAGCACACTGATTAAAGTGCAGGTGTGTGTTGTGACAGAGAGAAAACAAAAAGCTTCAGGTTGTTGGAGAGGAGTAAAGGTCACCACTGCTGGATGGCTTTGGATCTGGACTCAACTGGGCTGAAGAGAGCTGGACTGGCCTGGACTGGTTATGAGATGAAGGGAGGCAAACATGTTATGTCCTCTGGTTTCAGAAACCATAGCAACACACCTGGAGATGCTTACCTGAGTCATCTTCATCATGGTGGGTGGATGTTAGGTGCTTCACTCAGGGTCCAGAGGTCGAGGCGAGGATTCAGGTCTGACACATACAAACCCCCAGAATGAGACTTCTCAGGTGGTCTAAGTTCAGTCTGACCAAAAGCATTTGGTCAATATAAGAACTGCATTAACAAAAGGATTAGAGATCAGAATCGAGGTGAGGGTCTTCAGATGGTCATTGTGTCGATGGTTTGCCTGAGACTTATTAGAAACTATGACTCTAAAAGGTCATGTGATCAGGCATCAGGCAGTTTGAGCTTCAATAGTAAAACTAAACCATTTCTGAATCCCTGACGTGTGTCTGGTTAGAAACAAACTTCTGTGTTTGAAACATGGGGCAGAAAACGAAGGTGGACATTAAAAAGGTTCCTTAAACAGGCATTTGAACAAAACAACACACGGGAACCATGTCTGTCATTCCATGCGTTAAGATCGACGGCACCGGTGTTAAACGTTAGTGGTGCTTAGATCAGAGGCTGAGGAGAATGAATGACCGAAGCCTGAAGGTCCAGATACAAATAAACACAGTGATGACATCAATTAGTTAATCAATTGTCAGGTCATGAGGTCCACAGTCCAGCAGCAGAGAGACCCAAATCCATTAATCAGAAATAATAAATAGCCATATATGTTGACCTATAGTCCATCTGATCCAGCTGTGCAGCGTCTGCTTTTAGCATCACTGCCTTTAAATGTGACTCAGTTTGCACAGGTTTGAAGATGTTTAGGGGCAAAATCGATTAAACTCAGCAACAAAAGATAAACAGATCATAATAAAATGGATGATGACCTCAGCATGACCAGTAAATCTAGAGCTGTGACATTGGAGGAGAAACCAGAGCTTCAGTTTGTTTGTTTCACTCAGCCGGTACAGAACCAGTACAGAGCCAGTGTAGAACCAGAACAGAACCAGTACAGAGCCAGTACGGTACCAGTACAGAGCCAGTGTAGAACAACTGTAGAACCAGTACAGAGCCGGTTCAGAACCAGTGTAGAACCAGTACAGAACCAGTGTAGAACCAGTATCTGTATCAGTCGTACATACGAACCTGCAAAGCAGCTGCTCTGATGGTCAACTGGTTGAAAACATCATGTTGTTGTGTTGAAATAAATTTCTGATTTGACGCTGTAAAAATGTCTTGTTGTGTCGTTGTTGATGTGTTGTTGTTGTGTTGTTTAGACACAGTGTAGTTTAAGCAGTGCAGGTTCAGACTCACCATTTGGAGACTCAGCCTCTCGGCAGGAGAACGTCTCTGCAGCCACTGATTCACTCTTTATACTACATTCTCAGCCTTTCATCGCTCCTCTGGTCTGCTCCTTCTCTGCTCCTCTGCTCCTCCTCTGCTCCTCTTCTGGTCTGCTTCTTCTCTGCTCCACTGCTTCTCTGCTCTTCCTCTGGTCTGCTTCTCCACTGCTCCTCTGCTCCTCCTCTGGTCTGCTCCTCCTCTGCACCTCTGCTCTTCCTCCGGTCTGCTCCTCCTCCGGTCTGCTTCTCCTCTGCTCCAGTGCTTCTCTGCTCTTCCTCTGGTCTACTACTCCTCTGCTCCTCTGCTCCTCCTCTGGTGTTTGCTCCTCGGCTTCTCCTCGTCTTGTTTCCCTGTCTCCTCCTTTCTCCTTCTTGTCGCTTCTCCTCCGAACTGACACAAACTTTTTTCTTCTCATCTATAAAAAGACCCTCTCTCTCTCTCTCGCTCGCTCACTCTATAGTAGATCTGTGATTGGCTGACAGTCAGTAGTGATGTAATAACCCCACCTCTCTCTCAGCAGGTTGTTTCTCGCCTCTCTTTGATCTGATCTTTCTCCTCTTCTGTGGTGTTTGTCCCTGCCATTGTCTTTCTGTCCCAGTTAAACTGCTTTACATGGTATTGATACAGACGTGTATTGATACACTGTTGATTCAGTATTGTTACAGATACAGTGTAGGATACTGAATTGATCATGTGATGTTACACCTCAGGTGGCTGTAGCTAATTAGACTTATTGGAGTAATTAGTGGGCAGGTCGGTGCACACAGGCTGAAGTTTATCTCTGATGCACCTGGTGAGGCAGGTACATCTGGATTTGACCCTGAGGGCTGAGGACGAGTAAATCAGAGCTGTATTCCTGAGAATGTTTAGTGCTTTATAGATGAGTCAAAGCGTTTGAACATGCTTTGAACGACAGGAAGCCAGTGAGTTAAGGACAGGTGTGCTTCACAGTCCAGGTGTTAGTGAGGAATCGCGCCAGGAGAACAGTGTGTTTGCACAGAAATACTCCTGCTCTATTGCAAAGTTAGAGATTCAAGCTGAGCACTGACTTTTATCTGTTTGTAAGGTGAAGTCATGTGATGTCACTGTTATATATGTCATTAGTGTGGACAGAGATGTTCTGATGCTCCATCATTTGCCTGAGGGCTGGACGTTGAGGAAGTTAAAGGAACTGCACATGGGATATTTGTTCACTCCCATTTATTATTACAGATTCATACAAAGCAAAGTAATTAGTTTGTTAACACTAACACACCTAATCTGAGCTGTCTGATCCAGTCCAGATTAAATATTTAATCTGTTTGGGAATAATTCATCATTAAGGATCCTGCAGGAGGAACTGGGGGATGTTGCAGGGGAGATGCTAGATGCGATGCAAAGAGTGGATTTTCTAACTCTGAAGGAAAACACATTTGTGTCTCTGTGTTTGTCCTGACATTGGTTCAGAAACAGGCTTTTTGCTTTACTCATGCACTCAGTTTCATTAGCCAGTGAATATTCAGAACCAATATTCAGGTCAACAACAGCTTCCTCCTGAAAAAACCCAATCCATTAAAACCAGTCTGACCTTTTCCTGCTGCCTGATGGATGAGCATCAGCACATCAGGCTAATTCCACCTTAAAAAGATAGTCAGGATCATGCCTGGCCTGTCAGACTGTACGCAGAGGACAAAACAGCTTTGTCTGCTGATGAAATGTCACCTGTGACACCTGGAGGAGACCTGCAGCTCAGCTGGTCTGCACTCCGTCACCATGTGACTAAACTGGTCTGACTGGTGTCTCCTGTTGCCCAAAGTCTGGAACCTGAAGTCTGAGGCCTGAAGTCTGGGCCCTGTAGTCTGGAGACTGAAGTCTGGAGCCTGTAGTCTGGAGCCTGAAGTCTGGAGACTAAAGTCTGGAGCCTGAAGTCTGAGACCTTAAGTCCAGAGTCTGGAGCCTAAAGTCTGTTCCACAATCAGCCCAATGGTGCAAAACAACTAAAGTCACACCAGTCCTTTGGATTTAAATCTGCTTCAGTCCAGGAATTTACTGATGACGAAGAGGAGGAGGCCTCCTCCTCTCATATTATCTCTCCCTCACACTCCTCCACCTCCTCACCTTCCTCCATCACCTCATTATCTTCCTCACACACTGTTTCCACGGTGATTCACCAGTTAACTCTCACTGAATTACGCGCTGTCTTTTTACTCTACAGTGTACCGTCAGGTTCTTCTGTCAATGAAGATGATCAATAACACAGTCAATACCACCATCAGAGCAGCTGCAGGTTCAGTGATAACTACAGAAACTGTTTGCAACGTTGGTTTGTTGAGTTTTATTTGCTGGTTTCAACCTCTTGAAACTTTAAAAAGGAAAAGTCATCTGTCAGGTAATCACTACTGCAACCAGGTGTGATGATGAAGATGATGGTGGCGATGAAGATGATGGTGATGATGGTGATGACGACGATGAAGATGGTGACGAAGATGATGAAGATGGTAACGAAGATGATGATAGTGATGACAACAATGATGGTGATGAAGATGGTGATGAAGATGTTGATGATAATGGTGATCATAATGATGCTGATGAAGGTGATGATGGTGATGACAACGATGAGGATGGTGATGATGATGGTGATGACGATGAGGACGGTGATGATGATGGTGATGACGATGATGAGGATGGTGATGATGGTGATTTGTCTGTGCATCTCATCACCGTCCAAACTGAACAGCGCAGGTCTGCTCAGCTCCTGGAGACAGTTTTCAGGTTTTTATGTTGCTGTTTTCTTCTTCATGTTTGTTTACAGCAGTGTGGTCACATGATGATCAGCTGACCATCTGAACGTCCGTCTGTCAGTGTGACACAGACAGACATCAGGTAGGATCAGCATCGGTGTGTTGAAACACAACTGAAACCGCTCGTGTGCTGAGGCAGATTCTCTGTGTTCTTCTGTTCTTATCGAACATGTTGCTGGTTCAGACCTTTACTCTGTGTTAATGAAGCTCAGAGTCTCAACACTCCACATGTAAATGAGCTGTTTGTCATTAGCATTTGTGAGAGGAAGAAGCAGAATGGTTCTTTTATCCTCGTTCGTGATGCACGTATGTTTCATACATTATTCATCACAAATCTGCACATGGAGTAAAAAAAATCACACACAAAACTTTTGTGAAAAAACGTTTGTGAAAATCACTTAAAGAAACAGAAAAGTGTGTTTTTATGATCCTGTTTTAAAGTGACAAAGGCTGATGGACTTATTTAAATAATAGAATCTATAATTACACACACACAGACCCAGTCACACACACATACACACACACACACACAGACCCAGACACACACACACAAACAGACCCAGCCACACACACACACACAGATCCAGTCACACACACATACACACACACACACAAACAGACCCAGCCACACACACACACACACACAGATCCAGTCACAAGTTTCATTTGTTTTCTAATGGACTGCAGCATCATCAGCTGATCTGCATTAAACATATTAAACACACGGAGTCTGTCAACTGTGGACTCCTATATTAGTGAGTCTGTTCTCACATAGACTAAATACACAGATGGGCTGAGCTGCAGGTCTGCAGGTCTGGATGTTGTACAGTCGTTAAAGTTTCACCGTGTGTCCACGCAGCTGAATGACTGATAATGATTATTATTACTACTAATACTTTTAACAAGCGCTGCTTTACCTGTCGCCCCCCTGCAGCCTGTTGATCCACGTCCCCAGGTGTTGGGTGTAACCAGTAAAGACTCAGACTAATAAGAACTCACCGGGGAGCCCTTGAGCAAGCCACCCTGTCTGTAATGATAACAACTCCACAGTTCTACAGTGTCATTTGGCAAAGCTTTTATCCAAAGCGACATACATATAGAACAAGTACCACACAAGCAGAGATCTAGTTGGAAAAGCAATGCAGACAAGTGCTGAGAGATGTTTTAACTCCAGTAGGACCGAGGTGTGGACAGCAGTTGAGAGATGTAGACAGCGGTCAACAGGTGTGAACAGGGCTCAACAGGTAGAGCTGAAGCTGAGTGAATTTTAATTTTTTTAAATACATTTCTTAATTGCATTAAGTGGTCGCTACAATAGAGTCCAGCTCCTGGTTTCAGCCCCGCTGTAATGTTGGGACTAGATGTCTCTCATTGGCTGAGTGCAGAGAGCGGGATGGAGCATAGACCTGGATGAGGGGGTTCAGGGAGCCAGGAGCTGGTTTAGTTATGGTTCTGTACGCTAGTGTCAGCGATTTCAATTTGACACGAGCAGCGATTGGGAGCCAGTGGAGGGATCGGAACAGGGGGGTGACGTGGGCTGGTTGAAGACGTGGATTGGTTGAAGACCAGATGAGCTGCTGCGTTCTGGTTCATCTGCAGGGGTTTGAGTGTAATCACCAAGATACAGTAGTCACAGGTCCCACACTGTGGCCTGACCATCATCCACAGGTGGACCAGTCTACCATAAACATCATCAGACACGGTGCAGCTGCTCTAAGACTATGGGACCTGCAGGGGGGTTAGCAGGTCCAGAAGCTGCTCCAGCCCTTCAGCATGAGTGCTCCACCTTTCCAACACCTAAGTGGCTGAGCAACAGCTCATCCCTGATCTGATCATACTGAGTCTGCTTTACCTATCTGTCCTGGTCTCAGGTCTCACCTGGTCTCAGGTCCTACCTGTTGGCTGTTTTTAGATGTCTTATTCTTCTCTGCTGGCTCTGCTGGACCCTCGCCTCAGCCTCAGCTCCGCCTCTCGTGTCTTGTTTTGGGTCCAGTGTCTGTACCAACGCCCACGCCCAGGTGCGAACTCTATTTCTGTTTTCTGGAAGCTCACAATCCTCACTGTTCTTCTCTCTAAAGCTTTAACGCAACTCTCGGCAGGAAGTCGAGGGCCCGTTCCCAGAAAGTCTTTGCTTCTTTCCAATTTTATTTTTCCTTGAGGTCTGCTCAAAGATCAGAGAATCCTGCATTTCCACCTTTCAAACGACACTGTTGCTGAATATCTGTGGCGTTCAGCTCCTTGTTGTCCTGTAAGAATACGAGTACTGAAGTCTCACTCTGGTGTTTTAAGAATATGAGAGTAAAACATGTTGACACGTGTTTCTGAAGGCGGTTCATTGGTTGTAGGTGGGAGGTGTGATCACATGACTTTGAACTGCAGCCATGAGAACAAAGACTTCTCTATTATGAACAGATAAATGAAAGTATTGAAATGTCTTGTTGTAATCAGTGAACTAGTCTCTTTAGGACCGAGGTCGGGCCAAGAATCAGTCACTGAGCTCATAGTTAATATAGTTACAGAACCAGTGAAAATGAGTCCGACGTGGCCGCCGACAGCATTTTATTCACTTTCTCACTTGACAGGAAGTCGGCCATTTTTTATTTTGTGCATCAGTTTAAAGCTTAAGATCCTGATGATGCAGAAAACCTGAAACTCCTAACCAAACTCTGAAGCAGTTTGTTGACAAGACTGGTTCATGGACCCAAATGCACAACTCAAACAAAGTTCCAAAATAAAGAGTTTTATTTAATAACAAAGTATAAACAGAAAATCACTCTTGCGAGGAAAATACAAAATCACAAATCCTATCCTAAACTACAAAATCAAAATCACTCCGACTAGGAAAAATACAAAAACCCAAAACCTAATCTGAACTACAAAATCAAAATCACTCCAAAGAGGCAAAACGTGATACTGAAGAAGCAAAGTAACAAACAAAGAACAAAGCAAACAAAACGATAACCTGGCTTTTAACAAGGGCTTGAACGTGGACATGACGAGTGCTGGTTCCTTGACATAGAGTACAAGATAAACTGGCACAGGACAGGGGAAACGCAGACAATATATACACACTGGGATTAGGGAAACAAGTGGAAACAATCGGGGCAGGGAAGACAATCACACCGCCGGGAAACACAGGAGGAAGGGCAAGCCACCTGAAACGAAAGGGAAGTTAGTATTTTCAAAATAAAACAGGAAAGCATGAGACAACACCGACAAGACAAGGGACTAAACATGGCTAGCTTGACCAGACGTGACCAGCTGTGTTCGGGTGGCGACGGTAGAAATCCGTGATGAGGTCGGGGCCCATGATGAAACTTGCGGGCACCCATGAGCGTTCTTCTGGTCCGTACCCTTCCCAGTCAATGAGAAATTGCCTGCCCCGTCCCCTGGTGCGCACTGCCAACAACTTTTTGACTGCATAAACCGGGCCCCCATCGATCATCTGGGGGGGTGGAGGGGGCTTGGCTGCAGGAACCATAGGACTCTCCTTCACAGGCTTGACTCGGCTGACGTGAAACGTGGGGTGCACCCTCAGGGACCGAGGCAGATGTACACGAACCAAGGCCAGACCGATGACCTTGGTGTCCGGGAATGGACCCACAAAACGAGGCGCCAGCTTCCTAGATTCGACCCGCAGTGGTAAGTCCCAAGTGGATAGCCAGACCTTCTGGCCTGGATGATACACAGGAGCAGGTCGGCGCCGATGATCTGCAGCTCTCTTCATACGATCTGAGTTCCTGAGGAGAACTCTGCAGGCAGCTGCCCAGACACGGCGGCAGTGACGAACCATGGCATGGGCGGAGGGGTCTGTGACTTCCTTTTCACATTCTGAAAAGACAGGAGGTTGATAGCCATACAGTACATACAATGAAATGGTGACATACCGGTAGTGGAGGTGGGCAGGGAGTTGTGGGCAAACTCCACCCACGCCAGGTTTTGACTCCACGAGGAAGGGTTTTGGGAGACCAGGCACCGAAGGCAGGTCTCCAGCTCTTGATTCAGGCACTCTGTCTGACCATTGGATTCGGGATGATATCCGGAAGAAAGGCTGACCGAGGCGCCGATGAGTCAACAAAACTCCTTCCAGAACCACGAGACAAATTGGGGCCCCCGGTCTGAAACCATATCCTTGGGAAATCCATGAATGCGAAACACATATGTCATCATAATATCAGCAGTTTCCTTGGCGGAAGGTAACTTAGGCAGAGCAATGAAATGAGCCATTTTGGAAACGGTTAGGACCGTGGTGTTACCTTGTGAGACCGGGAGCCCTGTGACGAAGTCCATAGAGATCTCCGCCCATGGACGAGTAGGTACGGGAAGGGGCTGTAGAGGCCCCATCTGCGCTCTGGTGGAGGTCTTATTACCAGCGCAGATGGAGCAAGCCTCCACGTACTCCCGTACCTCTCGTCCATGGACGGCCACCAAAAACACTGGGCAATGGTCCAGACAGTTCTCTTTACTTCCGGATGACAGGTGAGCAGCGATGTGTGAGCCCAATGGATGACCTGTGGACGTAGGGCAACAGGAACAAACAGGCAATTCTCTGGACATCCACTAGGAGTCGGGCTATCACCATTAGCTTGCTTCACCTTAGTTTCTATCTGCCAGGAAACTGCTCCTACCACACGATTGAGTGGCAGGATGGTTTCTGGTTCCTTGGCAGCAGGCTCGGAGTCGAAAACACGGGACAAGGCATTGGGCTTGGCATTCTGGGACCCCAGCCTGTAAGACAACACAAAGTTAAAATGGTTAAAAAACAATGACCACCTTGACGTGAATTTAATCTTTTAGCTTTACGAATGTACTCTAGATTCTTGTGGTCAGTCCAGACGATGAAGGGGTGTTGAGCCCCCTCCAGCCAATGCCTCCATTCTTCTAAGGCTAGTTTGACTGCTAGCAGCTCTCAGTCCCCTATGTCATAGTTTCTCTCGGCCGAGGACAGTTTGCGGGATAGATAGGCACAGGGGTGGAGCTTGTTGTCCTCTGAACGCTGGGAGAGGACAGCTCCTATCCCCTCATTGGCGGCATCCACCTCCACCACAAACTGCCGACTAAGGTTGGGGACCGTGAGAATGGGAGCCGACGTGAGCAATGTCTTGAGCTGTTGGAAGGCTTCCTCTGCTGGAGGAGACCACTTGAATGGAGACTTGGATGAAGTGAGTGCGTGCAACGGGGAGGCTATGGCACTGAAGTTTCTGATGAACCGCCTGTAAAAGTTAGCAAATCCTAAGAACTGCTAGAACTGCTGCACCTTTTTGCGGTTATCAGGGGTTGGCCACTGAGCCACAGCACTAACTTTAGCTGGGTCCATCTGTATCTTCCCAGGGGCTACAATGAAGCCGAGGAAAGACACAGTCGTGGCATGGAATTCACTCTTTTCGGCAGCCGCTGGAAAACCTGCCAAACATGGTACACATGGGTGTCAAGGTCGGGTGAGAAGATCAGTATGTCATCCAAATACACGAATACAAACTGATTGAGAAAGTCTCTGAGCACATCATTGATCATGGCCTGAAAGACGGCCAGGGCATTGGTGAGGCCAAAAGGCATAACTAAATACTCATAATGACCGCTAGGTGTATTGAAACCGGTCTTCCACTCGTCACCTTCTCTAATGCGCAGGCGTTTCTGAGGTCTAACTTGGTGAAAATCTTCGCCTGCTGCAGCTGATCGAAGGCTGAGGACATGAGTGGAAGCGGATAGCGATTCTTAATTGTTACCTCATTCAGAGGTGAATAGTCAATACATGGCCGGAGTGTGCCATCCTTTTTGCCGACAAAGAAAAATCCTGCCCCTGCCAGTGAGGATGAGGGGTGGATAAGACCGGATTTTAATGAGGATTCAATATATTCGGTCATTGCTTCTCTTTCAGGGCCTGAGATAGAGTATAACCGGCCCTTAGGGATAGGGGCCCCCAGGCCCAGGTCTATGGGACAATCGTAAGACCTGTGCGGCGGCAGGGACATGGCTCTGCTTTTACTAAAAACCTCACCCAAGTCGTGGTAGCAGCTTGGCACTGAAGAGAGGTTGGGCGGCTCAGAGTCTTTCCTGGGGATTACAGACACATCATTAGGCACAGAATGAGTTGACATGATTTTACATGGCTTACCACAGTGCTGTTTGCAGTCTTCAGACCAGTTCAGAATTCTCCCTGTTACCCAGTCAGTGTGTGGGTTGTGTCTTTGTAACCATGGGAAGCCCAAGACCAGGGAGTGCTGGGGAGAGTGGTAAAGGTGGAAGTCTATGAGTTTGTGGTGATTGTCCACACTGATTTCAATTATCTCCATCTTGTGCGTGACCCTGAATATTGCCAGATCCTAAATTATTGTAATGAAAACAGAAAGATTTTTGCCAAGTTACCTGACTGGCTGAGATGGAAGATGGAATCAGAAAGTCATGGAAATGGAGGAGGAGAGTGGCCAGTTCCCCACCTTTAGCCAGTTTGTGAAATTTCTGACAAGAGAAGCGAAAACTGCATGTAACCCAGTTACATCATTGCAATCACTAAAGCAAGGTGAAACTGAAAAGCCGAAGCAGCAAAAGCAACAAAATGTTAAAGCAAGGTTAAAGAAAGAAGTTGCAGACAGAGTTAAGTTTGTCCAAGCTGAAAAACTATGCTTTGGGTGCCTCAAGACAGGTCATCACTCAAAGAGCTGCAACAGTAGGAGTGTTTGTGACACATGCAACAAGCGGCATCCTATTTGTCTGCATGAAGAGAGAGACAAAGTAGAGCAAAAGGCACAGGTTAAACAAAGCCAAAGTCAAGAAAAATTAAGTAATCAAATTCAAGAAAAAGGCAAAGAAAAACCTCAAGCAGCGCAACCTAAAGAAACCGCCACAGCTTCTACTTCAAATAGAGTTATCCAGGATGAAGCTACTGTGCAAACAGCTGCAATAATTCCTGTCTGGCTTTCGTCTGCCACTCAACCAGCACAAGAGGTGCTTGTATATGCTCTATTAGATTCCCAAAGCGATACGACTTTCGTACTAAGTGAAGTAGTTGATGCTTTGGAGGCGGATAAAGAACAAGTCAAGTTGAAGTTCTCTACAATGACGTCAAGGACCACTGTAGTAAAGTCTCAACGAGTAAAGAACCTGCCAAGGCTTTTACTCGAGGGAAAGATTGAGGTTACCACCATTATACGCGTGTGACTTTATTCCAACATACCATACCAACTGACGAAACTGCAAGGGCTTGGCCACACCTAGAACACCTCCAAGAAGATGTAGCACCTCTGCAGAACTGTGAGGTAGGCCTGCTCATTGGTTACAACTGCCCCCAAGCGCTACTCCCACGAGAAATTGTATCCGGTAAGGAGTCAGCCTTATGCACAACGCACAGATCTTGGGTGGAGTATCGTCGGCCATGGGAATCCCTGTGTAGAATATGGAGATGCAATCGGAATTAGCCATTGCATAGTAGTGAGGCAAGTGACACCAAGCGTTAAATCCTCTGTCAACCTTAAGACTGAAGTTCATTATGTGAACAGATCCAAAGTCAAGGAAATTACTCCTTCAGACATCATTAAGGTCCTTGAATCAGACGTCTCAGAAAGAGCTAGAGAAGAGGATCCTGTGTCTCAAGATGACCTCAAGTTCCTGTCCAAAATGAGAGAAAACATAGCACAAAAGGACAATGGTCACTTCGAAATGCCATTGCCGTTTAAAGAGGAAAAACCAAAGCGACCTAACAATAAGATATGTGCAATGCATCGCTTAAACTGTCTTGAAAAGAAGTTAAGAAAGAATGAAACATATTACAAAGACTATGCAAACTTCATGAGTGACATCATTTCCCGTGGTGATGCAGAGAGGGTCCCCGAAGAGGAAATTGAAAACAGTCCGGCTTGGTATCTTCTGCACCACAGAGTTTATCATCTGCAAAAATTAGGGAAAATATGTGTGGTATTTGATTGCTCAGCCAAGTTTCAAGAAACATCTCTTAATGACCATCTGCTCACTGGACCTGACCTGACGAATACACTGGTGGGTGTCCTGTGCAGATTTCGAAAAGGCTCAGTTGCAGTGATGTGCGACATTGAAAGGATGTTTCATCAGTTTCATGTGAGAACTGAAGACCAAGATTACCTACGATTCTTATGGTGGGAGAATGGTAACTTGGAAGCCATGCCATCAACCTATAGAATGAAAGTCCACCTGTTTGGAGCGGCTTCATCTCCTGGCTGTGCCAACTTTGGCCTGAAGCATCTGGCAGCTCAAGGGCAAGGTCAGTATGGCAAAGACACCATACGCTTCATTCAAAGAAATTTCTATGTGGACGATGGACTTGCAAGTGTTCCTACAGAGAAGGAAGCCATTCACCTTGTGAAAGAATCAAGAGAACTTTGTTGCACTGGCAAGTTAAGACTCCACAAGTTCGTTTCCAACAGTGAGAACGTGATGGCATCCATCCCAGAAGAGGAACGTGCTACAGCGAAGGATCAAGACATGGCTTTGAGTTTACCACACATGGAGAGAACACTGGGAGTAGAGTAGTGCATCAGGTCTGATACTTTGAAATTCAGAGTCCAAGTAAAGTCCAATCCATCTACAAGAAGAGGTGTACTCTCTACTGTAGCCTCTGTGTATGATCTGTTAGGATTCATGGCACCTTTCGTCCTTCTAGGAAAACAAATTCTCCAGCAAATGTGCAGAAATAAAATCGGCTGGGACGAGGAACTACCAGAAAGCCTAAGACCCCAGTGGGAGTCTTGGATTAGAGACCTACCTAGACTAGCTGATATGGGAGTTAGAAGATGTTACTTACCCTCAAATTTCAGCAGTGTCAAAGGGTATGAAATTCACCATTTTAGTGATGCAAGTACATCAGGATATGGTGTATGTACTTACCTGCGAGCTGTTAACGACTTACAACTGCTCAGATTCACACCTTCATTGTTCGTGTTAGGCATATCAGTATCTCCCAGGTACTGATATCTGTAAGCGAACGTTTGTAAGACTGATTTTCGAGTTGGTTATTGGTCCCTAATACCAGGGTGGTGCCCCGTAATTATTAATTCTTATTAATAATAATATTATTTCAATTAATAATTATTGTAGATAATTATAATTATCGTAGATAATTATTAATTTTTGCTAATAACCTGCTCCTATAAAGCACAACAAATGATGCCTATGTGAAGCACAACAGTAATTATCACCTAGAGGAACAAAAACCTTATCGTGTTGTTTATTGCGACGACTTCTCAGTCTGACAGAAACACAGCCCACATGTTTTTTATTCTCTGAGAGACAAATCAATACTGTTATTGATCGTCTCAAAATAAACTGATTGATTCACAATCAGACATCTCCTGATGATTTAAATAAAAATCTGTTGACAGATCAAAATGAGTCAGCAAACAGACGTCAGGCATCTTCAACCAACTCTGCTCACACATTCTCCCTCATTCATCAACACACGATTCATTCGACCTACGAACAACAAACCTCCATCTCACTGTAGCTGTTATTGAGTGTTCTTTAAGATGCTGAGACTCCTACTTTGAGCTGTTTGTCACCTGTTTGCAGGAGCGTTTGTCGTAACTTGACCTGTTGGCTGACTTTTCTCTGGATGAGTTTAGCTTCTCAGGTTCACATCAGCTGGGGCCTCAACTGTTTTCACTCCTCCTATGTTTCTTCGGTCTCCTCTCAGCCTCTTCATCATCATCTCAGGCTGAGCTGCTCCTCCTTTGTCAAACACATCTGATTTCTCGTTCAGAGATAATCATCCAATAAGCTCTGGTCAGCACAAGGATTGTGTTTCCAGTGAGAGAAGCTACAGCTGTGAGGTTCAAACCTGTCAGACAAGACTCAGGGGACACAGGTGCCATGGTACTCACAGTTGGAGATGTTGCATTCGTTGACTGATGATCAGAGCAGGAGATGTTGCGTTCACTGATCAGAGCGGGAGATGTAGTGCTCACTGACTGCTGATCAGAGCAGGAGATGTTGAATTGATTGACTGATGATCAGAGTGGGAGATGTTGTGTTCACTGCCGGTTGAGGTTGTCGGTGGAAAACTTGGATTACAGATGGATTACCAGATTGTCAGATGGATGAACAGAGAGCAGACTGGATTAATGGAGAGCAGAACTGGCTCAGCAGCTCCTGAAGCAGGCTGAACTTCTTGAGCTGGACCAGGTAGAGTCCCAAAGCTGGTCCAGGCGATAAAATGCTGCTTACAACGCAGTTTTCAGCCTGCATCCACGTTGAATCCCCTGGTTTTGTCTGAAATGCTCAGCAAACTTGTGGTTCAGTGAAAACTGAAAAGCATGAGGAGAGGATTGTGGGATATTTGTCTGTGGTGAATGTGATTGCTGCTGAACACACTGAGAAAACGCTGAGACTGCGTTCACGGAGCCCCTGGTGTAATGTTCACTGACCAACAAGCAAAGTGGGAGATGTTACCTTCACAGACTAATCATGATACAGATACTGTCCACACAGTCAGCTGATGATTTGTGTTGTGACACTGAAGAAAAACACTGAACTAATTTAATGAATTATCATAATTAACAAAGAATGAACTAAGTTTAAATTTTAATTTCAGGATTGTTGATTCTGTGAGTTTCAGGATTAATTTACTGCAAAAATTCACATTAATACACTTCATTTATTTAGATTGTGGACAGAAAACAGCGGTGATCAGTTCAGAGACGATGGACTAAAGAAGTTCACTCAGAAACTGAATCACAGAGAGATTTTATCTCTGATCAGTAGACTAATAATCTGTTTCCCTTAGTATCGTCACTCCTGTGGCGCCACCTGCAGGACAAACTCAGACTGCAACACTTGTTTTTCTGCTTTTGTTAATCTTTATTTAGAAAATCAATCAATACTATTCCAAATAAATGTGAAACAATTTACAATGAACAGAAATAAAAAAATAAATAAATGTAAGAAATAATATGTGAAAAATAAGCTCATAAATGAATTAAACAGGAATTAAAATCCTTAAATACACACACACTGTATTCTGACTTCTGTTTTTATTATAAGCAGTGAAAGATGATTAATATGAATTGAAACAGGAATCACAGTGAATGATCTGAATCAACTTTATTGATCACAGGAGAAGTTGGACTGCAGCTGAACTCACAGGAAGAATGTTGAGATCATCAAAAACACATAAACACCCGAGACCATCGGACAGAACCCTTACTATGGTAACGGTGACAATCTGAGATCAATCTACAGCGTGTTCAGTGGGACACGCTGTAGATCATCGCAGATCATCGCAGACATCATCAACTGATTATCAACATCATAAAAGATGAAGAACTGCCAAACATCAACAAACTACATGTAAAACAGATAAACTGACGACTTCCACCGGGTGCTGACTGAAGGTGGGACTAAGACATCAGCTGACATCACTTCCCATGTCCAAAAGGATCAGAAGAAGATCGTCCAGCTTGTTCGTCTCCTCCGGACTGAAGATCATCTCCCAAATTCATCAGAGCACAAATACTGAGCTGACAGGCAGAGTATCGCACTAACCTGTAGGATCAATACAACAGTCAATACACTGATCAGTACTGAGCTGACAGACTGTAGGATCAATATATCAATCAATACACTGATCAGTACTGAGCTGACAGACTGTAGGACCAATACATCAATCAATACACTGATCAGTACTGAGCTGACAGACTGTAGGATCAATAAAAAAGAAGAAACTCACCCCATTGATCCGCCGTGTGAGACGTGAACATTGTTCCTGCAGCGTGAAACAAAACCGTATGACTGAAGCTTTGATCTGATTATCGATCGATCATCGATCTGATCATCGATCAATCATCGATCGATCATCGATCTGATCATCGATCGATCATCTGATCCTCAGTGTTTTCTTGGTTACTGATCTTGTATTGATGACAGACTGACCTGGTGAGATGGTCTTCAGTTGTGTTGAGCTGCTGCAGATTCTCCTGTGACCTGTCGACACATCAGACTGTTATTATCTTTCATTATCTCCCACAGCTCAGGCCTCCTCTGTGTGACCTCTGACCCCTGACCTCTGACCTACTGTTGTCTACCTTACTGTTGTCTTCCCAGTCCCACCATGTGAATTCACATCATGATGTCATGATACTGAATTCAGTGTTGCTGAATCATTGACTCACGGGTGTCACGTTGACAGAAAACATGGATCTTTAACTGTTTCACATGTTGAACATCTCTTCTTTATTGATCGCATGTCACAGCTACAACATGCATTTCATGATCAATCCTCCAATCACAGAGCCTCACATTCTGATAGACTGGTTTCATCTCCATGGCAACAGCTGCTGAGGGACCTGCTTGAAACTTTGGGAAGGTCAAAGTTTCAAGCAGGTGTTCAGGACAACACAGGAGCATTCATCTGTCCTGGTCTGTCCTGGTCTGACATGGTCTGGACTAACCTGACCTGGTGTGACCTGGTCTGGTCAGTCCTTGTCTCCTTCTGGTCTTTCAGGTGTCCTGTTGTTAAGGATCTATACTGACAGTCAGAAGACACAGCTGCAGTTGTTTCAGCTGAGTCTCTGGTTCAGAGTATCCTACAGTACCCATCAGCCTTGGCTGCTGTTGCCATGGAGAAGAGTCAGTTGGAGTGACCAAAGAGTGAAAGATGAACCGACTGAAGCTTCATGTTGTTTTCTGTTTATTCTTCACCGCCAGCTCATCGTTAGCAGAGCAGCTAACTGAATCTGAAGCTCTGTCATTGGACAGTTCTGGCACAATGCACCCTGGGAGTCGTAGGTCACTTCTACCTCTAAGTCCTTATATGCTCTGTGTTAGAAACCATCACAGCCATCTGCAGGTGTGATCATGTGACAGTGACGATGACCTCAGAGGTTTAATAGCTGCTTCCTGTCATTTCTTTCCAACGCCGAACGGGTCGGTGGTGGCTCCGCCCGCCGTCTGATCCCCGCCCTGCAGGGCGGAGCCAAGGTTTGCTGTCAGACAGGTGGAGAGGACGCACTTGCCGTGGTATGTGCTAAAGGGGAGAACATTACAGGTGAGACAGGTAACAATGGTGAGACAGATACAGTTATGAAGTGGTCTCAAAGTCTGTGATCAAATCTAAACTGTAATGAGTGAATTCATGAAAAATATAAAATCAGAATTTTGAATTTAAAAAACTGAAAACTTGATTTTTTTCAGGACAAGTTATCTGACTGGGTAAATCGAACCTCGTGGGAGGAGACTAAAGGTCAGAGCTCAATTATCTGCAAATGAAGGTGATGCAATGATGATGTCATCACAGGAAAACATTTCTTTATCTCAAGCCAACAAGTCATTGTTGACTCATTCGTCCAATCATATTGTCTCTCAGAGGTCAGAGGTCAGAGTGTAAAGTCCTGCAGTGAGATTTGAGACACCTGGTGTCACATTTACCTGTGCAGTCACATCACAAATATGGACCACATGCTTTCATGCAGAGAGAGATCTTACAGTTTGATTGGTTGAAGATCAAACCTGCAAAACAAACAGACCAGTTTAAACCTTCATGTCAAACCTGAGTCCTGGTCTAAAAACAACAGGAGCGACTGAACATACATGGCAGGAGTGATGATGCCGTTCATCGTGGTGTTTGATGCCACGTCTCTGAGGAGGGAAACCAAGAGCCTGAACTCATGAATTATTCAATCAATAATATACTTATTGATTCACAACCGATCAATCTGAAGCTTCAGCTGCAGAAACAATTTTTAAACACAGTTCAGGATCTAACATGAAGGAACAGACGCCTGAACACGTCAAATGGGGAAAATCAATAATGATTAATAACTGTGTGTAATCTGACACTGCACATGAACCGACCCTGTGATGTCATCCAGCGACACGTTGACACTTTGATGAAACTCCAATCTGAAAAAACACACAAAACACACTTTCACCACATCAGCTTTGTTTTAATCTCTTAATGAACTCATCACAGGAAAGAACTCATCACATATTATTCATAATATCATACTTATATTGATTTATATTCTATATATTCCATCTATATAAACCTCACAAGAATTAATACCACCAAGTTATCTGGACCTAAACACATCACAATAAAATGTGGATTATTAAATATCAGATCTCTCTCATCTAAATCCCTGTTAGTAAATGATTTGATTACCGATCATTGCATTGATTTATTTTGTCTCACTGAGACCTGGCTGCAGGAGGAAGAATACGTTAGTTTAAATGAGTCGACCCCTGCCAGTCACATTAATCACCATATTCCTCAAAGCACAGGCCGAGGAGGAGGAGTGGCAGCAATCTACCACTCAGGTTTACTAATCAATCCCAGACCTAAGCCTGGGTTTAAAACGTTTGAGTCCTTCACGCTCAGTCTCTGCCACCCTAACAATAGATCAGAGAAACCAGTTCTGTTTGTGGTTGTGTATCTTCCGCCTGCTGCTTATTCAGAGTTTTTATCTGAATTCCCTGACTTTTTATCTCAACTAGTGCTCAGCTCAGACAAAGTAATCATAGTGGGTGACTTCAACATTCATGTAGATGACACCAATGACAGCCTTAGGAATGCCTTTAACTCAGTTTTAGACTCAATTGGTTTTTCTCAAAACGTTAACAAACCAACTCACTGCTTTAATCACACCCTCGATCTTGTTTTGACATATGGCTTAGAAACTGAACGTTTAATAGTGTTTCCCCAGAACCCTCTTTTATCTGGCCATTTTTTAATAACATTTCAGTTCACAATTATGAACTTCTCAGCATTTGGCAGGGAGACTACCTACAGTCGGTGTCTCTCTGATAATGCTGTTTCCAAATTTAAGGAAGTTATTCCGTCTCTTTTGGCTTCTATGCCACGTGCCATTACAACAGAGGGTAGCAGCCTAACTACTAGTCCAGCACATATAGATTATCTTGTTGATAATACTGCAGCTACACTGCACACAGCACTGAATAATGTGGCCCCTTTGAAACAGAATAAGAAAGCCATCAAGCAGAGGAAGCTAGCTCCCTGGTTTGACACACAGTTACGCACTTTAAGACAGTCCTCACGAAAGTTAGAGAGGAAGTGGCGATCCACTAATATAGAAGAATTTCACCTTTCCTGGAAAGATAGTATTATAACATACAAATCAGCCCTGCGTAAGGCAAGAACTGCCTATTATTCCAAATTAATAGAGGAAAATAAGAATAACCCCAGGTTTCTGTTCAGCACTGTAGCCAGGCTGACAAAGAGTCACAGCTCTGTTGAGCCAACTATTCCCTCAGCTCTCAGCAGCAATGACTTTATGAATTTCTTTACTAGTAAAATCATAGATATTAGAGAAAGAATTCATTACGCACTCTCTTCAACTGTTAGAGATCCATGTATGTCATCTGCAGCAGCCCCTGAAATGTCTGCAGGCCCTAATTTATCTCTGGACCACTTCTCTCCTATAGATCTCACTGAACTGTCCTCAACAATCATTAGATCCAAACCCTCAACCTGTCTTTTGGACCCCATCCCAACTCGTCTTCTCAAAGATGTGTTGCCCCTGATTGGCACGTTTATATTAGACCAGATCAATCGGTCATTACTAACAGGTTATGTTCCACAGGCTTTTAAGGTTGCTGTCATCAAACCTCTACTCAAAAAGCCTTCTCTTGACCCTGGTGTTTTAGCACACTACAGACCAATATCCAACCTCCCCTTTATTTCTAAAATCCTTGAAAAGGCAGTGGCTGATCAGTTATGTGATCACCTGCAGAGGAGCAGTTTATTTGAAGCATTTCAGTCAGGATTTAGAATAAATCACAGCACAGAAACAGCACTGATTAAGGTTAGCAACGACCTCCTAATAGCTTCTGACAATGGCCTCGTCTCTTTACTTGTCCTGCTAGACCTCAGTGCTGCATTTGACACCATCGATCACAATATCCTACTACAGAGACTAGAACATGTCATTGGCATTAAAGGAACAGCACTAAGCTGGTGTAAAGCTTATCTATCCGACAGATTCCAGTTTGTCCATGTTAACAACGACTCGTCCGTGCACACAATGGTTAATCATGGAGTTCCACAGGGTTCTGTGCTTGGACCATTGTTGTTCTCCCTATACATGCTCCCCCTAGGCAATATTATTAGGAAGCACAACATAAATTTCCACTGCTACGCGGACGATACACAGCTATATTTATCTATGAAACCAGAAGAAACAGATCAATTAGTCAGACTTCAGACATGTCTGACAGACATTAAGGCCTGGATGACTTATAATTTTCTGCTTCTAAATACAGACAAAACTGAGGTGATTTTGTTTGGGCCTAAACACCTCAGAGACAGGTTATCTGACCTCGCAGTCGCTTTGGATGGTGTTACCCTGGCCTCCAGTTCTACCGTGAGGAACCTGGGAGTCATATTTGACCAGGATATGTCCTATCAGTCCCATATTAGGCAGGTCACTAGGACTGCCTTCTTTCACTTGCACAACATAGCTAAGATTAGGAGTATCCTGTCCAAAAATGATGCCGAAAAGCTGGTCCACGCATTTGTTACCTCAAGGCTGGACTATTGTAATTCCTTGTTGTCAGGTTGTCCGACTAGCTCACTGCGAGGCCTCCAGCTCATCCAAAATGCTGCTGTGAGGGTTCTGGTGGGAATTAGCAAGAGAGATCTCTGGTTTTAGCTTCTCTTCATTGGCTCCCTGTAAAGTCCAGAATAGATTTTAAAGTCCTTCTTCTTACCTACAAGGCCCTTAATGGCCAAGCTCCATTGTACCTCAATGAGATGCTAAGTCCCTATCACCCCAACAGATCACTTCACTCCAAGAGTGCAGGTTTGCTTGTGGTTCCCAGAATCTCCAAAAGTAGAATGGGAGGCCGAGCCTTTAGCTATCAGGCTCCTCTCTTGTGGAACCAGCTGCCAGTCTGGGTCCGAGAGGCAGACACCCTCTCTACTTTTAAAGTAAAACTTAAAACCTTCTTGTTCGACAAAGCTTACAGCTAGCTCTAGTTACCATCTGAACTACACCATCCATGCCATCCCCTAGTTATGCTGCTATAGGCCGAGGCTGCTGGGGGACATCCCATGATCGTCTCCACACTCCTCCTCTTCCCTCTCTCTCCTTAAACTCCATTAACTCTATGTCCTCTCTCCCCTAGTGCTGTGCTTGTTTCTCTCTGGTCTCTCTCTCTGTACCTCTCTACAGATACCTGTGGCTCCAGAGCTGAACATCTGACCTGTGGCTCCACCGACCTGCCCCGTGTCCTCTGCTGCCTATTGCTGTCATTTGCTGTCATTATCCTATATTGTACTCTCTCTCTCTCTCTCTCTCTCTTTCCCCCCAACCGGTCAAGGCAGATGGCCGTCCACCTAGAGCCAGGATCTGTCCAAGGTTTCTGCCTGTTAAAAGGAAGTTTTTCCTTGCCACTGTTGCCAAGTGCTTGCTCATGGTGGAACTGTTGGGTGTAACTAACAGTAATGAGTGTGGTCTAGACCTGCTCTGTTTGTAAAGTGCCCTGAGATGACTTTTTGTTGTGAATTGGCGCTATATAAATAAAATTGAATTGAATTGAATTGAATGTTTAGTGTCTAGTTGACGTAAAGATGCCGCAGAACAGAAACATTTTCTCATTTTGATTCATCCTCACTGTCGCGACTCCTGCCATCGGATGTTTCCGTTCAGGCATTAGCATCTGTGTTTAGTCGTGGATGTGATGTCAGAGACTCACCTGGTAGAGTTATCCTCTGTGGCGTTCAGCAGGTGAAGACTCGCACCATCCTGATCGTCACGGCTACAAACAGGAAGCAGAGGCATCATCATAACCTGATACATGACATCATCACGTTTGTCCTCTGAGCAGATATTAACAACTGAGCCTAGATCTCACTTGGCCGGAGGAAGAGGACCTGCAGAGACAGAAACCATCACCATCATCATCGTCATCATCATCATCATAGCAACAACAGACTTCATGTTCTGCTCAACTACAGACTGACAGGCAGCTCATCCTGCAGTCTGTATTTATACTCTGACAGTTTCAGGATCACAGAACCAGCAGAGCTCTCCTCAGATCCATCAGAGCTTCCTGTCGTCCTGCGAAGGTCAGCTGAAGGTCGTCTGTCTGTCTGCAGGACGCAGAACGACAGTTGTTTCAATATTTACTGTTTCTGTTTATCAGCGGGTTCACGAGAAACTCGCTGACCTGTCGACCCGCACACGCACGCACGCACGCACACACACATACACAAACACACATTCACATGCACACAGACACGAACACACGCGGACATAAACACATACTCACACGCGCACACACACACACACAGTTCAAACTTTCAGGTCATCAGCAGTGGAGGATTTGAGGTTTGACAGATTTGATGAAAGACAGAAGTCGCAGAACGTCACAACGAACATTTCATTTATTTTCTTCGACATTTGATAAAGTTGAATAAGTTAAAACATCTGAAACACTGACAGGCAAAAACAAACCAGACGCAGTCACATGAGAACGGAGAAAACATTTTCCACTTCCTGAAAGCACGAGGAACCAGCGCGTCAGATCAACAGGGTCGGTTAGCAACGCAGCTAATCTACAGAAAAACAACGAATCAGGGACTTTCACATCAATCACTAGCTGTAAACACGGCCTGTTTGTATTTGCACACTGCGTTGTTTATCGGAAGTCCTCGGCCGAAAACATGCCCTTGGCACGGCGCAGGATGGAGTCCTTGGACGCGTCGTACGGGTGCTCTTTGGACGGGATCTCCAGCACGGCTGGGATTGACTGCATGTGGGCGTCGATGGCGTGACGGATCATTTCAGCGATGAACTGGTTAATGAGGATGATGCCGATGTCGTTACGCGCCAGGAAGCTCCTGAAGGAAGGAAGAGAGAACACAGATGAATAAGAAACGAAACAACCTCATCCAGAGATTTAGCTCTGACTGCTCCTGAAGAATGAAACATGATCAATAATCAAAGGTTTGATTTGGTATCAGCTGCTGCCAGTTCGATTATCACCGGTGTTGTTCGTATTTAGTGCAGCTCCATTAGGAATCGATAGGTCGGTAACGGGATTAAGGTAGTGATTGTTGAATGGAGCGTGGTTTACGGTCGATAACTAGTTCAGTAACTCGTTTGATCACGGGGTGGAAAAACTACAATCCTGCATTTTTCCAAGTTTATATTCAGAATCCACATCTGACCCAGTCTGCTGTCGGGCAGGTTATTGATACGCCTGGGTGATACGTGACCCCCTCATGACTTAAACCAATGACACACTGAGTGAGTTCAACTTTAAACACGACGGTTAATGAACGAGCTTCGGTGTTCTTCGATACAACTCGCCCCGAGAATCTCTGCAGCTCTTACTTGAAGGTCTCTTCGATCTCGGTGATGCTCGTGTCCTTCTCCACCACCAGGAAATTCGGTTTTCGGTTCTTGTTGAGTTCACCGATCCCGCCGAGCAGGAAGCCGGTGCACGTGTCCTCGTCACCGATAACGGCGATCAGTTTCCCGCGGCCTGCCATCACAAACAGCCTGAATATTCAGATGTGACCGAGAGAAGCGATCAGAACAATTCGGCTTCTCCCTGACAGAGGCAGCGGATCATGTGACTAGATCAGCTGACCCACACTTCCGCTTTAGTTAACGTCCAAACGTTTGAGCGCGCCCCCTGCTGCTCTGAGTGAAACACAGGTCGATAACAATAAAAACAATGATTTCGTTTGATCACCAGTAAAGCATCTTATCGCTGGATGATGATTTAATCATATTAATTACTGAATATATTGGACAGACACAGGTTAACTAGCGCCCAGCTAAACAATGACGTATTTATACCGCACTATGCTGCCTTCAGGTGCTCACTGTAAACGTAAGCTTCGCGGTATAAACACGGTGGTGAAATCCTTCATTGCCAGGCAGGACGTCTAGAGGAAGACCAAAGAGGAGATTTATGGATGTAGTGAAGGAGGACATGAAGGTAGCTGGTGTGAGGGAAGAGGATAAAGAGGATAGGGCGAGATGGAAGCAGATGATTCACTGTGGCGACCCCTGAAGAATACATCTGTGCACATGTGCATAAACGAGTTATCAGCTTGTTGTGATACAACTGTTCAAGTGCTAAAAGTAGACAGAATGAAAACTCTCCCGAAGATGTGATTAAATACAGCAAAATAAACTTGAAATAAGCAAAAGCAAAAAGGTATTGCAAATGAGCTCGTCGTAAAATAAAGTTATACATGGATACACTTTCGCATCCGAAAAAATATTGTTACTGCTAATGTGTTGATAGTTCAGCTTTTAATTTCCGACAACCCCTGAAGGCCTCAACAGTCACGTGAAAAATCACACGGAAAGGCGGAAATGATGACTTGTAACAACAGAAGAAGAAGAAGAAGAAGATGGTGAGTGCCGAGGATTTCTGTGTTTTCTGTTTGATTTGAATTTATTCGAACTCTTAACGTGACGTTTATGTGTTTGTTTGTTCGTGCTCGTCACGATTTACTGACCATGGTTAGCCTCCAAGCAGTTAGCCCATTAGCTCAGTCTTACCCTGGTTGTTGTTGTCAGACGACAGCAGCTCTGACTGCGGGTCTGGAGCGGATCCCGGATCAGCTCGGGTACCTGGTCATCAGCGAGGACGGGGTTCTGGCCGTAAGTGTCCTCGTCCTGAGCTCAAACTCGGCTCAGTCAACACTAATCACTGGCAACAAGTGCGTCAGAAGACATTAATGAGTAAAAACCACAAGAGATTAAACCTCCCGACCTTTGTGCCCCCCGTTCAGTCTGCAGGTGAGCTGGAGAACGACGAACACACAGCTGGTGTGATGATGCAGATGATTCGGACAGCAAGTCGATTCAGGTTACCGGGATCAGCTGAGCCACCTTTCAAACGCATGTCAGGTACCACGCACACACTTAGGTACACAGTCTACAGGTGACCCTCTCACCTGGGCTCACCTGTGCTGACCTGTAGTCTCTTGTCTCTCCTCAGTGATTCTGGAGGACTTCGTTTACACGGTTACGGTTTCTGGTCAGAAAGTTTTCGTGGTCAAACGTCATAACAATCAGCAGGAACCAATCAGTGTTTAGACGGAGCAACAGGAAGTCAGGTGGCTGTCAGGTGGTCTGATGATGAAGGCCAGAGTGACCTGCAGCTGGACGCCAGACGTTTCTGTTTCACTCAGTGTGCGTTTGACTTTTTTTTTTTTTTTTTTTTGAGTTTTGTACGTTTGAATTTGTGGATTTAACCTGTGAGATTGAAAATAAAATAATTGAATCATTAACGGTTTCAATTCTGTCTTCAGCTCGTTCTGTCCTGAAAAACAGCTTGTCTCCTGATTGAGTGATCAATAAACTAGTCTGTCTCTGATCAGATGATCAATAAACGACAGAATGATTGACTGATTGATGACTTCATGATTTCAATGAAGCAATGTGAAACAAGGATCCAATCAGCTGACAGCAAGATCTGGCGAGACGTCCTGTTGTGCTCCACATGGTGTGGTCAGCTGATCAGGACTGTGCTCTGATATCACTGCTGGTTCACTGTGGTTGTTTGAGCTCCTGTTGAGCTGTTCAGCCGTCAGCTGAAAATTGTAACTAAAGCTGTGGGAGTAGTCGAGTAAAAGTATTCATGTACAGTCTGTTTCACAAAGATTAGGTCGAAATGAAGCAAAGGGAAAATCGTTAAAAACTAACTTTGGTTTTCCGTCATCAGCGTAAGAGTCAGCTGTTTTCAGTTCATTACAACAAACCGTTAAAATGTTGCCATGGCGACAGAAACCTCTTTAAAGCATCATTTAAACATTTTCTCGTAATGAAACTGCAAGTTTTAATTATCACAAAATAAACAAATGTGACTGATCGTGTTTAGATGTTTATAACATCTTAATGACCAAAATAAATAAATATTGACAGGAAGCAGCTGAGAAGAAAAAAACCTTTATTGCATCATCGTCTCTTCTTCACATTTAGGAATGACGAGGCCTTCAGGTTCAGCTCTGTGGAATGAGTCATCACACGACCAGGTAACTGTCACCTGTTGCAAACCCCACCCCCTGCCATAGGTACACTCCCATCTGTCCCCCCCCCCACACACACATAACATCCTGTCACATGATTCTGAGTTAAAACATGCGGTTTAAAAGAAAAAGAAAAAAAACAAAACAAAACAGATCTAGCAAACATCTGCAGGAACAACCAAAGAGGATGATGGGAAATCAACGTGAGCTCAGAGTCCATGACATCACTTCCTCCTACAGACACATTTATAATTTAAAAAAAAAAAACACAACAAAAACAGTCCTTTGAAATCGCCTTCATCAGTTTGTACATGGTGAATTCAGTCGATGAGATCAGCTGTTTCCTGTCAGGTGGTTTAACGTTTTGACAGCTCGCTGGACAGCCAGTCCAGACCCTCGTACAGACCGGTACCCTGAGTGGCACAGGTGGCCTGGACGTGCCACTGTGGAGACAGATAGGTAACACTGAGGTTAGAGCTCAACACCTGGACAGGTGGTGGCCTTCACTGACCCACACTAACATGGTGTTTCAGGAGTCTGTTCTGCTGCAGCAAACAGGTGAGACGACAAACTGCAGGAACCAACTGGATGAGGACAGGTGTACTCAGGTGATGTCATAACAACACAGGAGGGCACCTGTGAAAACACGCAATCTACAGTGTGGCGCGCACGCACATGGACAACATGCTAACATACTGACATCATGCTAACATACTGACAAGACATAAATGATCTAGGTGCAGCTGCAGTAATCATGTGACAGTACAACAACCAATCAGGAAGCTCCCTATCAAAATAAGCACACACTGTTAAAATAACTTCCTGTCAGAGTCAAAGAACCCAACAATCACAAAAGCATGTTGGTGTGGAGCAGGCGTGTGTTCGCTATCAACTACCGACACTGCTGTGTATTGATGACTGACTGCTGTGTATTGATTATTGACTGTTGTGTATTAATCCTTACAGTTCTGCTGCGCAGGTTATGCAGACCCAGTTTGTCTGTGAGTTCACTGACTCCCATAGCGTTGGGAAGATCTTGTTTGTTGGCGAACACCAGAATAACGGCCTCCTTCAGCTCATCCTCCTGGATCTGCACACAGAGGGGGTTTAATGTGAAAGGTGACATCATGACTCCATGGGGGTCATGTGACCGCAGATGTGGGATCAACAGAGAGAGATGCTGTCTTCAGACTGCAGTCAACTGTAACTGTAGTGGCTCGGCTTCCTGCTGTCTACTTCCTGTTACTCACCATCTTAGAGAGCTCCTCTGCAGACTCTGCTACTCTCTCTCTATCATTACTGTCCACCACAAAGATCAGACCCTGCACACAAAGCAGAGAGGTCAGAGGTCACATGCAACAGCAGTTACAGTTTATATAGCTTATATCTGTGTGTTCTGGTCCTGGCTCTGGCTGTGTGTTCTGGGTCTGTGTTAGTACCTGTGTATTCTGAAAGTAGTGTCTCCACAGGGGTCTGATCTTGTCCTGACCACCGACGTCCCAAACTGTGAAACAGATGTTTTTGTACTCAACCGTTTCCACATTGAAGCCTGGAACAAACAAACAAACATCTGTGAGAACCTGTTGTGCAGTGCTGAACATGTTTTTCAGTTTTTGTTTAAACACTGTGAGTTTTCATTGACGGTCTGCTGCCATGTCCCTGAACTGAAGGAAAGTGTGTGTGTTTGCATTAGATCTCATCAAAGATCATCTGTGCAGGAAGAGGCTTCACTCTTAAACACAACTGCACAGCTAGGGTGTAGCTCAACAGCTCCAACAGAGTGAGATGTCCACCTGTATATGATCTCAGGTCAGTTTCAGAAGGCACAACCTGCATTCATTCAAATCAATCAATAATCTATCGATCATCTAATGGCACATTATACACTGTACTGGTGCACTACAGTGTAGCACGAACAGTTCAGACCGGACTCTGTCGCTTGCTTTATTTCCTTGGTTTGAAACTTTGCACAGTGAGGTGTCCGAGCAGCACAACAACACTATGTCCAGTCCCCAGCGCCGCTGCGCGCTGATGCTAAACTGGATGTTTCAGCTTAATGGTAGAAATGAACAGAGCAGTGATGTCGCAGCATGTCCGGCGTCATGTGTTTAACAGGTTTATAAGATCGGGTGGTTTGATATCAGAGCACTGACCACATCAGATGACATCACAACACGTCCCTGGGTTTTATCTGGAGTATTTACCGATCGTTGGGATGGTGGTGACGATCTCTCCGAGCTTCAGTTTGTACAGGATCGTCGTTTTTCCAGCTGCGTCCAAACCGACTGAAAGCAAAACACGAGACTTTACCGCAGAACACCGACAACAAAACGTTACAGCCTCTAGATGCGTTACAGGTATCTGCAGCATTACCACGTCATCGTAACGTAATCCTTGATAACAGAGATGGAAAAAGCCGTAAACGGAAGTTGACGGACTGTTATCGCTACGTCTCCTTCAGAGACTGTTAGCCTCTGGCGGCTAGCTGAGTTAGCTTCTACTTCCAACATTTTCTGTTAATGTTTGAAATTTAGTTAAACAACAGGGACTAAAAACCGCGGACCATGTTCAGTAAGTGTGTCTAAACACTGACTCAGGGCGCGCAGTGTTTTCAGCCACCGCCGGTCCTTGGCCGGTCGCTGGCCAGTTAGCCGAAGCGAGTTAGCCTAGCCGCGGTGCTCACCCATCAGTATCCTCATCTGCTTCTTCCCGAACAACCTGGAGAACAGAGACGAGATCGTCAGACCCATTTTGGATTTTAAAAAAAAAACGTCCCGGTTCAGCGGCGGGAAGATTAAAAACCCGACGGGGGAAGGTCAGCCGGTTAGTCCGGGAGTAGGCGCTCGTCAGAGCCGCAGGAGAGATGGAGTAGAAGCGGAGATCGGTGCAGTGGGCGCAGCAGCTCCCCCTCGGTGCCACGTCCAGGCCAACGCGGAATAATTGACGTCACTGTGTTGAAAAAACTTTATTGCAAAAAACAGGAACAATGTTGCGTTAAAGTTCTACTCGAAAGGTGGAATATTCGGAAAACGGTTCAACTCAACGTTTCCATGTGGTGAAGATGTTTAGCTTTAATGTGTAAGAATACAAGTCTTTATAACGGAAAACGTTATGTATTCAACAGAGATTAATTGTCAAACAAACTGAGGTTAACACAATTGCTGCCTTTTATTCCTTTTGTTTAAGTACACTGTATCAAGACTTTATCAGTCTTTGTCTCTCTTATGATGCTCTGTGCTGAATATCTTTGGTTTATTCAGAACCAGTGAAACTACAGTGATAGCACATACCGCTGATAACAAAAGGAAATGCGCGAAATGTTCGTTTTTTTGAATATTTTTTCCCGGGAGCCACGAACGCAACATCAGCTTCCCGCCTCCTCCTCTTCCTCTAGTTCCGGTTCAGACAAACATGGCTGCTGCTCGTTGACAGTCAACAGCTCTCGAGATGAAACTGAGTTTACGTTCATTGTACAGTTTTCTGGTTTAGTACATCGAGTCGGAGGTATTTCAGCTTCAGCCTGTTGAAACAGGCCATTTTGTCTGCTGGCGGAATTTGTCAGGTAAGAACCGGATCAAACTCGGAGATAAATGTCGGTGTTTGGCGATTAACGTTACAATACTTCATATAGTTGTACTCTGTGACGTCACACGTTGTCACGAGATAAATAACAAACAACAGAAACAAACAAAGCAGTTTGCCATCCTCTGCCGTCTCTGAAGCTGTTAAATTGTTAAAATGTTTCTCTGATTCACTGGTGTCTCTGGCTGTGGTGGTCTTCGGTTTGTTTATTTACGGGACGATAATTAATCCTGATCGGAGTTAATGATACAAACTGTAGTTTAGTCCCTGTTTGACTGACCGTTAATGTAAAGGCTTGTTAAAAATCATAGTAAATCAATCGTAGTAACCTTGTCCCCTGGAGGCCCCGTGAGACTGCTGTGTCTTCACTGTGGCCCGTAGTGCAGTCCTTGAAGGCATCCTCAGCCTGATCCCGGGATGGTGATGACGTCAGCTTCCTTGGAAACTTCAGCTTGTTAGGTTTATTTCAAACTATCATGATTATCATAATATCATGATTCAGCTCTTCAAAGGTCTTTTTCAAGTTACATCTTCACCGCCATGAGCTCTGCGAGACAGCGTGAGGAGAACGTCTGGGGATCAGGACCCAATTGATGCTGGAGAAACTGTTTTCATAACATAATTCAAGTGCTCTGGACCTGGGGCTGCACGAAATATTGTGATATTCACAGCTGTTGATTAACTAATTGATCAGCCAGTCAATCAGCTGTAGTTAACCTAGGATTATTAATATTATTTAGTAAATATCAGCAGCAATTTACAGTAATTCCTCATTAGTCGTCCGCAGGAACATGTTAGTCAGTCATGACTGATGTTCAACTCAGACTGTTTGTCTCATTTCCTGTCTTTCAGAGACATGATGATGGATCCAGTCTGACCCTAGCCTGATCCAACCCCCGTAGACCACCTGAGCCATGGACAAGTTTGGGATGAGTTTTGGGGGCGGCCCCAGCAGGAAGGATTTGCTGGATACCATCGAGTTACAGAAGAAGCAGCTGGTGCAGTACCAGACCCGCTTCAAGGATGTGGTCCGGGCCTATAAGAGCCTTCTGAAGGAGAAGGAGGCTCTGGAAGCCAGTCTGAAGGTCCTGACCGTGACTCAGGAAGCTGACTTGAACCAGCAGGGTCAGGACACCACCACTTCCACCACCTTGGACCTCCCTGAGGACGGCTGCTCGCTGCACAGCGAGGACAGCGTGGACACTGCAGTGTCTGTGGACACGCTCAGTGAGACCACCAGAGGGGACCAGAGTGAGGAGGACCAGGCAGAACCAGGAGGAAAGTCCAGCTCCGTGGTACGTTTGTAAGAATTTAGTAGCAAACAGGAAATAGCTGAAAACCATTTGCTAATGCAGGAACTGATGCAGATCATACCATCAGGAGTGTGATCGGCTGAACCTGTTTATGACCCAGTTTGTGAGGGCTGTCAGGGCTCCGCTCATGTCAGCAGCTGTTTAACATGACATGATTCTTCCCGCAGCCTCTGAGGTCCAACCTCGATGCCAGAGGCCAAGGGAGCAGTGGCGCAGGGGCGGAGCAGCAGCAGCTGCAGGCCCTGGCCCCCTCCAGCCTGGAGGCAGACCGCAGAGTTGTGCAGCTTAAGAGCAAACTGAGCACGCTCACCAGCGCCCTGGCCACAGTGACACAAGAGAAGTCTCGGATGGAGGCGAGTTTTCAGGCTGACAAGCGTCAGCTGAAGCAGGAGGTGGAGGAGCTGCAGGACCACCTGGCGGCTGTAACGACACAGCAGGAAGCAGAGCTGCACGCCTTGCAGCAGCAGCTGGCTGAGAGCCGTGCTCGCATCATCACGCAGCAGCACGAGAGGGAGCAGGAGCAGGGAGACCACGTCCAGCAGCTGCGAGAACTGCAGAGGATCCTGCAGCAGGAACGAGACCTGCGACAGGACGCTGAGCTCCGTCTTCAGGATGCGAACAACACACTCCTCATGACCTCACAGGCCGTGGACCGGCGGGTGGAATTTGAGGCTCACCTGAACCAGGTGATGGAGGAGAGAGACGAGCTGAGGAGGAGGCTGCAGGCCGCAGAGGAGGAGCAGAGGAAAGCAGATCCCAGAGTAGATGAACTGCAGCTAGAACTGACAGAGCTGAAGAACCACCTCCAGCAGCAGATCCACATTGAGAGCAGGAAGGTAAAACTGAGACTAAAACCAGGTCTGAGCTAACAACAAGGAAGGTGCAAATATAGAAACAATGTCGTTGACAAGATGTGAAATGTGGGGCTGAGCATAAACCTGACTAAAGCCTGACTAACTAAACTCAGCTCAGTTAAAACACCAGGACAGACCCACAACATGAGATTATACACCACCTCTGGGGAACAGCTGGAGACCCGCCCAACTGAACCCAACTAAACTAACAGACCTAGAACAAGGTCTGGTCTATGTTAACTCACATTAAACCAGGAAACAAAATTCAGATGTACTCCAGATCAGACTGAGAGGTGTGATTTGATATGAAAGTAATACTGAGATTAAATCAGCCAGTTAGGATCTAACTATAACAGATCTAGAGACTGAGATGCATTTAACTGCTGTGACACTCTGAGTGTTGTCATCTAGACACTTTCCTGGTCTCCATGACAATGAACAGCCGGCAGTCTGTTGTCCTCAGCATCTCATAGTTGTGTGTGTGTCTGCAGGCCTGCGATGCAGAGGAGCGCGCCCATGAGCGTGCTCAGGCGGCGGAGCTGAGGGTTGCAGGTCTGGAGCAGAGAGTCTCTGAACTGTCTGAGCTGCTGGGTTCCTGTGAGAAGATGAGGCAGAGAGACCAGCAGAACGCTCAGAGACTCCGAGACCGGATCCTGCAGCTCGACACGGAGAACAAAACGCTCGCCATCGCCGCCTCCAGCAGGACGACCTCGGACCTCAATGTGGATGAGCAGCTGGACGTCAGCACGCTGAAGGAGAAGCTGGAGAAGGTGAAGAAGCTGCTGCTGCTGGCGGCTCAGAGGAACCCAGACGAGGACATCCAGAACCTGGCGGAGGGTGGGGCGGAGACGGAGACGGGCGGAGACAAGCGCTCGGTGCTGTTCTATCAGCAGGAGCTGCGCCAGCTGAAGGATGAGTTTGAACGCTACAAGCTGCGGGCGCAGGTGGTGCTTAAGAACAAGAACGCCAAAGATGGCTACCAGGCGAAGGAACTGGAGGAGGTGCGGGACCAGCTCTCAGAACTGAAAGAGAAGTACATCAACCTGCGGATCCAGAGCGATGAGGCGGAGGCCCAACACCGCCGCAAGCTGGAGGACCAGCAGCAGCAGGCGGTGGCACTGCAGCAGACTCACAGACAGGAAGTAGAGCGGGTGGAGGCGTTGCACCGCGACAGCATGTTGCGACTGGAGGTGGAGCTGCACAAACAGAGAGAGAGGACCATGGCACTGCTGGAGGAGAAGGACCAGGAACTTGAGAAGCTGCGAGCTGTCACGCTTAGCTGCAGCAGCGACGCCGACAAGGCTGACGAGCATGAGACCCCGGAGAGCGAGGGTGACATCATCAGCCAGGCCCTGCGGTGGGCGACTCCTAATGAGCCCACACTGCTGCTGTATGCCGAGCAGCTGGCCAGGAAGGAGGTGGAGGTGGGCGGGCTGCGGCGGCAGAAACACCGGCTGGAGGATGACGTCCACCAGCTGCAGGCGAAGCTCATCGCTAACGGAGAGCGACACGACGAAGAAGTGTCCCAGCTTCGAGGACAACTCGACAAATTAATGAGAGACCGGAGCAGAGAGGGTGCCAACCTGGAGTACCTGAAGAATGTCATCTACAAGTTCCTGACGCTGCAGGACGCCAGCGGCAGGCAGCAGACTCTCTCCGCCATCCTGACCATCCTGCACTTCAGCCCGCAGGAGAAACACAGCGTCATGAGGCTGCAGGGCGCCACCTGGTGGAGCACCAACAAGAGATGATGCGAACTGCCCAAAGAAGAACATGCACGGCGTCCTCATGTGTCAGAGCTTGTCGAAGCAAACCTACAACTCATCGTGTTCAACTGATGATCATCTGATGTTTGTATTAAAGGTTTCACTGAGCTTCTGTCCAATGCTGAGCATCGTCACATGACGGCGTCGCTGTGACAACCAGCAGCGAACGATGTTTCGAGCAGTTTGTGTGTTTTTTCATTCCTTTGTTGAAATTAAACGATTTTCCTGCTTCAGACGTTCAGTTAGTTCTGTCCACATTCATTTCAGGGTGGAACTCTTTGTCAGTGGAGACAATGTCATTAAGAACAATAATAACAATAAAAACAACAAAATCATCATTTACTTTACAACTTAGAACATCACGATTCTGAACTTTTGACCTGGGCTGAACAGTTTCCTGAGAGAAAACCCAGAAATATGTAACAATAACAGCAATGACTCTGTGGTGAATGTGCTAATATAACTGAAATGAACTTGACGTGAACATGATTCAGGTTTTACTCTAAACAGGAAGCGCTATGAGTTACATTCACTGAGTTCAGATAAAAACATCGTCTCATGATGGAATCAAACGTTTCAGGGAACGTCCCGCAGAAGAATTAAACACTGGTCATGTTTGATTATTGTCATAACGAAACATTCATTGTTTGTCTTTAACGAGCCGGGCACTGACAGATGGTCGTGTTTGGAAAGTCGTAGTATCTGTTTCAAACAACAAACATCCAGAGCAGGAGCTTCAGCAAACAGCTGCTGGGACTGGTTCAGTTCATCACTACGGCTCTGAACCAGGCTTAAACAGGCTTAACGAGTCTATGCTTAACACATCTAAATGAGTCCTAATTAGTGTTCTATTACTGAAATCATCAAGACTTTTAGTTTAATTCTACAGGAGTCAAAACTCATTTTACTGTTTTTACTCTGTGTTGCAGCAGACGACAAGCTGAGTGTGTGTGTATGTGTGTCAGTGTC
The DNA here is from genome assembly GCA_008933995.1 of Datnioides undecimradiatus. Classification (NCBI taxonomy): domain Eukaryota; kingdom Metazoa; phylum Chordata; class Actinopteri; order Lobotiformes; family Datnioididae; genus Datnioides; species Datnioides undecimradiatus. The sequence continues at coordinate 503,204 of WARS01000022.1, read as the reverse complement.
AGTGTGTGTTCAGGACAGTCTGCAGGTCGTCTGGCAGTGTGTGTGTGTGTGTCTCAGTGTGTGTTCAGGACAGTCTGCAGGTCGTCCAGCAGCGTGTGTGTGTGTGTGTGTGTGTGTGTGTGTGTGTGTGTGTGTCTCAGTGTGTGTTCAGGACAGTCTGCAGGTCGTCCAGCAGCGTGTGTGTGTCAGTGTGTGTTCAGGACAGTCTGCAGGTCGTCCGGCAGCGTGTGTGTGTCAGTTTGTGTTCAGGACAGTCTGCAGGTCGTCCGGCAGCGTGTGTGTGTCAGTGTGTGTTCAGGACAGTCTGCAGGTCGTCCGGCAGCGAGCGAATGATCGAGTCTATAAAATCGTCCAGTTTGTCCAAAACTCCGCCCTTCAGCTGCAGCTGCTGCCGCCGAGCTTTGATCTGCAAAACACAGTCAGAAACACATTTCCTGTCTGTTACAACTGTGTGTGTGATGACATGTAGGGGTCAAAGGTCACTCACCAGTTTCTCTCTGAGCTTCAGAATCAAGTCAACGATTTCCACCTCAGACTTGTCTTTGGTCCAAGACAGCAGGTCCTGCAGAGACCCAAACACCAGGTGATCCAGACTGTAAACAACAGCTGTTTACAGTCTAACAGCTGTTTAATATGAACCACTCTCTGCAGCAGTGGTCTAGCTGTGACCCGGCTTTCTCACTCACGGTGTCGCTGATGACCTCCAGGTGAACGCTCTCCAGTTTCTGAGTCATCTCTCGGTGGCGATGTCGGTACCATCCGTCAAAGTTCGGTGACCTGAAGAACTTCCTGTCAACAGTTTGTTTACAGACACGTGAGAACAAACAACAATAAGAAATTTAGAGGTTTGTGGGTCAGAAGGCTGAAGAGGAATGACCGACAGGTTTGTACTTCCTGTGGACACCTGAGTGACTCACCTGTACAGTCCCATCCAATCCCCTTTGAGCACTGAGGTGAGTTGAGGCCCGGTGTGATCCAGAGTGGACATGAACTCGTCCTGACTGAAGGGTCGGATCTGAGGGGGGGTCTGAACACATATATTGTCACCTTCAAACTGAAGACATCGCTCTGAGGTCATCACACAGATAATCCACTTCCTGGTTACCTTCCACGGTGTGACCGATCTCTGCAGAGGCATCAGGCTCGCCATGTACCGCTCCTGACAGACAAGACACAGGGTTTACACTCACGCAGACAGGTCTCACCTACTGTTCCGTGACTGGACGAACTGATCATACATCATGGTATGTCATCATCAAACACAGGACCAGGGAACCATTTCCTCATGTGACCTTCAGAGTCATTTACGATTAATCAATCAATCAGTTTCATTATTGATTTATCTGCCCAATCAGAACTTCCCAACGTGACGACTTCAGTCCCAGAACCACAGATTTAATCTGATTATCATCACCTTCACCACCATCACGTGACCTCTTGGCATCTACAGCTGATTGTTGACACTCAGACAGGAAGTGACACGTGCAGTGAACAGGGAGAGATGGAGCGACCTGATTGGCTGTTTTCTCACCAGCGGGATGATGAAGCTCTGAGTGAGCTCCAGCAGGTGTCTCCTCAGGATGGCGCTCTGAACCTCAAACGGTCTCTTCCTCTGAATCCCCTGAAGACACAAACACGTTTCTGTGTTTCTGAGTTTCGGGGAAAACGTATCGTGTGTCGATGCATCGACGCATCAGCGTGTCGACGCTTGCTCACCTTCAACAGTCTCTTGATCATGATCTTGTCTTTGTGCAGAAATGTCTTGTAAGCTGTGTAGATCCCTGAACACAGGAAGTCAGGATTTATAACAAAACTGGATTTCACTGAGTCCAGAGAGGAAAACAAAGTGAGTCATGTGACCTGGTTTAGTGTCGAGTGTCTTCAGCTTGGACAGCTTCTTCACCTTCATCTGTTTCGGCAAATCACCTGCAAGAGACAATCACATGACTGACACAGGAAGGACTCATTACCAAGGGTCACACAGTTAACAGACACACAGGCAGAGAGACAGGCAGGCAGGCACACGGACAGACGGCTAGACAGACGGACAGGTGGGCGGACAGACGGACAGACAGACGGACAGGAAGGCAGGGAGACAGACAGGCAGGCAGAGAGACAGACAGGCAGGCAGAGAGACAGACAGGCAGGCAGACATCATGTGGTCGTTCTGTTACCAGCCATCTTGAGTTCTCCCAGTCGAATCACATGAGGCCAGTTCTGGAAAGTCTTGATGAAGAACGGATTAGTGACGCCAAGAACCACATTAGGTCTGCAGAGGACAGAGAGACAGGTGAGCTCAGACAGGTGAGCTCAGACAGACAGGTGAGCTCAGACAGACGGACAGGTAAGCTCAGACAGACGGACAGGTAAGCTCAGGTGTGTGTGGGACTCACGGGGCCTGGGTCCTGGTGGTGTACTCTCTGAACTCGCTGTCGTGGATGGTGAAATATGGACGAAAGTCACAGTAGAACTTCAGAGGACTGATGGAGCTGAGAGAAGACACTGTTACCACAGCAACAACACAAAAACTGCTCTCTGATTGTCTCCCAGGAGCTTATTAAACATTGCAGTGACAGTGCCTTCACACCTTGAGCTGGAAGCACGACCCACAATGCATCTGTGTACTGCTCACAGGGTTCTGATTGGCTGTTACCTGACAAGAGCCAGCACAGTCTCTGAGGAGACAGTGGGAGATGGCGCCATGACGACCACCGGTTCCCCAAGCAACATGAGCTCCCAGAGGATCTGCAGGTGTATCAGGACGGACTGGAAACACCTGGGCAGAGGTCAGAGGTCACATTAAACAACAAACAGTAAGGAGAACACGGAGGAACATGTCATCTGAATCTGCTTTGTGTTTCCAGTTCTGTTTGTTTATTTACATACTTTCAATCATTAAATTCACTTTGTTTGACTTTGTCCTGCCTGTTTCAGACGATGTTGGAGTGAACCTCAAAACCATGAACCTCAAAACAACATCATCATCATCATCATCATCATTAATAATAATAATAAGAGCAGAGGACAGACTTGAACAGATCCAGTTCGTGGATGGTGGGCAGCAGAGTCGGAGCAGGCAGGAGGTCCTGAGGAGATGAAATAAGACTTTATTGTTTGTTTACACTCAGTTTGTGTTGTAAACACAGACTCTGTTGTCTTGCTGACCTCTCCAGCAGTCTGCCTGACTGGACTTCCTCCTGGTTTGTCTGTTTTTGAAGGAATCTGGACCTGAGACGTAAAGAATAGAATAGAACAGTACTTTATTAATCCTTTGCAGGAAATTCTGGTTTTACAGCTGCCACAGGTAGAAAATAATACAGTACAAAATAACTTTAAAAGAGAAAAGATAATTTAGGCTAAAGGAAGTATAAATAGAAACGAAATGGTAACTGAATCTGTACAAGGTATTGTTTTTTACAGCAAAGAAAAATAAATAAATAAAAAATGTAACATATTTACAAACAATCAGTGCAAGATCAGTGAATATTGCGCAACGTGGAGCTGATAAAGTGTAATGTGCAACCCTTAATTATTATTGGTGTGTGTTATGGAGTCTAATGGCAGCTGGCAGGAAAGACTTCCTGCTCCTTTCAGTCTTGCACCTTGGCGGTATCAGTCTGTGACTGAAGGTGCTCCGCCGAGACACCTCCAGGTCATGCAGTGGGTAAAAAGTCAATTTAAAACACATCCATGGAAAACCAAAGAGGACAAAGTCTATTTCCTTTAAAACAACAACAACAACAATAACAAAACATCAACAACAACAAGGCAGATGAAGCGAGACGGAGAACGTCACCACGATGTACTTCTGCTGTTCACTATAAAATGTGTATGTGCTCACCTTGGAGACCACGCCCCATCTGCTTACCTGCACGACAGCCACGCCCCTTTTTCCTCACCTGTAAGACGACACCCATCACTGGTAGGTTGAGGGTCAGTCCAGGCATGGGCGAGGGCCATTGGTCGATCTCGTTGCAGACTGAGAGTATGAGACAAGACAGCTGACCCTTCAGGAGAGTGATGTCATACTAATTAATCCTCTAATTCGTCCTCGTTGATGATGTAAGCATTACATCATTACCTGTTTCCAGGCAGGGCTCAAGCTTCTCAAAGAACTCAGGAGCGATGATCTGGAGCAGCGAGTGGAACAGGTGAGTGTATGGCAACCTGGATATCAGCACCAGAGACTGAAAGACAGAGTCACATGACACACAGCTGTCAAACACTTGAGGATAGGTGTGAACAGGTGCGGGCAGGTGTGGGCAGGTGTGGCTTTAACCTTCTGGAAGTATCCTCTCTTCACAGAAACGTCCTTCACTTGTCTGAAATAGACGTAACCAAAGAAATGGGACACTTCAGTCTGCGGAGACAACAGGAGACACGATGACATCACAGGGAGGTCGACTCAGAAACATCAATCAAATCTGAGCAAAGTGCAATAATTAGTTAATCAATTAATTAATGTTAGAGAAATATCAGATTTAGAATTCTTTGAGGGGATTCAGACACCAGTGTTCACTGATTAACTCCTTGATTAGCTCTTTAATAATGACTAACTCTTTAATAATTAGCACTTACTGTTGTTGTCTGTCGCTCAACTCAGTAACACCTGATCATGTGCTGAGACGTTTGTCGATCCAAACAAACTGATCAATAACCAATCGATTATGTTTCATCACCTGCAGCGTGACGGGGGCGTCTCTGTTGTAAACGTCCTCCCTGAACCTCGAAGCTCTGCGACCGACCGACTGACGGAACCTGAAGCTGAACTGTGTGTCCCCAAGGCATCCTGGGAAATGAAAGCAGACATGTGACCTGTGACCTCTGACTGAACTACAGAGTGTTATTCAGACAGGTGAGGTTACCTGAGTATGAGTCAGGGAAGGACAGGTAGCAGATGCTGGTTTTCTGATAACCAATCACAAAGAAATATGATCAATAGATCTTTAATCAATGGTTTGATCTACAAAGTGAACTCAAAGACAGTGACAGTCAGGACTTACCTCCTTCTCAGTGAGTTTCACATCCACAGGATACACCAGCTGGAAACACAAAACACAAACAACTTGAGCCAATCTCAGTTCAGACTTCTGCAACTTTAACCTGTGAGCCTCCTCTCTCCTCGTCCAGCTGCTGAGAATAAGTCGAGGCTGCCGGACAGGGCCGCAGACAGGTCCCGTCCAGACATGGTCCCTGCACGGCATGAACGCCACAAAAAACAGCTGACTCAGCGTTATCTCTTTGTATTTAGGGTCAATCCGCCAGAACAAAGGGCAAACTGCAGGAACTGGAGGAAGGAGGAGCAGGAACTGAGTGTTTTTCTGAAGGAGCTTGGTTCATTTTTAACCAGCGCAACGGTGCAGGGCTGCTGTCACCGAGCACCGTTACAGCAGCGCAGACATGAAATAGGCACAGACACCAGTCTGTCCGTTACCAGGTTATAAAATTTCTTTTTATACTTTAAACTAATCTTCTCATGTTCACTTCGGGCCTCAAACCATCACCTCCCCTGTCTGTGGTCCCCTGTCACCAACACACTGAGGGGCGTCTGCAGGACGTTTCCACGCTTTCTGACATTTCTGCTCCACGGATGTGGTTTGAGGGATGAAACACGGGCCGAACTAAACAGGACGCTGGTCTTTATCGATACATGTTAACACATGTCAATGTTACCGAAAAGCTGCGTTACCGACAGAAGACGGAAACTCCGGTAAAACGTACTTTTTTTAACAGAGTTTGGTTCACCTGTCCCCGACCCCAGCTGCCGGTATTCAGCTAAAGACTCTTCGGACAGGTGAACGGTCTGCGCGGATCATCTGCTTCTGTTTAAACTGTTACCTGATGCTAACGATGCTAGGCTAACACCGATCCGTACCTCTATGGCTTGCCCGAGCTCCAGGTCAAAGGTAACGACACACACACACTCCAGCCAGGAAGAGAAGCGGCCCCACGGACACCGACTGTCCTCGCTGTCCGCCGCCTGCTCATGTCCGGGAGAACCGGAGCCGTCAAGCGGGTTCATCACGACCGGATCAGACCTCCATCCTTCATCCTCCGGTCCTCCATCACAGTACACCGAGTGTCCCGGGGGTGAAGCCTGGTGAGACCCCTGCTGGAGAACAGAAGACACTGCAGCTCTTTGAATCTGCAACTTTATTAGTTTCCTCATGACAAACAAGCAGAAACAAAGAGATCGGTGTTTAATACGCACGAAGACGAAGAACAGCGAGTCACAGTGACATCGGAGTTGGAGCAGAGTTGACGTTCAGCAGATATGATAGATATTTTGTTTCTTTGCTGCTTCGGCTGAGGCCTGAGCCTGACTCCTACAGGCTGCCACGGTTAAATATCAGTTAAATACATAATAATGATTCTCTCGTTATTATAGGGACTGAGTATTGAACAGCAGCGATTTAACAATAAAAGCCGGCAGTTAGCTGCGCTGACTTTTACTTTGAAAGGTCGGTGTCGGAAGTGTGTACGGTACATTCCGGTTGTAACTCGGGTGTCCGTACGGCAGTCAGTTCAGTCTCTCCGCTGTCACGGACCGGTCATCATGTCTTCTGACCCGTGCTCCTTCTCCTCCTTCACCAGGTGTGTCACCAAACACCTGAACCTGTCTCTGCACCTGGACTTCGACAGACACGTCATCAAAGCCAAGGTGGCGCTGACCGTGGAGGCTCTTGAGGACCGTTTCTCTACCCTGGTAACGTTAACTGTTCCCAGTGGTCTGCTCCGGTGCAGCTGCATGTTAGCCTCCAAGCTAACGGCTCGTTCATTCTATGAAAAATGAGCTGAGTTGTTTGTTTTCTTACTGTGTTGTTGGTCCCTGAAATGCTCCTTTAATTAACCTGAAGTATGATCTGTTGTAACGCAGTAATTTTCACACTTTGACTCTAATGAGATTAAAATCGTGTTTCCGCTCTGGCTGAGTGTCAGCTGCTGCGCTGAAGCCGGTCAGTGCTCCGTAGCAGTTTTGACGCCGAGCAGACTGAAAAACCGATCGATCGATTGATCACATTGATTAGTCCACGACACAGTTCTGTGTATTACTAAGTTGGAGTCTTGTGATCCTGGACTTTGACTTGAAGGCCAGTCCACCAGAGCAGGTGCGCTCACCTGAGATCAGAGTGTTAATCAGGTGCAACAGACTTTCACCTGTGGCAGAGTCAAACTCCACGCGCTCAGTCTGTTGTTGATCATCGGTGTTTAAGCTGACGAGGGAAAAGGTGCAAACTGTCGTTTTAGGCCAAAAAGCAGAGGATCTGTGAGTTTGAGTGAAGTTTGGCATTAGACAGGCGAACTGATGGGGTTGTTTTATCTTGGACTTTGATTGGCTGTCACTGCAGGTATGTAGACTGAGGTCAGAGAGCGACAGGTGAGTGTTTATCGGCAGGTGTGTATTAGGGCCTGAGTGCTGACTCAGCAGGGCGGACATTAATCTCAGAACCTCCCTAGTCACAGTTTCTATCTCCCGCAGACTTTGGACACCAAGGACCTGAAGATTGTTTCGGTGAGTGCGAATGGACAAGCGGCCCAGTTTACGATGGGCCCCAAACACAGCTTCAAGGGGACGCAGCTGGACATCATGCTGCCCTTCGACCTCTCCAGGTGACCTCTTTTTCTCTTTCTTCATGAATCACCTTTCCAAAACAAGCTGCTGATCATGCATTGATGTGTTGTGGACCAATCAGAGGGCAGCATGTAATCGTGGAAGTGAACTATGAGACGGCTCCATCAGCGTCTGCTCTGCAGTGGCTCACACCTGAACAGACAGCTGGGAAGACGCAACCTTACCTGTTCAGCCAGTGCCAGGTGTATTTCCAGTCTGCCTGTCTTCCTGACTCCCTGTTTGTCTGTCTGCCTGTCTGTCTCCCTGCCTCTTGTCTGTCTCCCTGCCTGCCTGTCTCCCTGTTGTCTGTCTGCCTGTCTCCCTGTCTCTGTTTCTTTCCTTGTCTGTCTACCTCTCTCTCTCCCTGTCTGCCTGTCTCCCTGCCTGCCTGTCCCCTTGTCTCTGTCTGTCTCCCTGTCTGATGAAACATTCAGTTTGGAACTTCCCGTTTTCTTGTAGTTTGAGTTCCAAATGGTTTTACAGCAGCTTGTCTCTGGAGTTTCCTTCAGTTGCTACTAGTTACTGTTTACTGTTTCTCACAAAATAAATTGAAAAATATATGAAACAAAACAGCTGAATATGATCAGCTGAAGATAGAAGGCAGGCATGCAGAGGAATTGACTTGTCCCTGTGTTTTGTCTCGCAGGCTAATCACTGCAGGAGTATGATTCCCTGTCAGGACAGTCCATCTGTCAAACACACCTACTATGCTCAGGTAAAACACACACACACCTGATTAGCTATGTGATGTCACCTCCTCAGATGTGTGTTGTGGCTCAGGTGTGTGTTGTGTGGCTCAGGTGTGTTTTGTCTCTTAGGTGTGTGTTGTGGCTCAGGTGTTCTGTGTTTCTCAGGTGTCTGTGCCTAAGGACCTGGTGGCTGTGATGAGTGCGGTGAGAGATGGACAGGAAGTTGATCCTCGGGACAGCAACCGCATCATCTACAGATTCAGGCAGCCGGTCAGTCGTTCTTCTTCTCTTTAATGATGAGTGACAGATTGCACAACTGGAAACACCTGCGGACAAATAAAGTTAAATCCTGTTGTTAACACGCTGCACATCTAGCAAATGGCGTCTCCCTCACCTTTGACCTTTGACCTCAGGTGCCCATGCCTTCTTACCTGATCGCCATTGTGGTTGGAGCTCTGGAGAGCAGGTACTGTCTGTCTCACCTGTTCACTGACATCACCCTACCACCTGTAGCAGATAAACAGGGTTCTGTGCTCTGATTGGTTGACAGGGAGATCGGGCCGAGGTCCAGAGTCTGGTCTGAGAAAGAGTTTGTGGATAAAGCAGCGTTCGAGTTCTCCGAGGTGAGTGGGGAACCTTAAAGCCACAGGCCACATGTATACACATGTGCTGTCTCACACTCACACTCACACTCACACACACACACACACACACACACACACACACACACACACTGACGGATGTGTGTGTGTGTGTGTGTCAGACAGAGACCATGTTGAAGACAGCTGAGGACCTCGCGGGACCGTATGTTTGGGGTCAGTACGACATCCTGGTTCTTCCTCCATCTTTCCCATATGGAGGCATGGAGAACCCCTGTCTGACCTTTGCCACACCAACACTGCTGGTACACTCACGCTCATTAACCAATAAAAGATGATCATTCAAGTCACAGGTCACCTGATCTGTAAGCGCCTCATGTGACTGTTGATCACCTGTGTTTGTCTCCTTACAGGCAGGAGACAGGTCTCTGTCCAATGTGAGTTTACACAAGATTCTCCAATGTTCATAAATCAGTCGTGTGTTGGAAGTCGTCCACGTGCTCACGTTTTGCTCTTCCTGTCAGGTGATCGCTCATGAGATCTCCCACAGCTGGACGGGAAACCTGGTGACCAACAAGACCTGGGAGCATTTCTGGTAAAAGACTTGAGTTATTATATAAAAACACTCAGAGTCTGACGGGATCCTACAAACACTCAGTTCTCGCTGTCGTCACACTTGAGCCTCACCTCACAGGAGAATGATTGGTCCAGACCACTGTGGTTCAGAGACAAGTGTGACCTAAATCCACGTAGCTCACGGGATGAAGGACCAGGATGAGCCACCCTGAAAAGATGAGATTCATCTGACGACTGCAGCTGCTTCCTGTTGTTTCCTCAGGTTGAACGAGGGTCACACAGTGTACCTGGAGCGGATGATTGGCAGGTGCATGGAAAGCGAACAGTTCAGACAGTTTAAGGCTATGGGGGGCTGGAAGGACCTGCAGGACTCGGTGAGAACCTGGATTCATGATGAACTTCATGAATTCATCATCCGATTGTTGTGTTGTTGTTTAAACGTGCTCAGACCTCAAACAGTTGGTCCCAACTGAGATGTATGTGTCTGTGTCATCACTCAGGTGAACACCTTTGGAGCCAACAACCCTCTGACTAACCTGATCCCTAGTCTGCAGGATGTCGACCCAGATGTGGCCTACTCCTCTGTTCCCTACGAAAAAGGCTTTGCCCTGCTGTACCACCTGGAGGAGCTGCTGGGAGGGCCAGGTAACACCAGCACACCTGGACACATCACAAACTGATCCTGAAACCGTTCACTTACCTGTTGGTTGGTGTGTCTGCCTCAGAGGTGTTCATGGGTTTTGTGAAGTCGTACATCCAGCTGTTCGCCTACAGCAGCGTCACTACAGACGAATGGAAGAACTACCTGTTCACCTACTTCAAAGACAAGGTGAGAATCACCTGGATGCTAATCTGGGTCTGAATTACAGCAAAGGTTATGACAAAGACTCAAAACCAGAGACACTCGTCCACTTCACAAAGCAGAAGAGTACATGAGTTATACAGAATAGCGCGGGGCGTTCAGGTACTGCAGTAACAGCTGCGTGTCTCTCAGGTGGACATCCTTAACAAGGTAGACTGGAACGCCTGGATGTTCACTCCTGGGATGCCGCCAGTCAAACCGCAGTGAGTGGATCCTGCCAGACCATTATCAGGTCTTCAAGTCCTTCTTCCAACCTGTTTGTTATGATGCTGTTTGATGATGTGTTTCAGGTATGACACCACTCTGGCTGACGCCTGCATTGCTCTCTGCCAGAGGTGGATCAAGGTAAGACCCAGCTCTCATGTGACATGTTTTATTGTTTTCTGGGTTCAGAGTCAAACCTTCATCCTCTACCACCTTTCAGGCTAAAGACCAGGACCTAAGCAGCTTTAAGGAGACCGATGTAAAGGCTCTGTCGTCCCACCAGCTCATCGAGTTCCTGTCCCTCCTCCTGCAAGAGGTAAACCACTTGAACTCACTGCAGTCCACTTCATTTCTTCAGTCCACTTCACTTCACGTCATCAACATGTTTGTTCCTCCAGGATCCTCTTCCACTGACTCATGTGAAGAAGATGCAGGAGGTCTATGATCTCAACGCCTATATGAACTCTGAGATCCGCTACAGGTGAGAGTCCCACATCATGCTCTTCATTTCAAGCCCCTCCTCCTCCCTGGAAGCCTCCTGATGATTGGCTGTTTTCTCTCCAGGTGGTTGAGGTTGTGCGTTCGGTCCAGGTGGGAGGAAGCGGTCCCCTTAGCGCTCAAGATGGCCACAGAGCAGGGCAGGATGAAGTTCACAAGACCACTCTTCAGGTATTTCCACTACCACTTCAATTTACTTCAGTATGACCCACACCTCCCAGACTTTCAGTTCCTGTTTGAATGTTTGCTTAATGTCACTGAATATCTGCGTGTTTTCTTCCTGTTTGTCTGGTTTTGTCTTCAGAGAGGTGTTTCACTTTGAAGAGTATCGCAGTGAAGCAGTGTCAGTGTTTCTGGCTCACAAAGCAGCCATGCACCACGTTACCTCCACCCTGGTTGCAAAAGACCTGAAGGTGGACGACAGCAGCACCACAAGTCAGTAACATCGGAGACCCGTGTGGAAACCAGCCTGTAACCTGTATCAATACACACAGTAACAACCTGTAACCTGTATCAGTACACACAGTAAGAGCATCACCAACAGTAAATTATCAAAGCTCTGTCTTCACGCCTGTTTTTTAATGATTCAATTCTATGGTGAAATCTGTGTTTCTGTTTTCATGTTTGCTCTCAGGGCAGAAGGAGAGAAAAGTAATGATTTGATTAATGAATAAAATGTGTCTGAAATGAAATCTGCTGCTGCTTTTGTTCATTTTAAATTGTTCAAATCAACATTTAAAACTAATATTTGAAACATTAAGTGCAAACATGACTGAAGAGCGATGATTAACATGTTTTATTAAAAGAACAGGTATGGGAATCAGTGTTGTGTAAACTAATGTGTTCAATGGTTTTGTCATCAGTGATTGATCAATAATCACTTCCTGTTCCAGAGTTTCACCAGCACCTGTTAACTTGAAGCAACAGGAAGAATTGCAGCACAGACAAAGAAGAACACGTCTTTTCAACATTGATGTGGTGAAAATCTGCACTCGGGCTGATCAATAACTCAGGATGAACACTGATTACCTTTTTACAAAATGATTTTAGAAGTTTGAAAAATAGATGTTTCACACTAAAGCTTTCATTGAACAGCACAGCAGGTTTAACTTCATCAGCTCTGAATGCAGCAACAACACTTTGTATTAGCACACACAGAGACTGTGGACATTGATACCAACAGGAAACACACTCAGCTGCCTCATCTGTTAGCTGATAACAGATAATAAGTAATAATCACACTTATAACAGTGGTCAATAAACAACCTGCTGTCCAAACTTCTGCACCAGTCAAACAGCAGCACCTGGCTGTTTCACTTGTTGATTATTCACCTTATTCATTAACAGAAATTAATCATCACTAATATAAGGAAACACAGCATCACGTTCAAGCTAACAGCTTCCACATGGTATGAGAGCTAGCTAGCTCTATGAATTAGCATCACTGTGTGTTAGCGTTAATGAGTGTTAGCGTCACTGTGCTATCTTTCATGAATGTTAGCATCACTTTGTGCTAGCTTTCATGAATGTTAGCATCACTTTGTGCTAGCTTTCATGAATGTTAGCATCACTGTGTGCTATCTTTCATGAATTTTAGCATCACTGTATGCTAGCTTTCATGAATGTTAGCATCACTGTTAGCATTACTCTACCTTTACACATAACTTAAGACCACAACAACCAAAACCCAGATTAGAATCATTTATTATTGGAGGTGCAAAGTCAGATTAAGGTTAAAGGCTGTTTGTTGATCAGTGAAGTACTATGAACCATCAGCTCATCACGGTCACATGACTCTCAGACGACCAGGTGGAATAAGGCAGACAGGTGAACAGCTGATGGCGTTGGCACAATAATCAAAATGTCAAATTATTATAACCTGATAAATTAAGATTCTCTAACACAAAACGTTTCATTCTTTCAATAAAACCTTAAATTCACTGAAACAGCATCACCACCAGAGGAAGCTGAAGGGCCTGCTCACCACCTATATCTAGTTCAGGAACTAACCTCAAACTTAGCACTTTCATTGGCTCAAACGTTAAACTGGCTGGTGCTTGCATAGTTTAAAATTGGCTGTCGCTCCCCACCCTGATGGACCTGGTCCTGGTGAACTGCTCACAGGCAGGTTGAAAGCCGGCTAACTGATGCGCTCTCACGCCCCGCTAGCTCTTGCATCAGAGTTGATTTAGACACAAACGGAGCACTTTGAGTAATTTCCTATTTCACTGTCAACGCCACAACCCTTTTCTCTCACAATCGATCATTAATGAGAAGTTTGTGGCTCATAATCACGCAATACTTAACCATGTTGTGGCTTCACACTGGTCCTGCTAACTGTCTGCTGTTGGTTCATAAAGGCAGTGATACACACAAAGACCATCTCCTCCATGTTGTCTTATCCAGTCTCATCCAGCAGACAGTTTAGCAGTGCGCTTGCTGAGTTCACACTGTAGCTACAAGAGTCCCACAGGTGTGGAGGCCAATAAGTGACCAGAGACCCACAGAGTCTAAGATAGCAGAAGGTATCGTAGCCTATGAGCCAAAGTTCAGTTTCACTGAAGCACCTGTCACATATATAATATACAGTCACATGATCACTGGTAGGACCAGAGCAACAGGTCGTTATCTGACTACCTGCAGGTGCATGTGCACATTGTGATTGCGCACATTGTCGCATTGTCACAATGACGCTAATCCCTGAGCAGAGTGCAAACCTCATCCTGAGTCAGAGCCTGATGGAGCCTGATGTTGGTCTCCAGAGAGCAACCAGCAGCCTGAGCAGTGGAGAAGCTGCAGAGTCACAGAGGGAAGTGGCTGCATCAGATCAGGAGGACATGCTGTGCACCTTGAATTCATCCCCTGGGGTCAGTTAGTATAGTAAATGTTCCACAACACTGTGATGGCAGCTTGTATAAACAGATCAGAGATGCAACTGCTCAAAAGATAAATTACAAAACAAACTAGTTCGCTGGCTGAGTCACCTGTAAGCATAATACCTGGAGCTAGCTGGCATGTTAGCAAGAGCAGTTAGCCAACTATCTTAGTATTATTTAACCAAGCATCCAGCACTGTTTCATGAAGGTGTGAGAATTAATTCAGGAGCCATTTTTAGTGAAACTCAGCAGGAGGAAGAGGAAGGAGAAGAAACAGCACTGAAGAAGTCAGTTTGGACATCACGACGACCTGCAGACCATCTCCTGCCCCTGTGTGAAGGCTCTTATGACAGTCGTCTGTCACAGAATACTCACAGAACAGCTGATGAAGACTTTTCATGGAATCACAGGTACATTAAATGCTTTGGGTATCAATCTTTGTACTGATACAGCCAGACTTTCCTTACAGGTCACTAGGTCATTACAAGTAAATTCAGACCAGTTCAGGTCCAGCTTAGTCCCAGTCCTTGAGACGCCATGACATCCTCCAGGTCCTTGTCTTCCTGTCGTTCCTGCAGTCTTTGTTCCTCCAGCAGAGACACTAGAGAGTCCCTCTGCTCCACCACCTCCAACATCTCCTCCAGGATCAGACGCTCCTCTGCCAGCTCCCACTCCTCTTTCAGGTGGTCTGCCAAAACCAGGACAGAAACGTTAGACATGAATCCAGGTTGAAGGTACAAGTCTCCATCACTGTGAAGCTGTGAAGGATTCAGCAGATCTGCAGAATCACCTCTGTGTTGAATATAAAGTCACTACAATAATAAAATCTAAAAACCTGAATTCAAAGTTTTCATAGTTTAACATCTGTTCAGCTCAGCTCTCAGATGTTCAATTAGACTGGCCTTACTGTTATAGGTCATCATTACATCTTCATGTTTACAGTTGAAGCAGCTGGTCCACAAAGGTTTATATTATATATAAATCAGATTATAATCAGAAACAGCGGTTGTGCTGAGTGACTCCATCAGTCAGTCAGTGTCAAGTTACCATCCACGGCCATCCGTTCTCTGAGCTCCTGCTGCAGTCGACTCTGACGGTCCTCCAACTCCAACTCTCGAGCACTGAAAGACAGCAGAGTCTCTGAAAACTGGATCTGGACCAACCTGTGTCACCTGGATCATCCTGAACCTGAATGGACCACACCCAGGAGGTTCTGATTAACCTGAACTGATCAATATGCTGCTGGATTAGAAGGTCAGACACTCACAATATCATGAGTTCAGATTCATATCGAACCAAAGAGTTCTTCTGCTGGACCAAGTGAAACCACTGCTGCATAAGAGCTGGATTATCCAGTTTACCTAGTCCTGCAGAGACAGAGGCATTTAAAAGTTCACTGCACCCAAAACATGTAAACAAAACAACAACAAACAAACAAAAGGCAAACCTATGTGTACTGATCTTTACTACAGTACGGTAATTACCAGACAAATACGTGACAACCAACCAGCGAGTCTTTAAAACAACCTGAGAGTCTTTCAACAACCAGCGCGTCTTTAAAACAACCTGAGAGTCTTTAAACAACCAGCGTGTCTTTAAAACAACCTGAGAGTCTATTAACAACCTGTGAGTCTTTAAACAACCAGCGAGTCTTTAAAACAACCTGAGAGTCTTTCAGTAAATTGATGATTGATATGGAGGCAGAAGGTGAACCAACCTCCCAGGTGAAGCTCGATATCTTGGCCGTCACTGGAGTCTCCCCAGTAATCTGACAGAAACACAGCTGACATCAGTCCAATCAATCTCTCTGTCATTAAATTACATTAATTAACATCCAAACAGGGTAAAAGTGTCAGATTCTCTGTTTGATGCTCTGAAATAAAGTTTTCAGTCAAATGGAAACTGGAACACTATAAAATCTGCATCTTCATAATGAAAATTTATTTAATTTCATCTGTAGAGCAGTAGATCATTACGTTAGCACATGCATATGAAGCAGGTCTAAGATGAACTGTGTGTTAATTACAGGCTGCTGTTTATCTTCTGCATACCTGTGCCATCAACATGCACCGGTAACACATCAGCTGACTTCAGCTGGCAAACCCTGTGGGTTTCTGTATGTCTGATCTGTCACATGATTAACAGGTGCATGGACATGATACGAGTGGGGCAATCAGCATCCTGAGATCCTGCGCCATCATCAGCCCTAACGAGGGAGCAGCTCTAACGAGTCTGGCAAATTGGAGCCAGACCCTCCTACAAACCCACAAGTGTTCAACACAGTCGCTGAGCTGTCCACTCCTCTGATTGGCCACTTTGAGTACTGACAATGACCTTTGATTGGCTGTTTAATCAGTGACTCAGTTGAAGATGGTGTAGTCTGTCTGTGTGTGTGTCTCTGTGTGTGTGTGTCTGTCTCTGTGTGTGTGTCTGTCTGTGTGTGCATCTGTCTGTGTGTGTTACCTGCTTCTCCTCTCAGAGCCTTCTCCACCATCACTCCTTTCTCCTCCAGCTGTCTCTGCTTCTCCTCCACCTGCTGCAGCTGCCTCTGGATCATCTGAAACACACAGACCTTCTGATTGGACAGTTCAGGTGATAAGGTCATCTTGTGCAATCAGGATCGTTGACTGAGAGCAGCAGGTCAGACTGGTCATTGATCATTGATCTGCTCTGTGGTGGTGATGATCATTATCAGTGCAGACTAAGACTGGACTTCACATATCATGAACATCCTGCTGGTGGTTCCCTGGTCCAAGATCATCTGAACCAGAACCAACCAGTTTCACTCTGACTCTGCTACCACCTGCTGGAGTGAAGCCGCAACTCAGCTCTTTAAAAACCTGAGTCCGCCACCTGTGTTGCAGGAAACAGCTCTGACATGTGTCAAAGTGAGAAGGTTCAGTTTGGACGTTTGTCAACAAGACTTTAGTCAGAGTCCAGTTAACAGAGAAACCTGTTCCCTGTTGTCTCGGTCCTCAGGAGGACCTGGTCCTTAGTCTTGTCTGTCTCTGTCCTCAGGTGGACCTGGTCCTTAGTCTTGTCTGTCTCTGTCCTCAGGTGAACCTGGTCCTGGACCCTCACAGTCTCCGTTGTCTCTATCCCCAGGTCAGCTCACCTGGGCTTTGTGGAGCCTCTTCAGCTGTTCCTGTTTGGCCTTTCTTCTCACAGCTCTCTGAACTCTTCTGGTGATTTTGGTATCCAGGTCTTCATCTTCTTCTTCTTGTCCCCTCTGGAACATGGTTTCCTTTATACTCAGACTGGAGGGTTCCTTTGGTTGGACCAGGAATCCAACAACCTCTGTCGGACATGAGGACTGTCCGTCGGAGTCCTGGACAGGGACTTTGTCCTTTCGAGAACGTCTCTGCAGCAACACAAACAGAAGTGTCAACACATCACAGGAAGTCCACCAGAGACCTTACAGGACTGTGGATGTTCAGACCCCCCAGGTAGACCAGAGTGACGAGAACGTGCCCGTACCTTGATAGCGTACGCTCGTTTAAACGCCAGAGCGTGAGGAACGTACACAGGCTAAGAGACACGAAGCACAAAAACAGTCAAACAAAACACGAAGAGACTTCAAAGTGATTTAGCGTCTGAACTCTACAAACTCTGACAAACAATTCTGGTCAAAGACACAAACACCTGGAGTCCAGACAAGGTCAAGTCATTTGAGACAAGTCTAAGTTTAGTTTGAAGTAAAGTTCAAGTTGATGGAGACAAGTCTCAAAGACAAGTCAACATACAAGTCAGGGCAGAGTATTGTCGCTTAACTGAGGGAAGGAAGAGTCCACTGGGTTCCAAACATGGCTATAAACCAGAGTCTCAGCCGCCAGGTCCAAGTCCGAGTCTGAGTCCAAGTCTCCAGTCTGCAGCTCCAGGTCGGTTAAAACAAACAGAAAACCATTCATTCAGTCTCTGTCCAAAATAAGAGTCTCACCACAATCATAGAAGGTGAAGCACCAGAATGAGCTAAAACACAGTTTCTACCACAGTTAGCAGAGCTGATACCTCCTGCTGATCCTCCTCCTCCTTTATCGTGACATTCTGAAGTTCAGACATGAGGTCAGACAGCTCCAAACGTAGCTACAAACACCAGAGCAACACAGTTAACCCACAGTCCACTCCCACACTGACTCAGACGTCCTAAATCCAGTTATTAGTCTAATCCCCTATCTGAGCCAAACTTAGACCTTGGTGGATTCTGTGATACTGTCGACCATTAAACAGACTAGAACAGCAGCTAAACTAGTGCAGTCCTCAGCTGCTTTAGACCTTCACATCTTGAAAGCAGGAGAACATCATGAATCTGAGTGGGTTACTGCTGAATGTGGAGTTCCCCAGGGTTCGGTGGTTATTCACCCAGCATTTACACCCTCCAGGTGAAGTCACACAGGACAGAGACTTTACTGGGGTCATTACACTTCAGAACAATCTGATGTCACTGGTGTTGGTGATGTCACTGGCGAGCTGCTGTGTGGGGGTCTTACGTTGTTCCTGGGTCTCAGTGAACATCTCTGCAGCAGCACCGATGAGTCCAGATCAGACTCTTCTGTCAGACTCTGACCTCCTCTCATATCTGAAACAGAAACACAGGAAGTGGCGTTATTACCTCATCACTGTGACCTCGCTCTGTCTGTATGTCGCATCATCACCTGTGGCTCTCCTCTGACTGGCTGTGTCCTTCCACACTCTCTCTGCACCTGGAGGTAAAGTCCTGCCCCACTTCTTCTTCTCCTTCTTGTTTCCAGAGAACACTGCCCTCCACAGGGCTCTGGCCCCGCCCCCTTCCTCATCCACCTGTGCAGAGGGCAGAGCCTCTTTGAATCCCTTTAGCTGGAGAAGTAGAACTGCACCCCCACCCTGAAGAGGGGGTAGGAGGCGAGGGGGGAGGCTGTAGGCTCCTCTCTGTTTCATCCCCTTCACCTCACCGGACCCCGCCCCCTCATCTTTCAGCTCCGCCCCAGTCACATGTTGGATAGGCAACTTCTTCTGTGGCAGTTCTGGGCTGATGTCATCAAACGAGCCGCGTCCATGAACAGCTGTTTCCATGACAACAACAGGTGTGCGCTCCATGGGCGGAGCTTTGTCTGTGTCATCATCAGGATCCTGCACTGTGATGAAGGAGGCGGTGGAGGGCGTGTGGGCGGGGGGCATAGTCTCCGATAGCGATGTGGAGCACGTAATGCTGGGCAGAGGGGTGGAGGTGGGGTCAGACTGCACAGGTGTGTCACAGTGTGTGATGTCACTTGCTGCTGCTGCCGTGACTCTCTGAGAGGTGAGAGGACACTCCTCTAGGGGGGGTGAGACAGACAGAGGAGGAAGGACATAGCTGTTATATTACAAGTGTCCTACAAACAAAAGGTACATAAACAAATACACATCCAAATCCCTGCTGCACATCAGGAAACAGACTCACATCAGATGTGTTCAGGTACAACACTGAATTAAACAATATTATATTTGATCACAGCAGCTTCATGCTGCGCATTCACAAAGTGAAACTCATCTCAAAGCCATGATGTCACTAATGAGGTTTGATTCTACCTGTCTCCTCCTCTAACAGGAGCCACAGGCCCGAGTGCCGCTCCATGTCCCAGGGGCTGTACTTCCCCTCTACCAGCAGGGGGAGACACAACACAAAGTCACAACACATTACAGCACGAATACACACACACACACACACACAGCAGAGGATTCAAACTAAAGGCGTGACAGAAAACACAAGCAGGAAACAGGAAAACACAGAAACTCACCGTCACTGGACACCTCCTCACTGCCTCCCTCCTCTTCCTCCACCTCTCCCTCCTCTTCATCCTCCTCCTCCTCCTCCTGGTCGTCTCGGAGGTGGAGCTGCAGAGCTTCCCTCCATGAAGATCTGGCCTCCTCTGAAGTCACCCAATGTCGACCCCTTCCTTCTTCCTCCTCGTCGTCCTCCATCTCCGACTCTGAACTAAGGGCACAGACAGACGAAGTGAAGCTTCACTGTGAGTAGGGAGGGCGTCGCTGAGGTATGGCAAATCAGTGCTGCCAGATAAATGCAGCAAAATACGACTGCACACAGCTAAACATAGTGAAAGACAGCGAAACACAGGAAAACACAGCGAAACACAGGAAAACTGAAACACAGCGAAACACAGTGAAACAGCGAAACACAGTGAAACACAGTGAAACACAGTGAAACAGCGAAACACAGTGAAACACAGCGAAACACAGGGAAACACAGCGAGACACAGGAAAACACAGCGAAACAGTGAAACAGCAAAATACAGTGAAACAGCGAAACACAGTGAAACACAGCGAAACACAGTGAAACACAGGAAAACACAGTGAAACACAGGAAAACACAGGAAAACACAGCGAAACACAGGAAAACACAGGAAAACACAGGAAAACTGAAACACAGCGAAACACAGTGAAACAGCGAAACACAGTGAAACACAGCGAAACACAGCGAAACACAGGGAAACACAGGAAAACACAGGAAAACAGTGAAACACAGGAAAACACAGGAAAACACAGTGAGACACAGGAAAACACAGTGAAACACAGCGAGACACAGGAAAACACAGTGAAACACAGCGAAACACAGTGAAACAGCGAAACACAGTGAAACAGCGAAACACAGTGAAACACAGTGAAACAGTGAAACACAGCGAAACACAGGAAAACAGCGAAACACAGGAAAACACAGTGAAACACAGGAAAACACAGTGAAACACAGGAAAACACGTGGATGACAACGTAACACAACATGCAACAAACATAGTCAAAGTGATGAAGTCTATGTTTTGATTTTAAAGACATGAGTCTGACAGCAGAGGGCATTGTTTAGATTTACAATTCTGACGCTAGCTTTAACCTGAATTCTGCAGTTTGAATTGAATTTGTTGTAATTTGTTGTAAAAGATGAAATTATATTACACATTTCCCTGGGAGTATTTCTTAACCCTTTAAAGGGCACCTATTGAAATACTTGTATGTAAATTTCAACCCCAGAGTGTTGTTGGAGCACATAACATGACCATTTTACTTTTGTAACATTGTGAAAAAAAATTAAGTTTTCAACATGTGCGTAAGAGCTCAAATATGGTCACTTGCCCGATAATGGGGTTAATGTTTGTTATTAAGATGACAATAACAAACATTCACACATCTCCATCTTTTCTGGCATTAATGATCTTCCACAGCGTCGGCTCTGACCTGGACCTGAGGTCAGGTTTCTCATCCAGACTCAGGTTGAACCGGTTCAGCGTCTCCTCTGACACCTCCTCAGGCTCCTCGACCTCCTCCTGCAGCTCTGCCTCAACCTTCGTCGAGCTGCAGCTGTAGTTTTCCAGCTCGATCCTCTCGGGCATGGCCGCCATCACAGAAACAGCTGCAAACACACCAGCACAGCCACACACACACACAAACACACACAAAAACACACACACACTAAAGCCCACATTGATTCCAGTTTAAAGAGCACGCTCAGTGTGAACAGGTATGAAGACTGAAAAGACGACACAGGTTACGTTAACTCACCTGAGGACCGCCGACGGTCAGCAGAGGACAGCGAAGGAGCTGCGCCAACAGATGCCTGCAGAGAAACAAAGAGTTCACATGAGATGAGTCAAAACCGACCTGTGAGGAGACAAACCTGACCAGACAGGTGAGACACAAGCCAATGGACAGGTAACAGGCAGGTAACAGGTCACAGTGTTTACTCTGATCACACTCTAGATTGCTGTTGTTTATCTGAACAGTTTCCTCCTGTTGAACCAACGAAGCTCGTTAGTCAGAGTAATTTACTGTCGTCCTGAGTCTAACGTTCTCTTACTATGGACGTTCGCTGAGAAGCTGCTCTGTCAGGTGGAGTCGACCTCTTCCTTAGGGTCTGAGCGCTGAGGCGGGAGTCGAAGTGCTGGAGACAGTAGAACCTCCCTGAGACAAAAGGAGAACACATCTGAGAGAACATGTCTGAGAGAACGCATCAGAGAGAACATGTCTGAGAGAACACATCTGAGAGAACACGTTTGAAAGAATACAGGGACAAATGCATCACACGGGGACACACACGTGTGTGCTACAGCTCCCAGGACCAGCTCTTCTTGTGTCGTATCTTCATCGTCTGCAGACGTGTGAGCAGCAACCGAGCTTCATGTTGACTTTATACCAATGTTCAAACTAAATCCCGCCTCCAACTTCAAACTCTGGTCATGTGACCACAGCGCTTTGATTGGCTGCTGAGAGTTAACCATGTAAACAGGAGATCTTGTTTTTCCCAGAGCTCAAACACACAATATGCGCTTTGTGGGACCGAAATACATGAACACACACACAGTGACAGTAACACACACACAGAGGTCACATGACAGCATCATGTGGTTAACCAGTGGTGTGTGGTGAGCAGCAGTGATCGGTGTGGAACGACATGCGACAGCTGATCCAGGACCACACCTGCTCACTACACCTGTTTCTCTCTTCCCATTGGTCAGTTCAATGAAATCACACACAGAGACACACACACACACAGTTTGTTAAAGCTGTGTGTGTTCATAAAGAAGCCTCATGCAGTGAACGTGTGAATACAGCCATGAGTTCAACACTGCAGCAGGAACAACACAACAGACTGACAGCACGTGGTGATGATGGTGGTGGTGATGGTGATGATGGTGATGATGATGGTGATGATGGTGTTGGTGATGATGATGTATGATGATGATGATGATGATGGTGGTGGTGATGGTGACGATGGTGTTGGTGATGATGATGTATGATGATGACGATGATGATGGTGATGATGGTGTTGGTGATGATGATGTATGATGATGACGATGATGATGGTGATGATGGTGTTGGTGATGATGATGTATGATGATGATGGTGGTGATAGTGATGATGATGATGGTGATGGTGATGTTGGTGATGTTGGTGATGATGATGTATGATGATGATGGTGTGTTCACTTACCACTGTGCTGGTCGAAGGCGTATGCTGCTGGTCGGAGTGTGTTGCTGCAGTGGAAACACTGGAAACAACTTCGATGGAAGAAAAAACCTTCAGCACTCAAACGCTCCATCAGATAAACCCTCCTCTGACAGAAGAAGCACACGTCACTGCAGCCTGAGAACTGAGAGACAGACAGGTCACTGCCTGACAGACAGACAGACAGGTCACTGACTGACAAACAGACAGACAGGTCACTGCCTGACAGACAGGTCGTTGACTGACAGACAGACAGACAGGTCACTGACAGACAGACAGGTCACTGACAGACAGACAGACATATCAATACACAGACATGCTGTGTATTGATCCTCACGTTATTGATGCTGTGTATTGATCCTCAGGTTACTGATGCTGTGTATTGATTCTCAGGTTATTGATGCTGTGTATTGATCCTTCAGCCTGTCTCACTTATTCTGGGGCTTTTGAGCCTGTCTCACTGCCATCAGCAGCATTATCACGTGACCTTCACAAAGTGAACCAATCAGATTCTTACCGAGATCACTTCCTCCTGACTCTGAATCCGATTGGTTATCTGCTTGGCCAATGAGCTCACTCCACCAGTGTATATCTGCAGACACTTGGATCAGACAGACAGGCAGGCAGGCAGGCAGGCAGACAGGTTAAGTACTGTGGTCAGTCCACAGACATTTTGATGTCGAACGTCGTGAGAAGAACTGAGACACACAGACACACACTGGCACACACAATACACTCAGACACACACTGACCCACTGACACACACAATACACTCAGACACACACTGACACGCACGATACACTCAGACACACACTGACACACAACACACACAGACACACACAATACACTCAGACACACACTGACACGCACGATACACTCAGACACACTGACACACTGACACACAGACACACACACACACAATACACTGATACACACAATAGACACTGACACACACACTGACACACACAAACACACACAGTGACACACACACTGACACACACACTGACACACACCGACACACACAAACACACACAGTGACACACACACAGACACACACCGACATACACACAGACACACACACTGACACACACCGACATACACACAGACACACACCGACACACACACAGACACACGCACACTGATACACTGATATAAAAATTTCTTCATTCACTCCGAAAACATCAAAATGTAATAAAGAGAAACAATAGCAGAGACTGTAAACCTGCTCACTGTTGGTCGGGGTGAAATGCATTCTGGGAGACCTGTCCAGTATCTGCTGACGTTCAGTCAGCAGTAATATGTTTTCGGCGGTACAGCAGCTGTCAGGGGTCAGTGGGGTCAGATTCCTCATCTGTGCTCAATAGTGACTTTTGATTGGGACTAAAATAAGGTTTGGTTGAGTCAGCAGATGGAGGGGGAAGTCCAGCTGTTTGTCTGAGCTGCAGGCTGATCTGAAGTCAGCTCTGCTCCCTTCAATGGGACCCATTCATGTGATGCACAGTGAGGACTGTTGGATATTGATCTGCAGATTGATCACATGGTTCGTGTGCCCTGCAGAACTGCTGACACAGCGGCTCAGAGGACGAACACAGCCCGAGGAGGAACGATGAGACGTTAGACCTCCAGGTTTCATTTCAACATCAACACAAAAGACGCTCAGAGATCCACAACACACCCACAAACACTGAACACCACCAGCACAGATACCCACAATGCACTCCAGTGCTGTACCTGCTCCTCCCCGCTGAGCACAGTCTGAGACTTGATCTTCTCCTTAAATCGAAAACTCATCTGCTCCTGCTGCAGCGTTCGTTTCCTCTGATGAGGCGTTTCCACGAGACAAACAGGACACACGGACATTTACAATTGGACAGTGTAATCTTAAAAGCACTGCTACTGGAGTATTTCCTGCTGTCAGGAGGAAGTAGTGAACTGTTCCTGCAGGTTACTGACTGAAAGCATCCTGGTTCAGCAGCAGCCACCATCACTGCAGAAACATGAAGCTGCTTCAGGGGGAACCTGAGGGACAACGAGAGCCTTCACCCATCCAAAGACCGGCAGGAAGCTGATAACGCACATCACGTCTCATTATGATGTGATGCTGTAAACACGGCGAGAGATTTGGATCTTTGAAGCTGAAACTGTCAACCTGTCCCATTCCTGAGCTGCAGGGTGTGTTCATCATGGACCTAAACTATCAATAAAACCCATAACTGTGTTTTCAGTAACTGATCATCATGAGTACATCGATATCTTCTGACATCGAACCTTCATCTGAAAGTAGCTTGGTGATGAAGGCAGACACATTACAGGTCGATTGACTGATGGTCATAAACAAGAAAACATTAACAAGTAATAATTATTAATCAAGAGATTAAGTAAGGTAAGAGTTTCATTTGAACTGTTTGTGTGTTTGATTGATTCATATCATGCAACCATGGTGGTTTCCATGGAAACACTTGGACCCACCTGCTGGTTTCTACTGGTTCCTATTGGTTCCTACTGGTTCCTGCTAGTTTCTACTGGTTTTTACTAGTTCCTATTGGTTCCTGCTGGTTTCTACTGACTACCAGTCTTTACCGGTCTCCATGATGACGAGTGAGGTGCAGTCGCAGCCTGCTGACAGTCTGCAGATTGTGTGTTTGGAGTGAGGCTGGAGGACAGCTCCCCCTGTTGTTCGACACACACACAGTAAATCATCCCTGGGACTCTGATTCGCATATTTCAGTCTAATTATTAGCTAATGTTAAAATGTCAATGTTCAGACTCTGCATCTGGTTCCTTCGTCTGTCCTGAGTCACATGACTGAACTCTCTCTTATTGTTCTGATCAGCAAAGATCTCAGTACATTCATGACGTCATTCTGATCTCACCTGCCACCTTAAAGCTGCTGCCGTAGAAGAGGAGGAGCTCCTGCAGGAAGTCCAGCTCTCGTCCAGCTTCGCCTGCAGCTGATTGGCCATCAGACGCACTCTGGAGCCACTGGACCCGCCCACAAATGCCTCATCACACACATGGCTGTCGACATCAGTGTTCAGGTCACATGACTGGAAGAAAGAACTTTATTTAAACAGAAAATGAACTGAAATGAATGAATGAATGAACTGAAGAGTGAAACCAATGTTTCCTCCTAAAACTCAGGAACTAAAGCATCAGCGCCGACCTCCTGCTGGTCCCAACACACCCGACTCGTCCTCCTCCTTTTACCACGAGCCTCCCTCTGCAGAGGACCGAGGAGACAGGATAGAGGAGACAGGACAAGGAGACAGGACCGAGAACCGAGGAGACAGGACCAAGAAGACAGGACAGAGGAGACAGGATGAGGAGACAGGACCGAGGAGACAGGACAAAGGAGACACCACGAGGACAGAGGAGACAGGACGAGGACCGAGGAGACAGGACAGAGAAGACAGGGCCGAGGAGACAGGGCCGAGAAGAGAGGAGACGGGATCAAGGAGACAGAACCGAGGAGACAGGACAGAGGAGACACGACGAGGACCGAAGAGACAGGACAGAGGAGACAGAGAAAGTAAGTATTGACAGATTAATAAAGACAAAGTAATTAAGAGAAGTTAGAGTAATTTAGAGTAATTAGAGTATTTAGAGTAACCAAGGAGCTGTCGGACCTTCGGGTTCCTCTTCCTGGACGGACTGTGTCCCAGTCGGCTGAGCACGGAGGCCGGAGTGATGAGAGCTGATCTCAGGTCAGAGCTGTGACTCAGAGAACCTGAAACATGAAGAGAACGTCGGAGAGACAGAACCACGATAACAGGCTTGTGTCTGTGTTTGTGCGTCTGTGTTTGTGCATCTGTGTGTGTGTGTGTGTTTGTGTGTCTGTGTATGTCTGTGTTTGTGCGTCTGTGTGTGTGTGTCTGTGTTTGTGCATCTGTGTGTTTGTGTATCTGTGTGTGTGTGTGTGCGTGTGTATCTGTGTGTGTCTGTGTGTGTGTCTGTGTCTGACCTTTGTCAGGTCGTAGGTGTGTCTCACCAGCAGGGGGCGCTGTGTCTTTGAGCAGCTGGTAGAACTGGCTCAGGTACATCACCATCGACAGAGAGTCCGGTTCCCCGACAGACGACATCTCCTCCGCCGTCATCAGAGGAGAAATCCCAAACTCTCGTTCAGCCACGTCGAAGCCGAGCCGAGTGTTGTCTTCCACTGACGACTCGTCCAGAGAGTCGAAGTCACTGAGGACAGACAGGAAGTTAGGACAACAGGAAACAGGAAGTCAAACCTGCATCATCATTGTCGCAATCAGGTCGGGGTGAAGAGTTTTACATGAGATTGGGTCGATATCGATGAATCAATGCACAGAGAGCCAGGCCACTCTTCCAGGAAGTAGTCAGGTCGCTAATGGCAACGCCACGGTAACCACGAGTCTGCTCTTGACACCAAGTCAGCAACTTGTTGGACTGAGAGAAAGAATCTGTCAGAGAGGAAGAGACAAATCAGATCAGAGGGAACGAGACAGGAGACCAATCAGATCAGAAGGGACGAGACAGGAGACCAATCAGGTGAGGTTTAATTGACATTGACCTTGTCTGAGGAATCTGGGTGATGGCAGACGGATGATGTCAGCACAGCCTGTGTTTAGCCCCGCCTCCTCTCCGGTGTCCACTAGGTGTCTCACCTGTAAGGATGAAACCAGCAGTTGTTTTTGCTGTGTTACTGTTACACAGCTATATTTATCTATGAAGCCGGAAGAAACGAATCAATTAGTCAGATTTCAGACATGTCTGACAGACATTAAGGCCTGGATGACTTATAATTTTTTGCTTCTAAATACAGACAAAACTGAGGTGATTTTGTTTGGGCCTAAACACCTCAGAGACAGGTTATCTGACCTCGTTTGGATGGTGTTACCCTGGCCTCCAGTTCTGTTCTACCGTGAGGAACCTGGGAGTCATATTTGACCAGGATATGTTCTATCAGTCCCATATTAGGCAGGTCACTAGAACTGCCTTCTTTCACTTGCGCAACATAGCTAAGATTAGGAGTATCCTGTCCAAAAGTGACGCCAAAAAGCTAGTCCACGCATTTGTTACCTCAAGGCTGGACTATTGGAATTCCTTGTTGTCGGGTTGTCCGACTAGCTCACTGCGAGGCCTCATCCAAAATGCTGCTGCAAGGGTTCTGATGGGAATTAGCAAGAGAGATCATATTTCTCCAGTTTTAGCTTCTCTTCACTGGCTTCCTGTAAAGTCCAGAATAGATTTTATAGTCCTTCTCCTTACCTACAAGGCCCTTAATGGCCAAGCTCCATTGTACTTCAATGAGATGCTAAGTCCCTATTACCCCAACAGATCACTTCGCTCCCAGAGTGCAGGTTTGCTTGTGGTTCCCAGAATCTCCAAAAGTAGAATGGAAGGCCGAGCCTTTAGCTGTCAGGCTCCTCTCCTGTGGAACCAGCTGCCAGTCTGGGTCTGAGAGGCAGACACCCTCTCTACTTTTAAAGTAGAGCTTAAAGCTAGCTCTAGTTACCATGTGAACTACACCCATAGTCTAAACTACCCCTCCATGCCACCCCTTAGTTATGCTGCTATAGGCCGAGGCTGCTGGGGGACATCCCATGATCGTCTCCACATTCCTCCTCTCCCCTCTCTCTCCTCAAACTCATTTTAACCATCACAGATTAACCATTAACTCTGTGTCCTCTCTCCCCTAGTGCTGTGCTTGTTTCTCTCTGGTCTCTCTCTCTGTACTTCTCTGCAGATACCTGTGGCTCCAGAGCTGAACATCTGATCTGTGGCTCCACCACCTGCCCCGTGTCCTCTGCTGCCACTTATTATCATTATTCTATATTGTATTGTAAATAGTTCCCATAGTTAGGACTCTGTTGTCCTACCATTCTGCCAGTTGTCGTCTACAGTTATGTACTCCCGTATATCTGTCTGTCTTTGACAAGATGTATTTTCTCTCTCTCCCCCTCTTATCTCTCTCTCTCTCTCCCCCTCCTCCCTCCAGTCTTTCTCTCTCTCTCTCTCTCTCTCTCTTTCCCCCCAACCGGTCAAGGCAGATGGCCATCCACCTAGAGCCAGGATCTGCCCAAGGTTTCTGCCTGTTAAAAGGAAGTTTTTCCTTGCCACTGTTGCCAAGTGCTTGCTCATGGTGGAACTGTTGGGTGTAATTAATAGTAATGAGTGTGGTCTAGACCCGCTCTGTTTGTAAAGTGCCCTGAGATGACTTTTGTTGTGAACTGGTGCTATATAAATAAAACTGAATTGAATTGAAAAACTGTTGGGCTGTTGATGTATTTATCTGCTGCCTTCACAACAAGAACATAATAGTTTATGATCATTTCATCAGAGTGATGGAAACAAGGACACGTTTTATTATCCTCTCCAAACAAACTGTTTACTGTTTGATGTTTGTCATCAGGACCACGGCTGCGTACCTGAGCAGGTGCGATGAGCAGACGGTTGATGTTCATGTATCTCGTTGCTGGATCGACTGTAAACAGACTGAAGTTCTTCTGCAGGTTCTCTGGAGTTGTCTGAGCGAGGAGACGGTACACACTCTCCCTGAGAGACAGACAGACAGGCAAGGCACAGACAGACAGGCAAGGGACAGACAGGCAGACAGACAGAGGACAGACAGGCAAGGGACAGACAGACAGACAGGGGACAGGCAGACAGGAGACAGACAGGCAGGCAGACAGGCAAGGAACAGGCAGACAGGGGACAGACAGACATCATGATATTTACTGATAATTTATATTGATGGTATGTATTGATGGTATGTATTGATGATATGTATTGATGGTATGTATTGAGGAGCTATGCCGACCTCTCTGCCAGGACGTCCAGAGGAGCTGCTCCCTGAGACCAGCTGCGTATCATCCAGGCTGAGTCCAGAGCTGCCAGGAACCCTCGAGCTATCCCCGTTCCCATTGGCCAGAAAGGCTGCAGACAGACAGGAGGACAGACAGACAGGCAGTGGTCATTGCTGTAAACGTCTGTCTCACCTCCACCATCATCTGTCTCACCTCTGTCATCATCTGTCTCACCCCCGCCATCATCTGTCTCACCTCTGCCATCATCTATCTCACTTGCACCATCATCATCTGTCTCACCTCCGCCATCATCTGTCTCACCTCCAGCAGGCTGTCTCCCACCAGTGTGACCAGCAGCTGGTGTCCGTGGCGCTGGCGAACCATGGCAGCGTTCTCGGACGCGTACATGCAGGTGAAGTCGAACATGGCGACATCCGGCTGACCGTAGTGATTCATGGCAAAGTCCAGAGATGGCAGCTGGTGATTGGTGGAGAAGTCGGCGGCCTCGCAAGCATACGACTGCAATGCATTCTGGTCGACATTCCCCCGAGAAAGGAGCTGCTCAGTGTCTGCAAAGTCCTGATTCAGTAGGAACAGACACTTTCAGTTCACTCACCTTTCTCGCTCGTCACTGCCAAGCCCAGGTGTGTGTTTTACCTGTTTGATGACTCCTTTCTCCAACAGACTCTGCTTCTTGGCCGTCATCACAAAGTAGTGAGTGTCGTCTTTGTAGTAGACGATGTTCTCCAGGTCGATGCCTGAAAGAGTCAGAGGTAAGAGCCCGAGGAGCTCAGACACAGTATTAGTCCCACAAAGACCTTCTGAGGCGTTCCTACCAGTTTCCTGTCGTAGGTCCTGGAAGAACCTCTGGTTGAAGATGAAAGCCACACCGCTGATCTCCTCCACTTTGGCCTCAGCCGTGGTGTTTCTGTTCTTAAAGTTTGCTGTGATGGCGATCGCCAACTTCCCCCTGAATTCCTTACGCCTGAAACCTGTCAGTTCAGCAGGAATATATTCAAAAACCTTCGACGGTCGTCGCATCATGAAAGGCCGTGTGCTACAGAAATAAAGTCTGAATACTTCAAACTGTATCAGGCAGCTGAGGCTGAAACCTAAATCTGAGGGGTGTTCCTCTGAACGCCGGCTCTACAGTGGCGACAAATATACATGATCTAATACTTAGCATGTGGTGTTCAGCATGACAGCACGCCAAAGCTGTGCACTGAGCTGATGGCGGCGAACCTGGCAGTGTGTTCCTGCGCCCGTCTGCTCCAATGATGACATCAAATTCCAGCTGATTGGCAGGATGAGACTTTGGTTTCACCTCCATTCTCCAGCCCACCTCTGCACAGGTAGACAGGTAAACAGGTGGACAGGTGTGTGTGTTTGTGTGTATGTTACAGCAGGTGAACAGAACAGGCTTACTGTATAGTTTGTTCATAAACATTTAATCTGAATTTTAAGTTTTCTGACTCGTGACACAAGTTAAAGTGTGACACGGACATCGACACTTTGACGGTTTGTTGATTTCACGTCTTTATTTGTTGTTTGACTGTGGAGCTGCAACTCCTTCAGATATGAAGTATTCTAAAGTGTGTGTTGTGTTTCTGCTTCTGGTGGATCTCACTGCGTCTGTGCTGATCCTCCGGTGGCTCCACCAGGTTTTTAAACTCCACGTTGACGTGGACTTCGACCCCCAACAGTAAGGCAACCTTCAGCAGCACCAGCTGCAGCTGACGGATACCTGTGGACAGGAAAGAGGTGGTGCTGATAGGTGGATGGGGTATTCTGACCAGGTGTAATGGATCACATACTCACTGATGTGGTCGATGGAGCCGGCGCAGAACTTCCCATAGAACTTTTTGGCACCAAGAGCGCGAAGGTCGTGGATGGTGAAGGGCCACAGGTGGAGCACGTTGTTCCTGGAGAAGGAGTCTCTCTTCTCCAGCAGCACCACCCGAGCTCCCATAAAGCTCAATTCCACCGCCGTCCTCAGACCGCAGGGCCCCGCCCCAATGATCACACACTGACCAATCAGAGAGAGTGCACCCGAAGAAAATATTGTTTTGTTTTATAGTTATATTTATTCTTATTCAGCAATATACAGACAGTTTCAGCTCTGTTGTTTGAGTATGTTTAATTACGCTTGCCAGCAGGGGGCAGAGGCAGTGAAAAAAATGACTGTCAGCCGAGTAGTAGAAGTAGGAGAGAGTTTTTTGTTGTTGGGGGTTAGACGGAGTCTGCGCAGCCATGAAAAAGGGTGTACCCGGTGCTGCATTAACGGTCAGAAGTTTTTTTGTCAGTCCTGCTGTTAAGTAATAAAGGTGAACTCATTTCTGCACCATACTGTTGTCGCTTGAGTGGTGTAACATTTTGGAGGTTCCACCGAGATCATGATGGACATTACTTCAAGGCAGACGCATTTTTCAACACGGAAAAAAGCGGTAGCGTTGGACGTGTGAGAGCAGCAAGTCAACTAAGTGAGCTAACGTTAGCTAGTATGACACCGTCCCGTTTTGTTGTTGTTCCAAGTGTTGACTGTTGAACAATGTTACGAGCAAGATGTCGGAGCACCGAGAAGAGTTTTGTTGGAAATAGAAGCTACACTGCTCGGACTGACTGTGAAAGAACTGCACCAAGTTTGTGAGTACTGTAAAATCGCCGGAAAAGACTCTGAGGACATTAAACACAAAACTCGCCATACACTCGTTAAGCACATTGTAAAGTTTAGTGAACGTGACACGTTTTTGGAGAGGGAGGACGAAGGCCTGTCTGTGCTTTTGGAACTGAACGACACACTCAACGGTCTGCGGGAGAACCTGGCGGAGACCAACAACGTGGGAGCAGCGCCACTCATCTCTTCACCGGTGGCTGACGGAGGAGGGGAGAAGACGGCTCACTCAGCATGGCCCGCGTCGGGAGGACAACAGGGGGACCGCACACCGTTTCTGCCGGCGCCAACGACACAGATCGACTGGGAGACAGCACGTGATGAGGGGCCTCAAAGCAGAGGCAGAGACCCCAGGAGCAACAGCTGCTGGTCTTCTAGTGGATTCAGAAAGGACTTCAGAATAAATGGACATGTTGGTGAGTCAACATCAAAAGACACTTTGAGCTTTACCAGCCTTGAACACCCGATTGAAAGTGGTCTGAGAAAGGGCTATCCAGAAGTGGAAATTATGGAGGCTGTGATACATGCCGTAAATCCCAACTTGAAACTGAGGAGCTATTTGGAGGGGAAAACGGATC
The DNA here is from genome assembly GCA_008933995.1 of Datnioides undecimradiatus. Lineage (NCBI taxonomy): Eukaryota > Metazoa > Chordata > Actinopteri > Lobotiformes > Datnioididae > Datnioides > Datnioides undecimradiatus. The sequence goes on along the minus strand of WARS01000022.1, from coordinate 470,302 downwards.
TAACCCTAACCACTCTCAGACAAATATTAAGAGCCCACTATGCAGAAAAAGATGCAACTGTACTGTACCAACAACTGGCAAAAGCTGTACAGGGCTGGGTGAAACGGCACTTGATCAGTCCAAGTACTTGATCTGCGCCAAAAGGTCTTGTTTGCATCTGAGCGTGCCCAATCTGGCCTGAAATATAACAGGGAGCTAGTTCATAGCCAATGTTCTCAGTCCATCATAACAGGCTTGATAAATGATAACATAAGAGCAGAGATGAGGATGTATCTGCACAATAAGAATAGTAGTGATGAGCTACTTTTGCAAAAAATGCAGATCGCTCAGTACAATGAAAATGAGAGGGCCCAAAAGATTAAAGCCACAAATAAAGTCACTCATAGGGCAAATCTGAGCACAGTGGAGATAGGTAGTGAGGACAGTGATCCTTTAACAACCATAGTTGCAGCTAAACCTAACAAACCGATCAAAGAGAACTCCCTATTTACAAAAATGGAAGCGAGTAACACAGCAATCAGGGAGCTCACAGGTCAGGTAGCATCGCTTGTGCAAACTGTCCAGCGTGGGAGAAAAACCATTGATGACGACTGAACCAAAGCTCCAGCTAATGCCTTTAAAAGACCAAAGAGACAATGTGCAGCATGTCAGCAAGATAAAAAGGACTGCAATCATTGTTTTAAGTGTGACAGTGACACACATTGGGCAAGAGGGTGCAGAGCAGGGGGTAGGCAGAAAACGTTGGGAAGCTAGCAGAGGTTGTGACAGAGGGACGTGCCATGACCTCAGAGCTAAAGTCCCAAACTGACCTAAACACAGGCAGCCTGTGCACAGTGACTCGAGAAAGGAAGAAACTGCCAATTCACAACCCCTCAGCACCTTTGAAGTCAGATACGAAATGTAAAGGAGACCAACCCTCTCACCTGCACACCCCTTGTGCTTGGTGATTGTGCTTCCTTGTATGCTCATGGTGGAACTGTTGGGTGTAATTAATAGTAATGAGTGTGGTCTAGACCTGCTCTGTTTGTATAGTGCCCTGAGATGACTTTTGTTGTGAATTGGCGCTATATAAATAAATTTGAATTGAATTGAATTGAATGCTCCACCAGAGAAATGTCTCAAGGTGATCCCCAAGACAAACTGTTTGATCTACCTGTCAGTGTGGACAACTTGACTAGTGAACAACAAGCAGTGGACAAACAAATGCTGAGGGAGGAATCCAGAGCATCTGCCAGACACAAAGAGGATGTAGGCTACATTAAGAACTTAAAAATGGACATTAAGCTAACTGATGAGGTCCCAGTAGCCAAAACATACAATGCCATACCTTGCCCATTGTATGACGAGGTCAAGAACCACATCCAGGACTTGCTTAACAAAGGTTTCATCCGCAAATCCACCCCACCATATGCAGCTGCAGTGGTTTGTGTGAGGAAAAAAGATGGGAGCCTAAGACTTTGTATTGACTATAGGGGGCTTAACAAAAAGACAATCCCAGATAGGCAAGTACAAGAGATACTTGACGATCTTGGTGGAAATGCTTGGTTCAGCGTATTGGACCAAGGCAAGGCATATCACCAAGGGAGTATCAGTGAGGACTCAAAGAAATTCACAGCCTTCACGACGCCATGGGTTAGGGTTAGGGTTAGAACATGGGTTAGGGTTATCGCTTACATTCAGGGAAGCGCTCAAATGGGCTGTTACAGACAGGTTTAGAGACTATTTGTTTTATGCCCCCTCTGTAACAATATACAGTGATAACAACCGTGTTACTTGTGTTTTGAGCACAGCTAAACTGAATGCGACAGGACATTGCTGGGTGTCTGAACTTGCCGACTTCAACATAACACTGAAGTACCGTCCAGGAAAAACGAACACAGATGCAGATTTCCTATCCTGCACACCTGTGAGTATGGACTCTTATATGAGTGAATGTACAGCAGTGCACCCCTGAAGTTTTGAGTGCAATATTCAGTACAGTTGAAAAACAAAAACAACATGAAGTGGACTGGATTTCGGCCATTACCTGCAGCCCACTTGTTCATGAGCTAGCTACAGACAAACAACCAGACATTACAGTAACACAGCAAGAGCTACTGCAAACACAGTTGCAAGATCCTGTCATATCCCGTGTACTCCAGCTGAAAGCATCTGGTGAAAAACCAGATAAGAGGGTCATGGATAGGGAAGCAACAAAAACTAAGCAACTGCTACGTGAATGGAAAAGACTGTATGTTTCCCCAGAGGGTTTGTTGAAGCGCAAAACAACAACCAGTACTCAGATTGTGCTTCCTGAAAAGTATAAAGAACTTGTGAACAAGTACCTTCATTGTGAAATGGGACACTTAGGGGTAGAGCGTGTCTTACACCTGGCTAGACAGAGGTTTTATTGGCCTGGGATGCAAAAGGACATTGAGTCCTTTATAACCCAAGTTTGTAAATGCAACATCCAGAAAAAAAGCGCTGTGCATAGCAGAGCCCTGATGTGTCATGTACCTGCAACAGCACCAATCGAAATGGTCTCGATAGACTATCTTCACCATGAAAAAAACAGGGGAGGGTATGAGTATATCTTAGTGGTCATTGACAACTTCACTAAGTTCGCCCAAGCCTACCCCACTCGCAACAAATCAGGCAAAATGGCAGCAGAAAAAATCTTTAATGATTTTTCTCTCAAATTTGGCTTCCCTGCTAAAATTCATCATGATCAAGGCAAAGAATTTGAGAACCAGTTATTCAGACGGTTGCAAAAATACTCCAAGGCATGACAAACTCAAAAACAACCCCCTATCATCCACAAGCAAACCCAGCCGAAAGGTTTAATCGCACCTTGTTATCAATGCTGCGGACCTTGGATGAGGAGAATAAGGGAAACTGGCATGACTATGTGAGTAAAGTTGTACATGCTTACAACTGCACGACCAGCGAGGCAACAGGATATTCTCCTTTCTACTTGCTTTTTGGTAGAAATCCCTGTTTGCCAATTGGTTTGATCTTTGGAATAAATGAGGAGGAAGGATGTAAGTCACACCAAGAATATGCCCAAAAATGGCAGCAGCAGATGAAAGAAGCGTCTGACATTGCATCCAAAACCATTAAAAAGACAACAGCAAGAGAAAAATTATATTATGATCAAAAGTTCAGTTCTTTCCCCAGGTGACAGGGTCCTTGTGAGAAATATGTCAGAGCATGGGGGACCAGGGAAATTACGCTCGTATTGGGAGAATCAGATACACATTGTGGTTTCTAAAAAGGGGAAAGACAGCCCAGTTTATGAGGTAAAACCTGAACGTGGCACAGGGAGGGGCAGAATCCTCCATCGCAACATGCTAATGCCATGTAACACTTTGCCACTTCATGAACCAGCTCAGTGCATGCTGGGAGGGCAAAACCCTCATATCCAACAAAGGAAGAGACACAAGGAGAGTAAATCAAGTGGAACATCAGAGGACACAGAGAACTCAGATGAGGAGGAATGTTATTGGGCTAATAGACTGAGGCGCTATGACAACCAGCCTGGAGAGCAAAATGTTGTACCTCCTGTTACTCCTGAAACAGAACCTCAGCCAGAACTGGATGCTGAAGCACGGGAGTTCAGAATGGAGACCCCAGTACTAATGCTTGTGGACAATGACTTTATTTAAGGTGTCACAACTGGACATGACACTCAAGAGGTCACACAAACTGCTCAATCTGTAGACCTACCCAGCACACAGGAGCCAGAGCCTTCTGAAACACAGCCACGCAGGTCACAGAGGGAAAGACGACCTAGAGAGACACTGACATATGAATCACTTGGCCAACCTACTCATCGTATGGTGGGGCGTCACACTAACCCGCTGTATGTTAACACAGTGGCACCAGCATATGGACAATACAGTGTGCCATGGCTACCTCCACAAATGTTTGGAGCACATCTGGTTTATCCTACTCTTGTTCCTGCAGGATACTACTGAAAAACTGTTATAGGTTCACTATGGACTGATGCAGATTATTCAGTGAACAGTGGACACAGTAACATGGACTGTTTGTGAACTGAGTGGTTACTGTCCATTATGGAAGCCATGGGACAATAAGGGCAGAGATAAACAAAGTGTGAGAAAAAAAATGTGTTTGGTAAATTGTATGTCTGTCAAATGTTATTCTTATGTAGGTTACATAACTGGAAAGAAATTTCAGTCATAATCTAGATAGTTTAGGATCAAGTTATGGCAGTGGAAAAATGTAAATGGAATGTTTGTAGTACATGTGTCTATACAAGTCAGAAGTCTCCATGGAGTGTATAGTGAGATGACAGAAATGTTTTTGTTTCAGAGCATTAATATAGTACTGTACTATTGTTACAACTGCTAAAAATGAGATTATCCCTAATTCTAAACACTGTAGTGTTATCTAAGAGTGGAGTGTGATGAGATCACATGGTATACAATAGTAATGTACTTTTCTATACCATGGAAGCTGTGGCCATTGTGTGATATGTTAGATCTAGAGTGTTACCTTTAATGTTGTAATTACAAGTTGAGTATTGGTATTACATTCCAAGCAAAGGTGGATTGTGAAACAATGCTAATGTTGAGGACAACATTTATTTTGCAGGGTAGGATTGTAGCACCCGAAGAAAATATTGTTTTGTTTTATAGTTATATTTATTCTTATTCAGCAATATACAGACAGTTTCAGCTCTGTTGTTTGAGTATGTTTAATTACGCTTGCCAGCAGGGGGCAGAGGCGGTGAAAAAAATGACTGTCAGCCGAGTAGTAGAAGTAGGAGAGTTTTTTGTTGTTGGGGGTTAGACGGAGCGCGCGCGACCATGGAAAAGGGTGTACCCGGTGCTGCATCGACGGTCGGAAGTTTTTTTGTCAGTCCTGCTGTTAAGTAATAAAGGTGAACTCATTTCTGCACCATACCGTTGTCGCTTTGAGTGGTGTAACACAGACAGCAGCTGAACAGTCACGTTATTTATGACAATTTATATATTATTAAACACCAATATAGATGTATCCATCCATGATCTCTAAAGCTTTGAAGGTGGAGGGGTGGTGCTGATTGGACCCTAAGAGTTAGAGAGGCAATGGCGCCCACAACACCGTTAGATTTATTAATGTAAGAGGACATACGGTGGTGTTGCTGCAAACTCGAGAGCACTGCGGTTCTCCTGCTATTTGACCCTCGATCCAGTTTGGCCCTAGCGCGGTGGCCCTCAATAATTGGTGACATTTTGATTGGCGGTACAGCGGCTTCTCCAGTGAATAACTCCTGTCCAGCTGCAGATGTTCACACAGCTGGTTGAAGAAGGACCTGGCGGCACTTCCTGCGTAATAAACTGATGACACGAACTGATCAAACAGCTCCTGAGCTCAGAGGATTCTTGGTATGACTCATCTCCATGGCGACCACTGGGCTGCAGGGCACCATGGGAAGAGTGTCACCTGCTGATGATGTCACTGTCGGATCCAGCTCCCTCTAATTTACCCTGAAAATGGGTAAACAGAATCCAAGTATAGTCTTCTTAAAATGCCAGGAATGTGCCAGGTGAGGTGTGGATCCTGATTACTTCATCCATTACTTCATCATAGTTCACCTGTTCTGTCAGAACACCTGGTAAGGTCACCAGCAGGCCGCCTGATTATTGCTTTTGCACTGAAACATCACAGAGCTGCAGCTTTAACATCACAATGATGTCACTGTGCTCAGGTCACATGACCAACATGTTTATCTGAGCAACTCTGTGTGTGTTTCTGTGTGTGTGTGCAGAGTAACACAGTGAGCACTGAAAAGGATAGGCTGATACAGAACAGATGCATCTGTACCAAGCACCAACACACACTCACACACAATGATGTCATCTTACAGATAAGTTGAAAATATAAACAAATAAACATAAAATACAAAAAAGTGAAACTTATAAACATCAGGAATTTACTATTATTAAAGCACTAACACTAAAAGCTTAGTAATAAAGTTTGTCACAGCAGGCGTTTATCAGCTGGCAGGAGATACCTGTGCAGGTGCAGCCTACAACTGTTGATGCTTCAGCTCATGAAACAGGAGAATTTAAATCATAAGCTGGTGTTGAACTGAGTCAGAGCCCAGGTTTCATGTTTCTCACTTGGCGTGTGTACAAGATCCTGAAGGGCTGCAGTAACTAACACACCCACACCCACACCCACACACAGTAACACATATAACACATATTGTAAATGTGTTAAATCAGTTTGTACTCACGTCTCCTGGAAATCTGCTCCCCCATCTTCAGCTGCTTCCAGCGAGCATCTCGTCCACTCAATCACACACACACACCGTACTGTCTGTCCTCAAGGAGGCGGAGTCTGGGCTGCACGGCTCCGCCCCCTTGAGACAGACAATATCTGAAACCAATGTCTGAGGATTAACAAAAGCAGATCAGGAGCCAGAGATCATCATCACCATCCCTCCCCTCCTCCTCACCACCCTCTTCCCCCCCCCCCCCCATCATCAACAACATCTTCATCACCATCACCCTTCTCTTCCTCTTCAGCCCTGCTTCTTGTCTCTCAGGATGTTGCTGAGTCAGGGGTTTTTCCTGGAGTCAGCGGGGTCTTCAGCCCTGCTTCTTGTTTTGACAGTTTTATTGTCACATTTGTTTTTTTCTGATTTACAACATTTTTTCATAACTTGTGTTTGGTGGTGCTCGTAACGAGGGTTTGTTGCTGTTGAAAAGTGATTTTTAATCTTTATGATGCTTTTCTAACGAAAAATATTAGTTTAACAAGAATATAAAGATTTGTTGCGGATCATTCAAAAGACATCTCCAAACATTTTAAAATATACTTTAATGACTTTCAAACCATCTTTTCGTTTCAAATATATGTAATAAAAGCATGAACAATAAATATCCAGCTCATGAATGAAACATAAACATTGAGACTCTAAGTTCAATAAGCATTAGCTGCTCAGTGTGCTGCAGTGGCGCCCTCTAGTGTTTACCGTTAGTCACTGCAACAAAGACAAGTTAGGCGTTCAGTAATATCTAATTAATGTGGTTATTAAAGGTTTTATGGTTCCAAGAGTTTTTGTTCGGGTTTTGATGTTTGAATTAAACTGGAATTAAAGTTTCAACATCAACAACTGAGGCTGAAACAGCAGCAGCTCCTGACTCTAATTAACCAGTTCTCATTCATGCATTAATTCAGTCAGACTGTTAATGAGTTCACAGGAACAGCTGATGTCAGTAACACATTTTTTGTCTTTACAGGATAAAACAACAGGTGACACTGTGGAGACGTCATTAGGAGCTTTGCTGAAAAAAAGACAAATAATGAATTTAATTAATTAATTATATCTAAAATAATATAAAAAAAATAAACAGAAACGTGTTTCTCACCAGCAGAGCTCGTCCCTTAGTTTCTATTGGTAAAAGGAAGTTTCCCAGAGCACAGACCACACAAGCAACAGCAAATGGACTGAGAGCCTGAATCACCGACTGAGACATCAACACCTGAAGTACACACAGAGTAATGTCAAACATGGACGGCACAAACACCTGAACACTCACCTGAGACATTCCTGAGCAGGACATTAAGCTCACCTGAGCAATGAACGGAGCGATCATTCCTCCGATTCGACTGAACGACGTACAGAAGCCCATCCCCAGAGACCGGGCTGCAGTGGGGTAGACCTGAGACACGAGATGCACCTCTTACCTGAGATCTGGATCAGTTAAAACCTCCACCAAAACCAGCAGAACCTGAGCTTACCTCAGCAGTGTAGATATAAACCACATTAAAGTTCATGGAGACTAGAGACCGAAGCAGGAAGAGCAACGTCGTGAACCCAAACCTGGAGACAAAGACGGGAGCAGAAGGTCCTCATAAACCTGCACATAGTCAGAACAAGGGTCCTCATAATCCTGGACCCAGGGAGCGTGTGCGACCCCCTGACCTGCTCAGACAGTCACAGCAGCAGAGAAGAGTCTCTTACATGGTGGTGCAGATGTTGAGCATCATGAACAAAACGGCCGCCAGCAGCTGCAGCACAGTCAGACTCATCTTGCGTCCGAACACATTGAGCAGGCAGATGTTGACTGGGACCACTGTGAGGACGGAGGAGGAGACGGTCAGGTGTGTACAACAGAAACTGAACTGAATCACATCAATAGCTCGTTGGTTCTTTGCTCTTTGCCACGAGTCCAGTGACGGTGGATTAGATGTTCAGTCTGACGTCCGTTTCCTGTACGGTGGCCTGTCCAGGACATGTCACCGGTGCTTTGAGGTGAATAATGTCAGCATCAAGAACAACTTGCTCTTGGTCTCAGTCTTTGACTCACATGCAACTTCTCCCAAGCAGCTGATGATTAGTGTCTGGTAGTCGCTGGGTGCAAAGGGGATACAGTAACACAGTCCGTCCTCATGGCGGTGTTTGACCTGATGCTCTCGATCCGCATCTGTCACGCACAACAAGTTCTTCTCCAACAGTTCCGAACTGCTGAGCACTGAACCATAGTATGCAAAGGACGCCACAAACCTGGTGGAGGACAGACAGTGAACAATCCCCCGGTCATGATGAGTAACAGTTCATTTACAACTATATCCCGTTCCTATATGTTGAATTTGAGTGGTCGGAGGCTTCTCCGCCTCCACATGACACCTGGAGACTGAATCAAACTGGTGATGAGCCCACAGTTGAATCAAAACAACAGAGCTGAACTCGGTAACTTAACTTTCCTTCCTACAGGAAGAACCTACGGTGTCCCACAGGGCTCAGTTCTGGGTTAACTTAATATATCTGTTCTCCTCTATGCAGACGACTCACACTTTTATCTCACAGTCAATGATACTAATAATCTGATTGGCCCTCAGAATTGTTGTAGAGAGAAGGAAGTGAAACGTTACCATGAATACCAGAGCAGGAAAGATGTCCTCCTGAAAGACGAGTTGAGCAGAATCCTCCAGCTGCCGCGCTCTGTCTGAAACACACACACCTCACCTGCATCAAACCAACTCATCATGGCAACAGGTGTTAACAGGTGTCAACAGCTGACAACAGCTGATAACAGCTGAGAACAGGTAAACATAGAGGAAATGATGTGTTTGAAACAGGTGAAACAGGAAATGATGTATGTCACATGTGCTGACAAAGTATAAAGGTCTCTGATACAAATAAAAAATGGCTTCCAGTGCGTTGTCAGACAGAATGTGGGGGTGAATGTGATTGTCAGGATTCCTGTAGTCAGAGAGGACTGTGAACTCACCACAGGCGGCTCCACCAGACGTCCTGGAGGAAGAGACGCTCGATTCATCTTCGCGATCTTCTGAAGAGTCTGAAGAGCAGCAGGGATGTTTCCTGCCGACACGTTATAACGAGCCGACTCAGGAATAAACTGAGGCATGAAGACAGGCAGGCAGAGAGACAGGTGAGCACAGACAGGTGAGCACAGACAGGTGAGCACAGACAGGTGAGGACAAACGGGTGAGGAGAGACAGGTGAGGAGAGACAAGTGAGCACACAGGTGAGGACAGACAGGTGAGCACAGACAGGTGAGTGGGCGTCTGACCTTGAAGAGGAAGATGAGGATGATACTGGGGGCGACGGAGAGCCGGATCATCCATCTCCAGCCCAGAGTGGGAACCACCAACATCCCCAGTATGATGATCAGCATGGAGCCCGTCATCCAGAAGATCTGACACAGAGACAGAGAGCATGCTGGGAAATCTCACAATGACATCATGCATCTGACGGAGACTCTGATGGCTCATTAACATCAGACAGATGGAACAACAGCAAATCTGTGATTTCACTTAAACAGAGATCTGGTTCTGGATCTGGATCTGAAGACTCACGGTGGCCAGAGGCAGCATGTAGGCTCGATACTTGGCAGGAATGAACTCGGTCTTCAGCACGAACCTGAGACAACAAGTTAGTTACAGTGTATGTGTCTGTGAGCGTCTGTAAGTGTATGTGTGTGTGTGTCTATGAGTGTGTGTGTGTTTGTGCGTGTGAGAGTGTGAGTGTGTGTGCGTGTGTGCGCTCTGACCCCTGTGACACGCCTGCAACCCCACAGCCGACCATGCTGCGCAGGAAGATGAACCAACCGTAAGACGGAGCGAATGAGGTGAGCAGTGAGAAGTAGGCACTCCACACAAAACCTCCAAACACCACCTGTCACACACCAGGACATACCTGTTACACACCAGGACACACTTATTACACACCTATCACACACCAGGACACACCTGTTACACACCTATCACACACCAGGACACACCAGGACACACCAGGACACACCTGTTACACACCACTAGATACCTGTCACACACCTGTCACATGCCACGACACACCTGTGACACACCTGTTACACACCTATCACACACCAGGACACACCAGGACACACCTGTTACACACCTATCACACACCTGTCACACACCAGGACACACCTGTTACACACCACTACACACCTGTCACACACCAGGACACACCTGTTACACGCCACTACACACCTGTCACACACCACGACACACCTGTCACACACCATGACACACCTGTTACACACCACTACATACCTGTCACACACCCATCACACACCAGGACACACTTATTACACACCTATCACACACCAGGACACACCTGTTACACACCTATCACACACCAGGACACACCTGTTACACACCTATCACACACCAGGACACACCTGTCACACACCTATCACACACCAGGACACACCTGTCACACACCTATCACACACCAGGACACACCTGTCACACACCAAGACACACCAGGACACACCTGTCATACACCTATCACACACCAGGACACACCTGTCACACACCTGGACACACCTGTCACACACCAGGACACACCTATCACACACCAGGACACACCAGGACACACCTATCACACAGCTGTCACACACCAGGACACACCTGTTACACACCTATCACACACCAGGACACACCTGCTACACACCACTACATACCTGTCACACACCTGTCACATACCACGACACACCTATCATACACCTGTGACACACCTGTTACACACCTATCACACACCAGGACACACCTGCTACACACCACTACATACCTGTCACACAACTGTCATATACCACGACACACCTATCATACACCTGTGACACACCTGTTACACACCTATCACACACCAGGATACACCTGTCATACACCTGTCATACACCTGTGACACACCTGTTACACACCTATCACACACCAGGACACACCTGTCACACACCTATCACACACCAGGACACACCTGTCACACATCTGTCACACACCACGACACACCTGTCACACACCAATCACACACCTGTTACACACCCATCACACACCAGGACACACTTATTACACATCTATCACACAACAAGACACACCTGTTACACACATATCACACACCAGGACACACCTGTCACACACCTGGACACACCTGTCACACACCTATCACACACTAGGACACACCTATCACACAGCTGTCACACACCAGGACACACCTGTTACACACCTATCACACACCTGCTACACACCACTACATACCTGTCACACAACTGTCACACACCACGACACACCTATCATACACCTGTGACACACCTGTTACACACCTATCACACACCAGGACACACCTGTCACACACCACGACACACCTGTTACACACCACTACATACCTGTCACACACCTGTTACACACCCATCACACACCAGGACACACTTATTACACATCTATCACACACCAAGACACACCTGTTACACACATATCACACACCAGGACACACCAGGACACACCTGTCACACACCTATCACACACCTATCACACACCAGGACACACCTATCACACACCGTGATACATACCTGTCACACACCAGGACACACAACTGTCACGCACCTGTCAGCCAATCAGAAAAGAGACTGGTGTTTCTGACCTTCCAGCGTCCGAATCTGTCAGCGACGTATCCTCCAAAAACTCCGCAGACCATGAACCCAAGGAACACCATCTGAGAGCAAATCCTGCCGTTACCTCACGGTGCTGCAGCACCTGTGCAACCTGCTCATGATGCTGCACATTAATCAATTGATCAAATGATTGATCCATTGGTTACAAAACAGGTTGTGACTCACTGTGGAGACAAGAGCGACCTGCCAGTCGTCCAGACGCCACTCGCATCGAATCTCAGGAGAGACGACAGCTAAGAGCATGATCTCCATTGCCTCCACTATCTATACACACACACACACACCATAAACTTGACATGGTGAAGTCAGAGGAGGAACTTTAATCTGAACTGTGTGTATGTGTGTGTGTGAGTGTCTCACGTTGGAGCTCCCCATGATAACAAACAGCAGGATGTGAAAACGACCGAAGCCGATTGTTTCCACAGCTTCTTCGACAGTGAATGTCTCATCTGTTGCTGTACAAACACGCCGTGAGACTGAGACACACACAAAACTCTTTTTTTTATCTCTGTTTAATCAGATTCATTTACTTAAACAGAAACAATCAGACACAGTTTGTTTCCCTCTTCATGCCCAGCGTAAAGCACATCAGCAGCATCCAGGCAGAGGAAGTGATGCAGCGAGAGGACAGCAGCCGAGTCACAGACCAGTCACAGATGCAGCAGCAGCACAGACCCTCAGCTTCTCCTCTGCAGGTTCAGAGGTCAGACTGTTGCACCAGACTCTCTACAACTTATAACTGACGACACACTCACCGCTGTTGTTGTTCGTGCTGCCCTGCGGCTTGTCTGCAGGTTTGTCCTGCAGCTCCACCTCCTGCAGGTGGATGGCGCTCACCAGCTGAGTCTTCATACCATCAGCCATCCTGAAAACACACGCTATCATCAAGTTTCAGGTGAATCCCGGACTTCCTCAACTCGTTTTCCATGAGTCACATTTGGTTTGAGCTCGTTAGACTCTAATTATTTAATTCTTCAAATGTCATGTTTAAATATCATGTGGCCATGTAACTTCCTGTTTCACCCTGTGTCTGTGTCTGTTCTTGCATTTATTTGCTTGAAAACATGAAAACTTTTTTGATCGGTGGACATGCAGTGGTGACAAAGCTTGACTGTGAACTAGAAGCTGAAGTATCCCACCGAACCTGAACACACCAAAAGTCTGATCGCTTTAACAATGAATCTTTGCTGTTTTGCAGAAAATCATTTGATGAGTTCACAGATTAGTTAGAAAACGTTAAACGATGATTTGAAGTCAAGGCGCAGCTGAAATATTAAAACTGAGGCCAGGATTCAGTTCGTGTTCTCGGGCTCAGGGATTTTAAAAACGTTAATTGAAGTTTGAAGTAACTTAAGACTCTGAGTTCGTTAATTAAACTAAAGATGATTTTAATGTGACATTTGTTTGTGTGTGATTATTCTTTCATAAACAAACACAAATGAACGGATGTGTCAGTGAAGCAGATCTGACACTGACATAAATTAAATGAAGTATTAAAACGTCTTAAACAAACTGAATTACATGATAATATCGTCGCTTTATTGGTCACGTATGTTGACTGTTGGACTATCAGGGCCCATGAAGACCCACAGCAGACTCCCGGAGTCCCGGTCGCTCTTTGCTCGAGGTAAAATGAGTCCGCACTCTGTTCAAAAATCCGTCGATTTAACAGATTCGTTTGGCGCAAAAACAAAGACTTAAACGATGGAAACTTCGCAGCTTTAAAGCTACAAAGACGCATATTTAAGACGCCGGGAAGCATTTAGTGATTTAAATGAATCTGACTGTCTGCATGGCGACTTTTAGTTTGTTTGTTTGTTTGGTCTGCTTCCAATGGGAACCGCGTCAATAAACCACGTTTTATTAAACCCAAATGTTGGAAAGCGCAACGTTAACGAGCCGATTTCTTCAGAAGACGCTTTTGGAGAATCTCAAATCATTTCCTGCCGCGTTTGTAAAATGTTGCAGCCGAAATCAGGAAAAGGCCTTAAACCGACGGTTTTCTAACGAGGTTTCGCGGGAAGTTTTCTACCTGTGAAACGCGGCGCGGCCATAAACGGTTTTATTCGAGCAGAAGCTGCAGGAAATGTTTGATCCTCGGCTCTTTGGAGAAAAATCAGCTCGATGTTTATGTCAACGAGCAGCGTTTGGTTTCTCCACGTTCATTCAGAGACTTCTGTGTAATTCACGGTAAAATCACTTACACTGTCATTTGTTCGCAGCTGCGCAGCCGTCAGCGGTGTCTCTTCTCATAATGCGGCGGAGAGTTTAGTGTGTCTACCTGCAGCAGGTTACTTCGATGCAGACTGTTGTTGTTGACCTGTCCAGGTGTACCAGGAAGTGTCGCCGTCACCGGGGACCGTCGGCACGAGGAGGGAGGGGCTCAGCTCACAACAGGAACAGTGAGTTTGGAGAGAGCAGGTAAATGAAACCCAGCTCATACCTGACACTTAAGGTTTTACTCAGTTTAATTCCTTCATGAGATGAAACATTAGAAGCTTGACAAATAAAAAATAAACCTCACGTCTCAGGAAAGAGTTTGGAGGCACCTGGACTTTAATCATTCAGGAGCTTTACTGCTGGTATTAATCCAATTATTCTTGAATTATTCTCAAATTACTCTCAAAATACAAAACCTTTGTTGTCTAAACGGCTTTATGGCTGAAATATAGAAATAATAATAAATCCATAAATCACCTGTGAATGAAATGTTGACGTACCATCTGAAGGTTTTTGTTTTATTCTGTTTCTGGCATGAAGCTGTTTCCATAGGTGTGTGTGTGTGCGTGTAGTTTCTGGGTGTGGCCTCGTCTCGGCTAATCCCACAGATGAAGGATGATTGGGATCAGCGTGCAAGACAGAAGTGATGAATGAGGGAATCAGCAGTTTGATTTGGAACACATCTCTTTAATGTTGGTTAACACGATCTGTCCGACTGGGACGGCTGCAGGATGTCTGGGTGGAACAGGTCCTGTCATGTGACACAGTCAGATCAGCTGAATGCTCACCAGGCTGCTGGTGAACAGGTGAGACTGCTGGCAGTGTTCCCGCCTAACTGATTTGACATTAAACTCGTCCTCCAGGCTGTTTCCTCGAAGCAGCTTCACCGAGTTACCTGGACCACACCTGGACAGATAGATAGATAGATAGATCTGGTCTGGATTTGACTCGGTGAAGCTGCGGGTTGGAACAGAGTCCAGAGAGGAACAACAGGAATGTGGTTGGACCCAGAGCAGAACCTGCATGAAGGTTCATTCATGACAAAACTAAAACTCAGCCTGTATGTTCTGTGATCAGCACAGGTCACATGACTACAGAGACGTGTCCTATTTGCTCACATGTTCGTGTTCTGAAACACAATAATTCAAACTGAGGTCGGGTTTGAAACCGTTTCCCAGTTTCCTCCGAACATCTTTGATCCTGAGTGAGTTTCAGTCCAGAGGCCAGCGGAGCCCCAAGCTGGTTCCCCCAACTGGTCTGACAACTGAGCTCCAGCTTGTGCCTTTAAAGTCAGTCTCACACATTTTTACCTGACACTGGAATAGGAAATTGTTCCAGTTGGTTAAACTTCTGATCTCCAATCTTATTGATCAGCTGATCGGAGGATCAGTTTCCTCTGACTGCACTCGAAGAGTTTTGGCAGCAGATTCCGAACTTTTCATGTTTCCGCATCTTGTCACGTGATTAAAGGATATTCTGCTCTGCTCAGACTGAATTAGTAGTTTTGTGGGTTTGTAAGAACCCACAGTGCGTCTGCTGGAGCCTCACTGAGGATCACAGATCTAGAAAACACAGAAACTTTGAACGAATAGAAAACACTGAAGGAAACATTCAGGAGAGGTTTGGGAAACCTGCAGCAGCAGCTTGAACCCACAGTTCGATCCGAGAAGACGAACTCCTCTTTTCAATCAGCTGCAGGTTTTCAGTTGTTTTTCTTGTTTCGCGTGATCTGATGACTTTCAGACACACCTTGAGTCTTTGAATTAGCACCATGTGACCCTGTAGGTGTGGCCAAGTCCTACAGCTTGACTGACAGGTGCTAAGTCCAATCAGAAAGTCTCCAGCCAGTGAGGAGTTCTGCGGTTGGTTTCTGGTCCATGAAGGATGTGTTGGCACTGTTGCCGGGCAGATCTTTGAGTCCGTTTGTCAGAGCAACCACAGATAAATATCTTCTATATATTATGTTTCTATTAAACACCATACCCACTTTCATGTATACACTGTTTACTGTAACCATCTTTCTTTAGAATAAAAAATATCTTTTGGAAATGCAAAACAAAAGAACAGATGATGTCTTTTCGTCTGCGTTTGGATGGACGATGCTTTCACACTCCTTGCTCACTCTTGACTTGATGTGGAACGACTCTTTGCTTATTTAAACTTTGTTTTTAACATCTTTTAGCAGCATGCTGAACATTAACTGGAACATCACGAGAAGCTAAAGCCTCAAACTTAGTCAAACATGCTGAAGAAGAGCAGAGAGAAACAAACCTTTTCTCACCTTGTGGAACCAAGTTTACACAATCGACCAACTTCTTCACAACACTACAGAGAAAACAGCCGACCAGCAGAGACAAAAACCAGCCGCTCAGCTGCACAACCAGCAGAAGATACAGGCTTCAAACATCCAGATCTCCCAACAGATGAGTGAGAAGAAAGAGATGATGCTCCTACTCTTATTAATGTTATTGATGGTTGATCGATTGAATCAGGATCATCTTCATCATATTAAACATATTTTAGAATAGAAATCTCTCCATCCTGTTTAACACTGATATACTGATGACTCAGAAACACACTGAAACAGCAGGATCATTACAGGACTGCATGGAAACGTGACCAATCACATGACTCAGGCCCGGGTGGGCTCAGTCTTCTCTGGACCCAAATACCTGGACTCCTGACTGGACGCTCCAGCAGCTTCTTAAACTGGACTCGTTTCTACGAATGTTCAACATGAAGGAAACAGGCACGAGGTCCATCTACAGAGAAACGGCTGAGTCCAGTCCGACCGGGTATACCTGAGATGTCCTAAAAAGGCCACCATACAAACAGGAAACGCTTTTACAACAGGACTTTTCCTCTGATGCCACCAGCAGACTGAACACTTCTATCTGAAGAATGGTAGGAAAGACAAATTGTTGCGTTTTCAGGTGCAGAACGAACAAGCATCGAGGGAGAAGACGAGGTTAGGGTCTCCTCCCTTCTGGTTTTGTTGCTTTGCCTCTTTGGTAGATACGATGAAGCCTGAAGGACCTCTTGGACCTTCTGCTACACTGGTGACGATCAGTCAGAGGTAAGAACCTGTTTTCTTGTGTGAAATGTACATGACAGCCTCCACGGGGCACTGGCCTGCTGTTAGCCTTAGCTGTTAGCTTAGCCTCAATGTCAGGTTGTGATGAATGGCTGGTTTCCCATCTCAGAAACACCTTTTAAACACTCGTGACCTGATTAACTCATCTACTGCATTCTGCCAACAAACTGATGGATGCAACAAATCGGCGATGACAGAACTTTATATTGAAGCATTAGCGGTATTTTTTTTCCACTGATACATGAACACACGAGCGAGCAGCTACGATAAGCAACATCTCCACGGAGAAACAAGCGCTGGCTCAAAATCTACAGCGAGCTCAAACACAAGAGGAAACAACCATAGAACAGTAGTTTGGTCTTTTTTGATCAAAATAAAGGATTTAAAGTATACTTTCATATATAAGCAATAAAAATAAGTAACATCTCAATACTCCAGTAGTAACTCTTACATTAATGTTGTGCTCGTTGGGATTCTATCTCTTTACATTTATATTAATTCTCCTATATATTTATATATTTTTCCTGCTTTTGTCCCCAGGCCGCAGGAACGTACACCACCTCCAGCTGTCGACAGTGCAAAGACCTCATTGATATGGTTGATGGACAGGGACCTGATCCCTGTGGCTGATGGGAGAGTGGAAGGCAACAGGTGGTCAATGATGACATGGCATGAGGCTGAAGGTTAGCACCACAGAAGGTCCAGAGAGGCAATCCAATTCAGAATTTCAGGAGGGCGAATCACCTCCAGAAGGTCAGGACTGATGATCCTCTTCAGACCATCAAACAGACCAATCTACTCCAGGACGAGGAGTCATCAGTGCCAACCTTCTGGGAGGAACCATTCACCCCAGAGCCACAGGACGTCAGATCATCCACTCCAGAAGGTCAATGATCTGTTCCAGAAGCTCAAGAAGTACGAATTACTCTAAAATGGATGAAATGCCCCAGAATATCTGGATGGATCATCAACTCTAGGAGAAACGATCTGGTCCTGAAGTTCAGAATTAGGGATTTGCCACACATGGTCAGAAGAGACCATCGACTTCTAGTAGCTCAGGAGCGATAATCTCATCTAGAAGATCTGGACAGACCATCACCTCAAGAATGTCTGGAGGGACCATCACACTTCACAAAGTCAGGAAGGATGATCCACTCCAGAGAATCGGGGCGATGGTCCATCTCAGGAGGATGATCATTGAAGGATCCAGTCCAGGAAGCACTTCAGTTGATTCGTGAAGAGTCAAACTTCCAGCCAATGAACACCGAGCTGAAGGATGATGGACAGACAGGACCCTGTAAAGTACCGGAGGTCTTTCCATTCAGGAGACACTGTCTTTTGTTCAGACGTGGATCATGGTCCAGAGTTATTTTGGGTTTAGTGGCACACAGACGTAGATTAGCTCAACAGAGTCCAGAGTGCAGGTCAGTCTGTTCATGGTTTTCAGCCAGTCCTTACCGGCTCCCAGTGGTTTAAAACAACAACTGCTGAAACCAGCTGAGTCCAGTCTACGGGTAGCTGGTCACTGCAGCCTGTTTCTGGGCCAGACGTCGCAGCTCCTCCCTGATCGCTTTAATCAGGGAGGCAGAGGTGTGAGCGGAGGGTGAGGCGTCCTCCGGTGGGTACTCTGGAGTTGGTGAAGTCAGGAGGAGGGGTGGAGCCGACGGGTCCCGCAATGAAGAGCTGGGCATCTGGAAAACAGAGGAAGAGGAAAACTCAGGAAACGACAGCACCTGTAGGGAGAAGGAAGAGAGGGTGGAGAGGGTAAAAAATAAATAATCAGTAGAAACAGAAAGAAACTGATGTCAGCAGATGTGAAACAACTGGCTGCCTCGGGGCACTCGATACCAAACCTACAGAAACTACATCAACTGAATCCAAAACTCTAAGTATCATAGAGACAAAAACTGGTCTTGACTTGACTGCTCTAGACTGGACTAGTCTGGACATTTCTGGTTAGAACTGGTCCAATCAGGACAGATCTGGAATGCACAGATCTGGATGGGACAGATCTGTGCATTCCAGATCTAACCCTAACCCTCTGGTTCGTTTTGCTTCTCCTTTCAGTAAAACTCACACTTTCTCTGCTGGCTCCCGGTCTAGACAGGTCCTGGTCTGAGTGCTGCTGGTTCCAGCTGGTGCCAGTTGGACCAGACATGCTGCGACCCACTCCAGGGTATGCACCGATCTGACTAGACAACCCGACCTGGGTCAGGTGGTGGAGCTGTGCACCTGGAGGTCAACAGAGACAAAGAAGACGTTGAGCGTCAGCCAAGACATTGAGGACTGAGACGACATCAAGTCAAAGAGGCACGTGATGCTGTACCTGTGCTGCCCCCCACAGGACGTGGTCTGGACGAGGAGGGGGGGTCGTCATACTGCCCTCTGCTGGAGTAAACTGACTCCTGCAGCTGGTCTCCAGTAGAAACGTACCCTCCTGAGCTCAGGCCCTGTCTGGATAAAACACAGAAGACATCAGTTCTCAATCAGGTCCAGCCCACAGACCTTGACCTGGATTTCAGTGGACTTGGACTGACCTCTGCAGCAGGCCCTGGACAGATGTGGGAGACATCCCCAGCTCCGCATACCTCTGCAGAAGAAGAGAGAAAAGGAGAGTGAGAGCTGAACGTGGACTCATGGCAGCGGGAAAATGGCCTCAGCTGCAGGACGACACACTCACTGCAGAGAAGGGGCTGTGAGAGGGGGCTGCTGGGTAAGAGCCCCACTGCCTGCCCGGGGGGCAGGCCTGGGGGGAGGGGCTGGGCAGGGCAGGGCTTACCCCGCTCACCCCGGCGCTGCCCTGCGAGGACGGCGACACCAGGGCAAAGGCGTCATCCAGGAGGGAGTGCATCTGCTGACGCGCCTCCTCAATGGAGGGCTGGGGGGGCATGTAGGGTGGTGGGGCTGGGGCGGGGTCAAACACCTCATCAGTCGGGGAGGGGCTGCCCTGGTCTGGCGGCAGGTCAGGGTCCGACTAGATGCGAGAAGAAAGAAAAAAATCAAGTTCAGCATCGCGCAGAAACAAACAGCGAACCACGGGAAACGACCAAAGGCTTCAAATCACAGAACACAAACAAACGGAAACAAACATTCTCAGAGGAACTGCAGATCTGACGTCCGTGGGATCAGACCGCCCACAGGGTGTGAAGTGATCAATGACCCCGAATCAGTCGTCAGGTGTGAGCTCCTCAGCAGGTGCACAGAGCTGCGCTGCTCATCTCACCATGTACGCCACGTTGTTGAGTCCTGGGTATTTCCTGTAGGTGGCACTCTGGTCGGTCAGCAGCCGGTCTCGGTCAGTATCAGGAAGACTTCCCGGTCCTGGCTGAGCCCGCCGACCCCGAGGAGAGCGCCTCCCTCTGGACAAACACACACAGTCCTCTCAGATATGAAACAGTTTGATAAGAAGCTCAAACAGTTTTACATTCACTGGTTTTAATGAGTTTTTGTTTCATCGATGTGATGAAGCTGAGGCCTGACCTCCTCCTGGAGTCAGTCGGGGTCGGGGGTGACGGAGCGTCGGTCTGCAGGATGCAATCCATGTGATCGTGGGCGGAGCTGTACAAACGCTGCGCCACCTCGCCCTGCACCGGTCCGTCCCCGAATGCGTCCATGATGTCGTCCATTGAGGGAAACTCGCACTGACCCCGCCTCTTCGCTCGCTGCCGGAGTTTGTTCCTGTGATGCTCGATCTCCGACTTGTGTCTCAGCGCCACCTGTGGCATGACGATGATGATGTCAGTGTGAAAGGTTGTCATGGTGATGAGTAAGCTTGTGATTTCTCTGCCTCACCTCTGTGTTGACCTTCTCGGTGAGGGTGGGGCTTGGTTGTGACGGGGCGTGTGGTGGGCTGGGCCGTGGCTGCATGGCGATCAGCTGCACCTTGTTGGCCTGGCGACGCGTGCCATCAGACGAGCCACGAGACAGACGGTCCACATGGTCAAAGATGGAGGACGAAGACAGAAGCTCGTCTGGACCGCTGCCTGATGATGGACAAAGACCGGTCAGAGGTCAAAAACTGAAGTTTGGCGTTAACTCAGTAACCATGGCGACAGCGTTCCTGCTGTTGGCTTGCTGCTTAGTAACCTTAGAAACTCATTAATATTAAATCATTTCATATAAACTCATCACATGTGTGAAATAAAGGCATTGAATCAGCTTGTTAAAAGGTTTTGGAAATTTGAGTGCAGTTTTTCAGAGAAATGTACAAGTTAAAATTCATTAAAGAAATAAAACGTTTGCGCAGACGAAAGTGTTCTCGGGTTCAACGAAGGATGATGGAGAACGTGTGTGTGGGTTCACAGAAGCTTCTCATCTGCTGACGACCTAAAACACTGATGAGTTGAAACATAACGAGAAGACCTGAAGGTGGAAACGTACCCACTTTACTCCTCCCTTCAGTCCAGAAGCAGAGAAGAAGAACAGACAGAGGGTGTTAAACAACACACACACACACACACACACACACACACACACACACGCCTAACAGTTCAGGTAATGAGGTCACATGTCTCTGACCATTTTTGGGCATCCTCCTGTGCTGTTTCCCGTCACTGGGTGTGGCCACAGGTCGAGTGCTTTCCTCAGGCGACTCTCTGCCACTTGATTGGTCGCTGCCTAACGAATCTCCGTCTGATGGGCTGAGCCTGGCGAGGAGAGACAGACGAGTATGATTCCTCCTGCTGTAACATTTCATTTCTCTCAGACAGAAATATTTGATTTTAATCACCAGAAGCTGGCTTTGTAGTGTTCTGGCATTTCAGAGGTTCTGGTTGGTTGATTGGTTTCACCGTGTGTGTCACTGAAACAAGGTGACCAAACTTCCAACAAGCCAATCATCTTCAGTGACATCACACCACAACAGACAAGTCAACATTGGAAAGTAAACAAAAACTGCAGCAACAACATCTGAAATGAAAGAGCTGTTGAACGTGTGGATATTCCAGGATGTTCCAGGACGTTCCAGGACAGGAGAACACCCTGTTTGGGCTGTTATTTGATTTTACACTTGGTTTAACACTCGGAGTGTGTGCGTCTCACCTGCCCCGGCGGCGGCTGGACCGAGCCGCCTTGGTGGACGACCCTTTGGATTTGGGAGTGTTGAGGTCTCCGCCGTCAGAGGGCGTGGCCTCTTTGATGGGAGCGGGCAGCGGGCCGGGTTCCTGGATCACCATGATGTCGTCTTTGCTGTGCTGACCCAGGTGCAGCTTTGCGAAGTCAAAGCCTTTGACGCTGGGGGCCTGAAGCTGACAGATGACACACAGATCAGCTGTTAGCCTGAACAGACGCGACGGCCAGTTCACAGGAAGTTCAACGCTTCCTGCTGACTGCTGACCTTCTGACGCTGCTGGATGGTGTTGATAGCGTCCGGCTGGAACTCAAGCTTCTCTGAGCCGCACAGCTTCCAGTACAGGATGATGATGATGAAGACAGCCAGCACGACGGGGACAACCACGCCCACGATCAGCCAGATACTGCTGCTCTGAGTCTCTGCGGGGGGGACAGACAGGGTCTCCACAGCTGGAGACAGGTGAGACAGGTGGGAGATAAGTGACAGACAGGTGAGACACAGTTGGTGGCAGATGAGACAGGTATTCTGAGTACAGTTCTCAGAGTACAGACTACTGGTCAGATACTTGATGAGGAAATATGTGATCATCTGATTGATTGATCTGATTGAGCGCACAGGCAGCGGGTCTCACTCGCTCTCTCCCTCTCTGAGTGCGCCTACATGTTACCACTTGAGTCTGGGCCAACACTGTCGCTGTTCAGAGCAGGTCCAGTTCGCACACAAACTGCATAAGTGGGGCATAAAGAGTGTGGAGTGTGTGCATGGCTCGTCGCCTCTCTGATGGTGAACCCGGAAACTGTCAAACTCGAACCAGAAGATGCCAAATGATTAAGTAGAGGGGGTTTAAAGGGGGAGAGAGCAAGTGTGGCATGGTGGGAGGGGTGTTTCAGCTAATTCTAAAGATTCAGCTGTTAAAGTCACATTTGTAGTAAACAGGGATGCTAAACAAACATTTAAAGTCATAAGTCTGTGAGGAGGTGAAATGTACTTAATGGATCCAGTCTCTTGAGTAGGTGGTAACCACCCCTATAAAAAGGGGAAGGCTGAGGCTCAGGGGCAGCTCCTGTTTCAGAGGATATAGCCAGTAGAGCAGTTGAGTTTTGTGTTAGCTTCTCTGTCCTACGAATGTTTTCCACTATCTATTTTTGCCAAGTGTGTATTTTTTTTTTTTCCAATGTAAGTCTCACTGCAAATAAATTACACCAAAACTGCTGAACATCTGTGGCAAATATTTTTCCTGAGGCTTGGCTGCTCGGCCAATCCTCACACTGAGGTTTGACTGAAATGACATCACAGTTCCAGGTTCAGGTCTGGACTCACGCTGGGCTAATGGTCTCTGGACTCTGTGTCCGAGGACGATGGCGGCTCTCTGAAGGTCCAGACGGTTCAGGGTGGCCGCTGTCACCTCGGCAGGTATCCGCTCGCCACCTGGACCCTCCACGAAATAAAAGACCTCCAGGGGGCGCTCCACCCCAGACAGCCTTGCCACCCGCACCACCTGAGGAGGTTCAAATATTAGAGTGAACTCGGCAAACAAAGGAGGCCAAATCCTCTGACCAGGAGAGCTGATGATGTCGACGGACAGTCAGCGGGAGGAAACACCTGGGGGATTTACCTGTAGGTATTGTGTGTATATACCTGCAGACTGTTGTTGCCCACGGCTGTAGCTCTCCTCCAGCGCCTCCTGCTTGATGCCTGCAGTCCCTCCTCCAGCAGCAGAGCCAGGCGTCTCTCCAGACGAGCTTTGAAGCTTCTCTCAGCCACCAGCTGCTCCTGAACCCCCAACAGGACTGACACAACAGGGACACATGAGCGACCTGCACCGACCTCCACCTGAACCTGAGTCACAGGTGGCTACACACACTAACACAGCTACCACAGACTGCAGCAGGTGTCCACACCACCCGTCTACCTGGACACAAACTACCTGCACAGCCGGATGCTAAAGGTCAAACAGAGCAGAGGTGTTCTCACCTGTACGGACCCATGTGGAGCGCAGGTGGTGGGACGTGTTCAGCTCAGGGTAGTGGAACGCTATGAACACAAAAACATGGATAACACACATTTAGCACAGGTTCAACCCTATCACGAAGGGTGCGCCCTGCCACCCTGTGGAGGAAACCCATTTCGGCCGCTTGTATCCGTGATCTTGTCCTTTCATTTAGCACAGGTTCAACATGTTTAACTGAATAAACTGTTTGCCGATTGTGTTACACGTGTGTGTTTGTTTGTAACACTCACTTTGTTAAACATGTTATGTAAAAGTGTAACGCGTCACACAAAACATGTCATTCCTAACAAACACCTGTTTAATACACTTAACATTTACAGTGAAAATGTTTGTCTAAATAAACTGTGTGTGTGTGCATATGCATGTGTGTGTGCAAGTACATGGGTTTATGTGCGTTTGAGTGTGTGCGCACGCTCCATACGCTCTGCGATCTGCATGGCAGGATATCCAATGTAGAAGCTGAACTCCACCAGGCTGAGCTTCCTCAGGTGTTCGCTGACCTCTGACCCAGGCAGGAAGTCCCGCCCATCACGCACAGCAAAGGTGATATCTACAGAGACCTTCCTCTCCATTAGCAGCCGGGTGGAGCCCGTGGTGATGTTCAGCAGCTGGAGACGCACAGAGTTTAGAGACATTTGGTCGACGTAATTAGATTCATTAACATGAACATGAAGTCAAACAGATGAAGATTAAAATGAATCGATTCTAAAACAAATCTAAAACCGTAAACAGGTAACAGACTCACCTGTATAGTGACGTTTCCTGCCTCGTGTGATCGTCTCTGTGACTCCGTGTATGCCATGATCAGTCCTCTCTCGATCCGTTCGCTGAAGTTACACACTCTGATGTCGACGTGGGCAGGGACAAACTGCAGCACAGAGTGTACCTGATACCTGAGGTCAGGTACAGTGTAGAGCGGTGACATGGTGGGAATGGGGCCAGAGCTGCGTGGTGGTTGGTGCAGGGCATTGATGACCGATATGGCGGTGAAGATCAGTGGCCCTGACACAACTCTGAGGGCAAGACTGGACGGGGTCCTCAGGAACTGGTGGAGAGGCAGGTGAAGTACAGCTGTCAATCATGTGACATCATCAAGGTGTGTTCACTCTTTAAATAACGCTCATTATAACAAATGATGAAACTAGAGAACTAGAGACACCAGCATGTTGTTCTGACTGAGCAGGTGGTGTTGGGGCACTGTACCTGCAGCTCCACCGAGCGGTTGAACTCCCTCTTCAGCAGGTCTCTGACCTGAGTGAAACCTGCTGACGAACCTTTTGAACTGACTGCAGGAGATAGAGAACAACGGGTCAGCTGACTGAGCTTCATTTGACTCAGGCTGGTGCTCCTGTCACATGACCCGTGCTGGTCTTACCTACTCTGACCAGGTACATCTCCGGCTTGGTGACATTACACAGGTACTGCCTGATGGGTGGGGTCTGGGCAACTCTGGGCGTAGTGACAGGGGGGGCTCTGGTCAGGCTGATGGCGGTGATCTGGGTGGTGGTGGTGATGGCAGTGGTTGTAGTTGTCTTGGTGGTGGTGCTGCCCCTAGTGGGTGGAGCCTTTTCTGGCTTGTCTATGACCACAGGAGGCCTCTCGGGTCTATCGGGGCGGGTGGGTGGTCCCAGAGGGGGAGGGGGAGGCACTCGACCAGTGGTGTTGGAAGGGGGGTGTAGAGGGTGTCCGCCCGGGACTGGGGTCTGGTCTTTGGGTTTAGGAACAGGACGAGAAGGGATTTTGATTGTGGGTGACCTCTCCTCACCTGAGAGAGTAGGTGAGATGGTGAGGGGAGGAGTGGGTACTGTGGGGGGACGCTTGGGCTCCTGTCCAGGAAGAGGACCAGAACTCCAAGATGGAGATGGGGGGAAACGATGGATGTTTGTTGTTGTGGGAATGATCGGAGGTTTAGAGTCAGTCCGGTTAACCCAAACCTGGTCCCTCTCTCTCTCCCTCTCTCTCTCCCTCTCTCGGGCCAGCAGGTTGGTGTAGTACTCTAGACTGTTCATGTCTGGCAACAGCAGCTCTGTCGGCTCCAGAGGCATCATGTCCTCCAGGTCGTAGTCCTCGTCCCAGGCAGGGAAGACGTCCGGATGGGTGGGGCGAGTGTGCAGGGGAATGCTAGGGGTGGGGGAGGAGGGTGAGAGGGGTAGGTGGGAGGAGAGGGGGAGTGTGGGGCGGGTGGGGAAGGCAGTGTCGTAGGAGACCCAGTCCCCCCCATCATCCTCATCGTAGGGGTGGTTGGGCAGTGGGGTAGCCAGGGCCAGCTCCTCACCGTCTGGCACCATGAAGGACAGAGTCTCCAGGTAATCTCCAGAGCCCCAGGCCTCCTCCAGGGAGGGGCCCTGCTCCCATGGGGGAGGAGGGGTAAGGGTGGGCTGGGTGTGTGGGGGGAGAGGTGGAGGGAGGCTGGGGGACAGGAGGTCTGGGGGCCTCAGCAGGAGGTGGATCCCTTGAGCACCAGAGTCTGAATCCTCTGCAGAGCCTGCACCACCGCTGTTACCATGGTAACCAGGGTCTGAGGGGGCGCTGGCAGCCAGGGGTCTGAGAGGAGAGGAGGAAGACGACGGTTTGGATGGTGATGAAGGATGTGACTCCACTGTCCTGTTGGAGTCCAGCACACCTGTCAGACAAAGAAGGACTGAATAACTCAACTTACCTTTGACAAACCTGAGGACCCCGACCAAACCTGAGGACCCCGACCAAACCTGTCTGTATGCTAAGATAGGCTAACTGTTTCCTTGTTTGCAGTCTGTATGCTAAGCTAGGTTAGCTGTTTCCTTGTTTGCAGTCTGTATACTAAGCTAAGTTAGCTGTTTCCTTATTTGCAGTCTGTATGCTAAGCTAGGTTAGCTGTTTCCTTGTTTGCAGTCTGTATGCTAAACTAGGTTAGCTTTATTTCCTGTTTGCAGTCTGTATGCTAAACTAGGTTAGCTTTATTTCCTGTTTGCAGTCTGTAAGCTAAGCCAGGTTGGCTGTTTCCCTGTTTGCAGTTTGTATGCTAAGCTAAGCTAACCAGCTGTAGCTTCATTCTCACTTGTGACAAAACTAAACTCAGCAGTTAAATAAAAGGAGAAACACAAAGATGAAGCTGCAGCTCTTCAACATCAAATCGAAACATCAAAGCTGCTGAAAAGCAAAATCACTCAAAACAGAAAAATAATCAATCGGTTTCTCTGATTGGCTTTAATTTATTTAATTAATTATTGATTAATTAGTTTGGATGCACATGAATTCAAACACACTAACATCGTCACCGTTTGCTCCTTCCTGCTTTTTCTTTTTCCTCCACAGTCTTTTAAACCTATTTGTCTTTGCGTCGTCTCTCTCACACACACACAAAGCCTTGACTGACTCTCTCTCATCTGGTACCTAGTTGCCGTGGTGACGGTGTGCTTTGCGGCAGCATCACGTGCTAGAAGTAGACGAGTCATTGGTATTCAGGAGACGACGCCCTCAAATACACAGACAGGCAGAAAGAGAGAGACAGACAGGCAGGCAGAGAGAGAGAGAGAGAGAGAGAGGCAGGCAGAGAGAGAGAGAGGCAGGCAGAGAGAGAGAGAGGCAGGCAGAGAGAGAGAGGCAGGCAGAGAGAGAGAGACAGGCAGAGAGAGAGAGAGAGACAGGCAGAGAGAGAGAGAGAGACAGGCAGAGAGAGAGGCGGTAACGTGAAAATAAACGTGTGTAGCTTCATTGGACATGTGGCCTCTCACATTTCATTTTATTAAAAGACAATAATTAACATTTAAACATCAGCATGTTCGGACAGGTGTGCAGGGTTTAATCCAGGTTTGTTTTCAGAGATCATAACTTTTTCCTCTTTCTTGAATAGTCACAACAAATCACTGTAATCTTCCTCAGTCTGACATCAGCAGGTCATGTGACTCATTCAGCATGCATTTAAAGGTGTGTGTGTGTGTGTGTGTGTGTGTGTGGCTGTGTGTGTTGTGACTGACTCAGTATCAGTGGGAGGACGGCAACAAGAATAAAGACTCAGAATAAGATTTCTACTTCTTCAGTGACACAGCAGCCAATAATAACACACACACACACACACACACACACACACACACACACTATAAGGAACTTCCTGTTTTCTATAGTGGTGGAGGTGGAGGAGATACAGGTGGTGGTGAGGATGTGCATGCAGATAATCATAAAACATAAAACTGAAATAATTTACTCGCGTAGATTCATACAGACCCATCTCTGCAGGACACTGTACATCGAAAGACAGAAAATCATTTATTTCAGTTTGAGTGTTTCAGGTTGTCTCCTCCTACTCTGGCTGTTTCACTGGATCCTACACTTCCCATTATGCACCTGGGAGGACTGCCAGGATGTGAACCCTAACTGACTTGTTAAAAATCCTACGTGCTCTGCAGCAGGTGAGCTCAGAGATTACCATGGAAACCAGTGTGCCTGCCAGCAGCAGGAACGCCAAGTGTTCGTCTGCACAGTGGTTCTGGTATCCTGGTCTAGTCTTGGGCGGGGTCAGCAGGATCACAGGATCATTGTCCTCCAAGGGCGGTGGTCTGATCCAGTGCCAAGGCGAGGGGGCTCGTCAGGAGGACAGACAACAGGAGGACACACGGGGTCCTCTCACAAAACCAAGGGAACTGTAGCCTATAAGAGAGGTACCACTGAGACAAGGACCACTGAGACCAGGACCACTGAGACCCTGTGTAGGTAGTTAGTTTAATAGTTTACCCAAACACATGACAAACCTACTTCCTGTTGTTATCACCTGTATGTGTGTGTGTGTGTGTATGTAATATATATATATATATATATATATATATATATATATATATATATATATATATATATATATATACACGCACATATATATATATATACACATATACACATATATAATATATATATATATATATATATATATATACATATACACATATACACACACACATACATACATACATACATACATACACACACGCCTGTAAATGTATATATACACATTTATTTATTTATTGTTATTTTCTTCTCAGATCTCGCATCCGTCCTGTTGATTCCCTGCTGAATACCGTCCGGACTCTCTGATCGGGGCCCTGTTCATCTTTGTTCCGGCCCTGCTCTGCTGCTCCCAGGCCGCTCACACCTCTGCCTGCCTGGCCCGGCCCGGCCCGGCTAGGTCTCCTCTCGCACTGACCCCATTACAGAAACAGAAGACAGAAAACCGTTAACATGCCCGATCATGCTTCACATCTGTCCCCCACAGACTCACCGAGCAGCAGCACTGTTTGCACCCACTCTGCAGGCACCGTCCCCTGCTAAAGCCGCAGAACATCCGTGCCCCACTTACCCGGTCCGGTCCGGTTTAACCTGTTAACGACTCTGACTAAACCGGGCCTGGTCCCGATCCCTCCTTCATGTGCGGCCGCTGTGCGCCTGTTCAGAGCCGCAGCTGGAGCCTCCACGCCGCTAAAACCGACACCGAGCACCCGCGATGCGGAACCCGCAGCAGCCCGCACTAGCGGCGCGTTAGCACTGCTCATTATAATACGAGGTTCACATTGAGAGGAAGCCGAGCCGGGTTGAGATCTTGGCAAGGCCGGGCCGTCGTTACAGCGTTTTAACCTCAATCAGAGATGAGACTTACCTGCCATCCTGGTGATGAGGTTCGGGCGCGTCACGCCTCTCCCGCAGCCGCGCGGCGCGCTCCCTGCGCGGGGAAGGAGGAGGCGGAGAGTCCCTGCAGAATCAGACCGTCCTCCTCTCTGCTCCTCTCTGTCCGCAGTCTTCTTCACCTCCTCATGTCTTCACGGAGGATAATAATGAACTCGCCTCTGGACGCGTCTTCCCGGGTTCAGGACACGTCCCAGTCTCGGTACCAGTCCAACCCGGCACCGCCTGCTGCCGCCGAGCGTCAGTTGATCCAAATCTACAATTCAAACGACATCTTGTTTTCAGTCTCCCCACACGCGCGCGCGTTTTGTCAGCTCTGCTCTGATCCTGATAGGATCTGGATTTCAGGTTGAGGATCCGGGTCAGAATCCAGGTGCTGGTCTCAGTGACAGTGATTTAATTGGCTGAATCATTGAAACTCTTTATGGGTGAAGCTAAGGGGTCCTGGAGGGGATTCTCCTGCAGCTGTGTGATGCAATAATCTGTCCTGGTGTCTGATCATGAACCAATCAATCAATCAATCAGTCAATCACACTCAGCATCACACAATGAAGCATGTAGCCTGTGTTAGCATCATGCTCTATTAGCAGTTAAGCCATGCTAATGTTAGCATACCTGAACTCACCTGAACTGTGACACTTAAACTCACAGACTCATCAACAATCTGACCAATCATCACTCAGGACCAACAGGAAGCGACTGGATCTGTTTCCTGGGCGTTGACCTTTGGGCAGCAGGTGTGTTATCAGCAGCCAATAACAGTGCAGGCCGGGGGTGGGGGTAATTGATCATTTTAAAACGAATTAAAAGATTATTTAAGAATAAAAACACTGAAGGCAACTTCACGTGTTTACACACGTACCTTTAAGTTTGTGATAATGTAGCTAACACATAGAATGCTAATACATAGCATGCTTACATGTAGTATGTCAACTCGTAGCACACTAACACATAGCATGGTAACTCATAGCATTTTAACACGTAGCATGATAACATGCTAATGTGCGAAGGACCATGGGATCTGAAACCTCCAGTGTAACTGTTAAGACGTTTGGTCCTTTTTAAAATAACATGATCAACACTTCGTTTACAGCATCAGATCTTTATTCCAGCTGCGAGGAAGCACAGATCAGACAAAATAAAGGAAAAGGCTTGGTTAAACAAGATGAGCAACGACTAACATCAAAGTGGTCCATGAAAAGATGCAGAAACCTGTTTAAAGCTTTTCAACATTATCAAGGATTCAGCTGATGTCAGTGCGTCTGTACTGAATAAAATCCAATAAACTAAGCTTCAGCCCAAACTGGTCACGTGAACGCCTCTCCCACAGAAAATAAAAGGACTGCTGATGTAACGTGACAGCTACTAAAACCTAAACTCACTGAGAGGCTGAAGTCAGGCGTCTGATGTAGCAAACTTTTCTCCTGATTTCACAGGCAACAGGAAGCTAGAGTATTTCTATACAGTGATGTAGTTAAACCAGAACCGTCTGGTTCTGAAGCACAACAGGAAGTGATGTAATTGGCTGTAAAACAGACTCGTGTTAGCATGTTAATATTTGCCAAAGTTTGTGTTTTTACAGCTGTGTTAGCAGCTAAGCTAACTCTGTGGCTCATTTAAACTAATATTGTTTGATTTCTGTCATTATGTTAGCATGTATTAGCATGATATGCTGCAGGCAGTCATGTGAGCTAACAAGGTGCTAATGTTAGCATGAGATTATTAAATACATCTGTATAATGTTGGTGGAGTCTGGTACTTCTGTTTTTGTTTTGTTTTTTGTTTTATTTATTATTACAGTATGTCGCTTATTCCTTACTTACTGCTCTTACTTGCTGCTGCAACAATGCAATTTCCCCATTGTGGGACAAATAAAGGTTTTCTTATTTTTATTCTTATTGTACAGTATTTTATCATATAATCAGGCTTCTGTCAACTATTTATTATGTTTTTGGAGGCACTTTGTCATGTTTGTGAAAATACAACTTGTATTTGTTTGTTGTTTGTCCTCTGTGGACTGAAAACATCTTTAGAGTTCATGTCAAACCATCCAACAGCCACTAACGTCTATCCGTCCTGCAGTAACATGTCCATGTGGAACTGAAGGAACCAGGAAAACCAACAGATGAGATACAGAAACAATTCCAGATGTTTGAAGCAGGATAAGGCACTCAGGTCCAGAGCAGACAGACCCACATCAGGTCCTGGTTTCTCTACTGAAGGGCCTGCTTCTGCACCTCAGCCACCGAGATGAAGCGTGGACGGCGGCGAACTCGCCTCTTGGTGTTGTGTTTGGGGTTCCTCTGGTACATGTCTGCAATGAAGGAACCGAGACCAGAGAGAAGCAGTGAAGAAGAACCGACAGTGACAACATTCAGCTCAGAGATCAAGTAAACATCCAACTGTCTGGAAAACACGCCCAGAAGAACTTCATCTGCCCAGAGCCTGGACCTGTCCTGAGTCTGGACCTAGTTCTGTCCAGAGCCTGGACCCGTCCTGAGTCTGGACCTAGATTTGTCCTGAGCCTTGACCTAGATCTGTCCAGAGCCTGAACCTGTCCTGAGTCTGGACCTGGACCTAGGGACAGGAAGTGGTACCTGTGAAGCTGATGACGTAACATCTCTGGCCTTTGACCAGCTCAACCTCATCCCTTTCGGACAGGAATGCCTCCTCCAGAGTTCGTGATGCCACCGATGTGCTGCGTTGCTTTTCATCCTTAGGAAGACACAAAGGTTTGAACACATCATGATTTCAGGCGCCACGACCTCATCACAGACGCCATCTAAACCAGAACCAGTGGTCTGACCCACCAGCTGTCCGTACTCCATCCATTTTCCCTGGTCCCCCTTGTAGTACCACAGCCAATCCGTTGTCAGGGTGTAGTGAGGCGGCTTTGTCACAGAGGAAACCGTGGACAGGCGGCGAACGCGACGAAGCGCCTGACTCATTGTCAGGAAGTCAACCGGCTGAGCACCGCCACTGAAACACAGAACAGTTGAAGCTTCGTCAACAGCAGATCCTCATCACGCCTGACCGATGGCAACAGGATGTGACCTCTGACCTCTGCGTCTTTGACGGGTTACAGTAATCTCGCTCGATGTCCTCCATGTGCTGCAGGTCTGTCCAGGTGACGCCATCAAACACCTCCCACTTGTAGGGCAGGTGGAAGTGAACACGGCGGCAGTCGTCTGCACAAACAGGAAACACAAAAGGTTTTATTCTGTAGTTGATACTGCAGTACTACTGACACTGCAAATACTGCAGTTCTGCTGACACTGCAAATATGGCTGATACTGCAGATACTGCAGTACTACTGACACTGCAAATACTGCTGATACTGCAAATACTGCAGTACTATCAGCAGTACTGCAGTACACACACACTGTGCAGCCATCTACAGGAGCTGAGAGGAAGCAGCTGATCACATGACTGATGGGTGAAGGTGAACTCACACAGGAACCTGCAGCTGTTTCTGAGGAAGTGCAGGCAGATGATGTTCCTGTCGTCTGTCGCAGGTTTACATGAAGAGCCAGACAGGTTCTCTGACGGACACACAAACACATCACGAGTCATTGCGACTGGTTCAGTGTCGAAGCTGGAAGCTGTGACCTGAACACGCTATCTACAGGTGTGTCCCTCACCTGGGGTGGCAGTAGCTGCGGTGCGGAGGTGGTGGATGTTCTTGTAGATGAAGGGCAGCTCCTGGATAACGCCTCCACTCAGTCCTCTCTCCTCCAACATGTGGCGGCCATGTTGGTCAATGTCGTGCTGTCGTTTACACTTGAGTCCGAACACGCAGTCGCCCTTAACAAAGTGCCTGCACAGGTGCACTTTGGTGCAGTTCTGCCCGAAGGTGCAGCAGCCGTGAGGCCCCGAGCCTTTGTTGTACTGGTGACACACCTGAGACAGGAAATGCTGACACGTCACACCTGTGAAGGGTCACACATCTGAAGCACGGACCAATGGAATCACAGCTTTTTTATGATTATCTCACAATTATTTAATAAATAATTTGTTTTTATGTTAGAATGTTTGTACTGATCCAAACTTTAAAATGATTTGTTGAGATTTTCATAACTTTTAGAAACTTAGTCACAGGATTATTATTTAACTGACTAAACTCTGCATCGATGAGTCGCTGTTGACGCTGATGACGTAATCGCACACGAACCTGCGAGCAGAGAGTTCACTCAGTCACGGGACGCGGCCATTCTTCCTTTCCTTTTTGTTTTTTGTTTTTTATTTATTACGTTGCTTTTCTTCACTCGTGTCTTCTTCAGATTCTCGTTAACACACGAGTCAAAACGCGCCTTCAGCCGCAGCGTCCGCCAGATTAAAGCTCCTCACCGCTGCTTGAGTCCACTGACACCTGGACCGGAGCTACTGTGGTCTAAACTTCAACACGGACACAGAAGAGCAAACTGCAGCCGTGTCACCGGTGTATGAGCTGCGTCACAGCTGCGTGTTACCTCTGGCAGCAGCGCGGGGTCGTTCTGCAGCAGCAGCCCAAACAGGTCGTCTTCGTGGAGCTCGTGCAGCGTTAAATCTCTCAGTAATCGATAGTTGTGATCCGAACGAATGTCGTGGGAAAATCTGCACAACTTCCTGCAACAAACAAGGAAAATTTAACAATTAAATGGACTGATCGTGATTAACAGTCAAACATGTTTATAACAGATCAGCTGATCAATCCATTGATTCAGCTGCTTAATTAGTCCTGAAAACACCACCTCAAAGCCCCTGGCTACATCTTCATTAGTGTGCATGTTAACGAGCTCTAATGCTCATTAAATTAAAAGGTTTTAGCTGCTGCAACAGATCGGATCAACATCAACACTTCACAGCCTATCATCAAACAGCTGTTTGTTTCTTCGGTTTGTTTGGTTTGTTTCATTTCTCTGGAAATCCTCTGGAAACACACAATCAACTGTTTCTGACGTCACTGAGATGTCATCACCCCGGACGGTTTGGAGCTTCAGATGAATCCGCTCCTTCAGTTTCTGTTTCCTTAAGTTTCGTTTAGTCTCTTCACAGCTGCAAACAGTTTCTATCAGTCCGCCGCGGAGGAAATAGTCCCTTTCACTTAGACATTTAACACCTGAGGGACGAGAACTACCTGTCTTCGACAACTACAGAAGCCTGAAGGAGAAGAACACAACGAGCTGAGGGATGTTGACAGAACCAGCATCAACCCCGCGGTGACTCACCTGCCTTTGCCGAACCTGCAGTTTCCATAGACGAAGAACTTGCAGAGGTGCAGCTGCTGACACCCTCCGCCGTTCTCCGGGCCGAGCCCGTCGCACTCCTCCCGTGTGCACAGCCGCAGGGAGGTCCTGGCGAGGACCGTGCAGTCCTTCAGCCGCTCCACGCCGCCGACCAGCAGGAAGCGGGGGCATCCCTCGATCATGAAGCGAAAGTCTTCTTCAGTGATGTTGCAGCGCTGCAGCAGCTTCCGGTGAAGCTGCAGCAGCGGCATGGCTCCGCCGTTGCTGCACAAGAGGCCGGTGGCCAGCAGGATCTCTCTGCTGAACCATGCCATGGTCTCCGCTGACTGACTCACCCACAGGTCCTGGTCCGCACTGGTCTGTGCTGGGAGGAGCCGTCACCTGTCACCTCCCATCTGTCAGTGCTGACAGCCAATCACAACAGCTCCTGAACATCTATTGGACAAAAACATCCGGAGTGAAATATGATAAAATCTAAACTCCTCATTAAAGGAGGAGAGTTAAACACACACACACACACACACACACACACACACACAAACTAACACGTCTGAAATAACTGATTTTCTCTGAAAATAAGTTTAAAGTTGATTTGTTGATTTTTCATTAAAGGAAACTGAGTCACAAACACGTGGTTTAACAATAAGGTTAATGATTTAATTAATATTCTGGGTTTAATTAGTCATAATTAGTGACATGCAGCTGTTTCTAATCAGGTGAGGCTCAAACAGGTGAGTCGTCACTGAGCTCAGAGCTGCTGAATCCTCTGTGGGTCAGTGAGGTGGGATGCTGCCTGTCGTCTTTCTTCTGTCTCTCTGTCTGTTCACACCTGACACAGGTGAGACACAGGTGGGGGTGAGTCACTGAAAGCCTCAGTGTTTCCTTTGTGTTCGACTCTGTCCTGTGTTTGTGCAGGTGGATCTCCTCTGGAACCCACAGACACATCACATGACAACAACATGACTGCAGGTATGTCCACCTGTGAACTGAGCTCAGATCAGCTCAGGTAACTCCTCTGAGTTGCTGAGAGTGAAGCTGTTTGTGTTTCTGTAGGCCTGAAGCTGAACCTGATCCAGGATCAGCTGAATGTGACTCTGCAGGATCATGAGACTGTCTCCAGACACTTCGGGTTCAGCAGTGAGCAGCTTTCACATTTCCACCTTTACTGCGACGTTAGACCCTGTGACTCAAACCCTGAGTAAAAGGTTTGTGGACCTGCAGATGTGTCGGGGCTGCGGTCCTTCATCCCTGAGCAGGAAATGGAGACCAGGATCATCGGGGGTCAGGAGGCCTGGGCTCACTCGTGGCCCTGGCAGGTTTTTCTTCGATTCGCCTCCATGGCAGCATGTGGAGGAGCTGTCATCAGGCCACTGTGGGTTATCTCTGCTGCGCACTGCTTCAAAAGGTCAGAGTCGTGTGATCGAGCCAGGCGTAGACCCATATGAGGTTTAGCCAGACCAGAACTAGATTAAGTGATCAGATGGCGGATCGGATCAGAGGTCCTGTGCTGATGTTCAGGTTAAAGGAGGCTCTGTCTCAGTGACTCACCTGTCTGCAGGTACAACAAAGCATCTTTCTGGATGGTTCTGGCTGGAAAACATGATCTGGACAACCCTGAAGAACCTGGACAACAAGTTAGAAACACAACATTCATACATCCGTCACATCTCAGCATCACATGACTCCCTCAAAAGCATCATGAAATTTAACCTGTGGAGAAACCTGGAAACCTGACACCTATGACATCAGTCAGCTCAGGTGTTCAGATCCAACTTACCTGTTTCAGTTTGACTAAAACCAGAACGATGAACCGGCCAGGTCTTCTGTTCTGCACAGAACAAGTACAACATGTTCTCACATTGTTCAGGTGATTTTAACTCAACAGAACAAGATTTCATGTTGTCACAACAACGACAGTCAGGTGTCCGCCTGAGGCTTTGAACAGGTGTGTGAGTTCAGATGTTTGATGCTGAGGCTTCAGTTTAACACTTCAGCACAAATGGACTCTGTTGTTGTCCGGTTTGAAGAGGACTGGGAGCACACAAACCAGTTTGAAGGTTCTTGCAGGCATCAGGATGGTGGGTGACAAAAGGAAGTGAGTCTGTTCTTCTCCAGGTGGTCGGAGTCTCTATGATAGTCAGCCATCATGGCTACAACAGTCAGACCAAAGAGAGCGACGTGGCTCTGCTGAAGCTGCAGCAGCCGCTGGTCTTCAACCAGTTTGTCAGACCCATCAACATCTGGATGACTCCACTGCCCCCCTTCAGGAAGTGCACCATCACTGGCTGGGGCTCCACCCGAGAGAGTGAGTCAGCCTTTAGACTCTGTCAAGAACCGAAGAGCTTGTTGATGCTGAATCTGAAATGAATCCATGTGTCTTCTGGTTCCTTAGATGGGCCTTGGGTTCACAGACTCCAGGAGGTGAATGTGACCATCCTGCCCCCTGGTGTCTGTAACCAGTACTACCTTGGCAGGATGCGACCCTCCATGTTCTGTGCTGGGAAGGATACAGGAGGAGCCGACGCCTGCCAGGTACGACCTCGACACCTCCACAGTCAGACAGGAAGGAAGTGACACACAAGGGACCACCAGAGTTTAGAATCTGGACTTTTAAACTGTCCGAGACCCAAGAGACAGAAAACTGTTGAGTTTAGAGTCCAGTATACAGAATCAAATTTGTTGTGCTGTCTGCTTTTACTGACGCTGTCTTCCTCCTGTCTTACCACTGTCCATCCTGCTGGTGTCTCAGGGGGACTCTGGAGGACCCCTGTCCTGCTTCACTGGCAGCAGGTATGAGCTGGCAGGTTTGGTGAGCTGGGGAGTCGGCTGCGGACGAGCCAGACAACCCGGAGTCTACACCAAAGTCCAACAGTACACTGAATGGATGTCTGACATCATGAGTGAGTGCCATACATGATCACACAGCTGAAGGTTTACCTATGACAGGTGTTCTTGTCTGAGGAAATCCTATTGTTTGATTAACAGATGATCAGAACATCCTGTTTGCCGATGATGTCACCACTGACGGTACGTTGGAACTGTGTTCACCTGGTTTATACTGACTGCAGACATGCTGTACAGGTGTTCACCTTATTCTGTCCACCCCACACCTGGACGACAGAGGACAGGTGTGGTAAGCAGCAGAGCTCCAGCTGTGAGAAGCCTCCAGGCCTGGCTGCGCTCTCCATGTCCCAGAATGGTGAGGCATCAGTGGGCAACGTGACTGAGTCCTGCCCCTTCTCCTGGCCCTGGCAGGTCAGCCTGCAGGCCAATGGACACCACTACTGCAGCGGAGCACTGATCCACCGCCGCTGGGTTGTTACTGCCCAGCACTGCAACGTCAGGTATGACTGCTGCTGCACTGCTGCAGTACTGCTGCGCTTCTGCTGCTGCAGCTGCAGGACTGTCCCATGTGGTTCTATGGTTGACTGTAGTGTGTCTCTGCAGAGCTAAAGAGGATGTAGTCCTTCTGGGGGCTCATGATCTTCGCTTCTCATCCTCTCAAACCATCCCAGTGGATGAAGTCTTCAACCTGCCGCAGGATGGCAGCAGCTTCCCCCCGAAGTCTGACCTGTCTCTGCTGCGCCTCAGCATTCCGGCCAGATTCAGTAGGAGGACTTCAAAATACTCCACACACTCTGAGTACACAAGCTAATATTGCTAAGAGTATCGCTGCAGCCTGTGACACCACACTCGTGTCAGTGCCGCAGAGTCACAGGCTGCAGTGTCAGTGCCGCAGAGTCACAGGCTGCAGTGTCAGTGCCGCAGAGTCACAGGCTGCGGTTTTCTCTGAGTGACATACCGACTCATGTCTCAGGCTCCAGCGTGTCTCCGGTTTGTGTCCCTAAGGAAGACAAGGACCTCGAAGACAGCTGGTCATGTGTCACAACCGGCTGGGGACAAACGATGGCAACAGGTAGATCAACACACGAAACAGGAAGTGCTCTGTTTACCTGTTCAGGTGAAACCCAACAGGCTGAGATGCTGTCATTGGGTGTGTGTGTGTAGTGGATCCGGACCGGCTGCACCAGGCTCGACTGACTCTAGTTAATCAGACCACCTGCAGGTCCAGGTGGGGAGGGGGGCTGATCAGCGACTCCCACATCTGTTCCCACCCTGCAGGCTCCACTGCCTGCATGGTAACTCCACTCTCACACCTGGGGATGATGTGTTCAGGCTCTCTCTCATTGTGGACTGTTCTTTTGCTGCATGTGATATTGAGTGCAGGAAGTAGTTTAAATCACTGACTGGTGTTTTCCTCTGCAGGGCGATTCCGGAGCTCCACTGCTCTGTCAGAAGCGTGCCGCCTACTTCCTGTTTGGTGTGGTCACATGGGGCAGCAGGCAGTGTGACGCAGACAAACCGGCTGTCTTCTCCAGAGTATCAGACCATCATTCCTGGATCACTGAGGTCACCGAGGACGTGTGAACATTTTAATAAACTCAGTCAACCAGAAGCTGTTTGTCCTGTCCACACTCAGTTTGCTCAGCAGCTCTTCTGGAGCTTTCAGCCTCATCTCAAGGTCTTCATCAGAGAATACTGTTGTTGTTGCTGTTGTGGAGCTTATGACAATTTGAAGGAAGATGTCAGCACTGATAAAACAGCAGTAAGGTCTCATCTGGACATTAGAGTGAAACATCAAACACCAAATGTCTTCAACATGTTCGTCTTTAATCAGCATTTAACTTCACAGTTTGACACGATTCTTCATTCGAGGTCTGCTCATAACAAACTTTAGTTTCTACAAACTCAAATGTCCTGACAGCAGATCATTACGTTATGTCTGAGGGGATCGTGATTTCTACTAAACAATGAACATCAATCATATAAAGGTTGAACAGATCGTTAGCAGCAGGTCTGAGTCCTGTGGAGACAAGGAACAAATGTTTCTCTGCTTGAATCGAGATGAAACCTAAGGTCCATCAGACCTCAGCAGTTGATTCGAGGCACCTGAATGCATCATAAGTGTTTGGTCTCTGGAGGCATGATGATGATGATGGCGCTGATGATGCTGATGACGGAGGTTCTGTGAGTCCTGGCGCCTGCTGTTTTTGAGATGGTTCAGTTCTCATGCAGCTGCTGTTTCTGTCGGTGGAGACAAGTTTCCACAGGTGTAACAGAGAGTCCAGTCCAGCAGTGAGCAGCAGCCTCTCAGCTGTCCTGCAGCAGGTCATACGCGCCCCCGTTCACCACCTCGTGTTTGTCCTGCAGACACAGTAAGTCGTTACCTCACACCTCTTTGCTGTGTCTCTGCAGCCAAATGGTTCAAATCTAAATGTTTTAATTGAACGGTGACTCAGTGGCTGACTCACTGTGATATCACACGTGTTGGTCTCTGCAGGTTCTGGAGCTGCTTCATAAACTGGGTTACAGATGCTGTGACCACTGACCACAGCTGGAGCTTCTTCCTCTGCTTCATCCTCCTGCAGAGAAACCAGGTCAACACGACAACTGTTCAGCCATTGTGTCATCACAACAGGAAGCTTGTTCTGATGCTAACAAGATAACGTCTGTGTGATTCACTGCCATTTCACTGTCACAGCGGCCAAACCAGTGGTTTGATCCAAACTGAATCTATTGAGTAAAGTCTGACAATGTTGCACATCCAGATGTTAAAATGAGCACTGCGTCCCAAATAAGTTTCATATTTTAATTTAATAAAGCTTAATTTTAACAGACGTGTTCTGAGTTTTACTGATTGTTTTGTGATGTTTGAGGAAACTGATGTTTGACCGATGATGAACCAACTGAAACCGTCTGAACTGGACTCGCTGACCTTGAAGTAGTGGAATTGGAAGGGTTTGGTGTTGTGGGTGTAGAAATGGTATCCAACGAAGACGACCCCGCCCACCAGGACAATCAGCAGCACCAGGCCGACACCCATCCCCGCCTGATGTGACACGTGCATCTGTTGGACCAATCACAGGCGAGGTCAGAAGCTGGGGTGTGGAAACGTTACTGTACCATGAGCTGCACTGCCATCATGACATCACTCACCTCCTGGCGGGGAGGCGGGGCTTTCAGCGGTCCCTGCAGAACATGTATGATCCCGTTTGAAGTAACAATGTCCGACTCCATGACGAAGCGGTCATTGATGTATCGAGACAACTGCATAGACGACAAAGGATTGAAAACACGTTAGAAACCAGAAGAAACCGAACTCAGAGACTGCTGCTGCTGCAGGACAGGTGAGCCTGCACTGGTCCTCTGAAAACACGTGTCTTCTGAGAACACAGGTCCACCAAGAACATGTTATGGCTCAAACTGAACTGACGTGTTGACTTTGATTGACTGGAGTCTCAGCCAATCACCAGCAGCTGTTTCCTGTTTGCTGAGCTCTCACTGTTGGTTTCAGTGATGAGTTTCAGACTCGTTGAAGCTCATTTGACTTTGCCTTCACTGATGATCATCTGGATACGTAATACCTGATTACCTGATTGAACTTGTAGACATGAACAGACCTGTCAAATGATCTGATAATGATGCAGGAAGTTTTTTTCTGGAAGCTATTTATTTAGCGTCTGATCAGCGATTCATGATGTGTCGCCCTCTAGTGTTCAGAGACAAGTCTGACCAGAGTCGAGGGGTCGAGCAGGTCCGGGACTCCAAGGACGCTCAGACTGCCAACACGAGTTCTGATCCGGCTGCCGTTCTTCATCTGGCTCAGAGGGAGAGCCTGGCCCTCTGACAGGTGGATCTCAAGGTCCCGCTGGGACAGAGTCTGCAGGGACAGGAGGACAGGTGAGGACGGGTGGAGACACATCAGCAGGTGATCTGTCTGTGTGACTCACCTGATTCTCAGGTAGGCCACTGTTGTCAGGTACAAACAGTGTTGACTGGACAGTCAGGTTACTGAGCCGCTGCACAAAGTTCCTCCCTGACTCGGACGCCTGAGACCAGTTCAGGATTTGCTGCAGAAGAAAAGTTTAAATAAAGAGCTGGAACATCCCATAATAATAAACACATCAGTGACTCACCAGAAAACACACACCAGCACCATGACTTGGCAGAAAACACACACCAGCACCATGACTTTGCAGAAAACACAGACTCACTGTGAGGAAGTTGGAGAAGGTCGGCGTGGACTCGAGGACCTGCAGCAGATTTCCTGTGCAGCTGAAACCGTCTCCAACGTAACCCATCTTACACTCACACGTAACCTCTGAAACACATCGAGCAGAGTTAATCTGCACGTAAACGATTATAAATATAATAAAAACTCAATTAGTCAAAAATTAAATGAAATTAAAATAAAAATGAAAATTAAATTTTCTGTATTTCAGACAGTGTTCATGTGCTGACAGTTTAAAGTTTCACTAAACAACCTTCACTATTTCTTCTCCACTCTCACCCTTCATCCGGTAACAGAACGTGTCCCAGGTCTCACTCAGGTTCTTGCGGATGCCATAGTCCACGATGCCCACATGTCCGAAGCCACACTGGGGATTGGAGTAGGTGGTAGGGTACGCCACCCGTGCCTGGTCCAACCAGCCAGCAGCACACATGTTCAACCCGCCCTGCAGAGATCAGCAGACAGCAGCTTTAATTCAGAGACCAGCAGACAGCAGCTTTAATTCAGAGGCCAGCAGACAGCAGCTTCATTAAACTGAACAGCAGACATCAACAATACTACAGGATCTACTAGTCAAAATGTTGATCATATTAATATTGACAAACTTTGTGTTATGTTCACTGACCTGCTGAGCGTAGGACAGCTGGTTATACGTGGCCAGGCTGCCTCCCTTTGCAGTGCAGGCCTGTTGAGCTGCAGCATAGGTCAGTTTGTACTGACCTGAAGCTGAACGGTAATGAAACACACCGAGCTTTGCATCTACACACACACACACACACATACACACACACACACACGTTAGAACACACTGGTTTTATACCAACACCCAGTTTGTGCTGCAGTGATATTCAGGACTTTTGTTTGGAGCAGGAAGTCACATCATTATCATTATGATTAATTGATGATATTTAATATTTTAGTCTCTTTTACATGTTTTGAACTGTTATGAATAATTTATTAATGATGTAACGTTTAAAATATACACTAAACTCACTAAACCTAATTAATTAAATAATTAATCAATATGCATTAGAAAGAACATAAAGGTCCTTGATGGCTAATTTAACTTAATTTATTGTAAACTGTGCTTCTGATTAAATCACTGTTAAATCATTAATTAATAATCTGTTGATAAGGTTGATTTGTTATGATGTATCAGCTGAATCACGAGTCAGCGTCCAATAAGAATGAAGCACAGCTTCGACGCACCAACCTTCAAAGTGCAGATCGGTGCATTTGGCGTCCTGATGACATTGTCCATTGTCTTGGAGACAGCGGCTGATTGGCAGCTGTTTGACCTCACAGGTGAGTCCGTCCCCGATGTAGCCGTCCTTACAGGTGCACTTCTTCTTCCCCTGGTCACACACACACACACGCACATGTTACAGTCACAGCTCGGGGTCTGAACCGATTACATCATCAGCGTGTGGTCCTCACCGGAGCCGTCATGGTGCAGGTGGCGTGCTCATGGCAGCCTCCGTTGTCCCCGGAGACACAGGGGTCGATGGGCTGACAGGTGAACCCGTCACCTGAGTGACCTTTAGGACAGGTACAGGTCACCTGCTCCCCCCTCTGAGAACACCTGGCTCCTTTGGCACAGCCACCGTTCCAGATGTGACACATGTCCACCACTGCAGGCAGGCATACAGGCAGAGAGACAGGCAGAGAGAGAGAGAGAGAGAGACAGGCAGAGAAACAGGCAGACAGAGAGACAATTACCTGTTGTTGTTCTCCATCAGTGTCCATGTAGTCAGTGTGTGTGTCTGAGTATATTTACCTGTGCAGGTGTATCCGTCTCCTTCATAAAATGGCCGACACACACAGGTGTCATTCCCTGTGCAGACGGCTTTGGGAGAACAGGCCGGAGAGCAGTGGAACGCCTCAGCTGTGGAACACAGACGACATTCAGGTGGAAACACACACCCCAGACTAACACACACACACACTCTAATGTGTCACCATCTGCTCTGATGATCGTCGTCGCCCTGCTGCCTGCTGGGCTGGACGTCACAGACACACTTCAGCCCCTGAACCTGAGGACCGAACCACCCACCTGGTGATCAGTGGTTCCAGAACTCACCTAACTGGGTCTCACAACGTTCTCCGGTCCAGCCGGCCTCACAGAAACAGGAACCTGTGCCTTTCCGTCCAGAGTCACATGACCCGTGTTCTGAACAGTTACAGGCTAAGGAGCAGAAGAAGAGGAAAACCATCAGGATCCGAAAACCTGTTGATGCAAACAGGAAACTGTCTCACCACCGCTCACCTTTACAGGTGGGTCCATAGAACCCCTCACTGCACAGCTCGCAGGCCACGCCCCTGAAACCGACATCACAGGTACAGGTACCATTACCAAGGTGACCGTCGTCACAATTACCACGGTTACTGCAGGGAGAGGCGACTCCGCCGGGGCAGACTGGAGACATCATCATGTCGACAAACAGGAAACAGAAGTTAATGTGAAAAACCGACACATGCTGAATCGTTTCTG
This sequence comes from Datnioides undecimradiatus, assembly GCA_008933995.1. Lineage (NCBI taxonomy): Eukaryota > Metazoa > Chordata > Actinopteri > Lobotiformes > Datnioididae > Datnioides > Datnioides undecimradiatus. Next base: position 425,536 of record WARS01000022.1, on the reverse strand, counting down.
ATGGTAATGGTATCGTCTCACCCAGGCATTCTCGTCCGTAGTAACCACGGCAACACGTGGGCTTCCAGAAGTTGATGGTGCAGACGCTGCGACAGCCGGAGTTTCTGGTGACGAACACAGTTGGAAGATCGCACTTCTGAACCTCCTGAACACAGAACGCAGAGGTCAGACTCACAGAGAATCAGATAGGTTTAGTGGTTCAGGGACTCGGTGACGACTCGGACCTTCAGTCTGGAGCCGCGAGGACAGCGAGAGGCTGAGGGCGTGCACAGTCCACAGCTCATCTGCCACAGGAGAACGAGACAGGACAGAAGCATCAGATCAGTTAGCTCCCATCTCATCAGAGATGCTTGGAGGGCAAACTGTCTCAAATATGTCACAACTAGATGAAGGAGCGGGAATAGACGCCAACCTGAAGGTCGAAGGTTGTCTGCTCATCACAGCGTCCTCCGAGGCTGGGCGGAGTCAGCAGGCAGTCGATCCCATAGGCAATCCCACCGTTAAAGACGAGGTGTCTCTGAATGATCCGACACTTTCCGTCATTAACAAAGACTTCGCCCTGTCCAACGGACAAACAGACACATCAGCCGCCAACATCTCTTCTTCTTCTGTGGTTTCAGTGCTTCTGTGGTACTCACGATGTCGTCCGTCCCTCCACAGACAAACGAGAGCGGTGAACCCTGCAGAGTCCGAGCCGAGTCCAGGTGGATCAGAGCTTCAGCGTAAATCTGAGACGATGAAAATCAGAAACTCAGAATCAGAGTAAACAGAGTAATCAGAATAAAGAGAGTAATCAAAGAGTAATCAGAGTAATTAGAGAGTAATCAGAGTAACTTGATGGCACCCCGCAGTCTCTGGACTGAGACACGTTGCCTGTGTTTCGACGGACACTCAGTTGAACCTTCATGTCAGTCTGACTTGATGCTGCGTTCACAGCCTGACGGACGATTAATTAATTCAACGATAATTAATTAAACTGAATTCTTATCATCGTTTGATCATAGTTTGATGAATTAAGTTTAAGCTGCTTCAGTTTCAGTTTCTTGGTTTGAACCTTGTGCCGCTCTTTAAGTTCATGTTCCTCACCTTCTGTGTCTGCAGGATGTGGTACTTCAGGTACTCCACCAGCTGTGGGCGGTTGTCTGGGTGGAACAGGAAGTCCTTCTGCTGCTGCGGCAGAGACACCATGGCGCCATCTGAGGGCAGGAAGATGGTGACTGGCTGGTTTATCCCGTCGTTTATGAGGTTCATCACCCCTGAGTCCTGAACCAGATCAGAGGAAGTCAGACGCAGTTCACGTGTTCAATGTGTTAGTTCACACTGAGAACATTGGTTCAGTCGAGCAGAACTGCTGCTCAAACTTAAAATCAAGAGACTCGTGAACTTTGATGAGTTTATCAATGATTTTTAATTATTTTCTGTAATTTGCAGCGTCATTTATTAATGTGTTGAAACGGAGTCTCTGGCGGTTTCAGACTCCTGGCAGTCGCCTGCTGCTTGTGACTTTGATCAAAGGTCAAGAATGAAGCTGCTTGATGACACAAACATTGTCCACAGTTTGAGTTTCATTGTGTTGTTACGTGGGGTAAACGCCGGTGTGAACTCACCTCCAGTAGCTTATAGAAGGTTTTATAACCGTGATGTTGAGCCACATTGCTCAGGTTCAGCTGGTGAATCAATCACATTAACAGTTATTGATTACTGGAGTTTATATAAATCATCTGATCAAGTCATTTATCCAGTTTTTTTACATTTTAATCTGATCAATCAGAAGCTAATCAATGGGTTTGATACAGCAAACTCACAGGAAGGTCTGGATCTGTTTTTATGTCGGGAGGAAACAGGATCTTGTCGATCTCGTGGAAGATTCCGTTCACGCTGATGTCGTCACTGTACGTCACATTCGCCTGATTGATGAAGATGCTGCCCTGAAATGATCAAACAGATGACCAATCACGAATGATCCTAATCCAGATGAACTGAGGTCAGACTTTACTCCAGTTTCATGACTGCTGCTCTCTAATTGGTCACCTGGATGGAGCTGGTGGTCAGGACGAGCCCAGACAGAGACGTGAGGTTTCGTGGTCGGCTGAGGTCGGCGGGTAGCAGAGTGTGACACATGACGATGTGGCTGCGCAGGACGGTGGCAAACTGCTCTTTGTGTTTGTCCGACATCAACAATTTCATCTGAACCCAAGAAAAGACGCAAATAAACAGGTCGGACACAAAGACTGCTGCTAATGCTAATATTAGCATGCTAACACACTGAACTGAAGCCTGTTAGCTCCCGTTAGCTTCCATTAGCTTGAGCATGCCAAACTATTTCTGCATCAACTGTGTAGCTGCTGTAAATAAACTATAAAATTAATACTGAGCCTTAGGGGCCTCCGTAGATCCTGACACTCCTTTGGTTGTTGATTCTGAGCCCGGCCACAGATTCTCGCCGCTAACGAGCTAAAAATAACATCAGTAGTCCAGACAACTGATTGTTCACCTTGCCGGTGCCATTTCTGTCTGTTGCGAAGGCTTTGGCGGTGGGAGCGAAGGCTGTGAATGGGCCGCGACCTCTCAGGGAAACTTCCACCATCTGAAACAGAGACCTGGCTGCAGTTACTGTGTTTTACCTGCGGGGGTGACAGAGGTGACTGACCGTCACTCACCATGAGCCCCAGGTAAAAGTCCCGCAGACGCCTCTTCAGGATTTCCTGCACAGAGTCAGACGTTAGCTCACTGTGCGCTCGTTATCACTGTTATTGAACACTGAGCTGCTCACCTTCCCCACTGTGCCTCTGCAGGTGAACCCATCCCCAATGAGGTTACCGACACACATGCAGGTACGCACACCTGGACCCGTCATGTTACACCTGGCGTACTCGTGACAGCCACCGTTTTTCTGGAAACATCAGGGTTCAGTGATCATTTATAAACTTTCTGTTCACCTGAGAGCAGGTAGCTCACCTGTACAGTTCAGTTGCATTGTGGGACTGACCACTCCACCACATACGCAGGAAATACTCTGACAGAGTACTTTTACTCTAATTACTTTACCTCCGGGGACTTCTCACCTTTTGACATAAGTTAATCATCTGGCAGTTCTGTCCGTCACCAGAGTAACCTTCACTGCAGGCACAGGAAGTCTGCGCAGTCACAGGAAATGATATCAGAGAGCGTGGCGAACCACAGCACGCGCTTGTTTACATCAGAGTAAAACAGTTAGTACCTTGTTTGGCCCAACGTGAATGCAGTCTGCATTGATGTGACAGCCGCCGTTTCCTTGGAGACAGGCATTTATTTCTGTAGAGGAAACAGAGAAATCCTGCAGTCCTAGAACATATCACATGACCTCTTTGAGTGGCGCTTTAACAGGAAGTACTCAGATACTAAGTTACAGTATGTCTGTGTGACTCCTGCTGCAGTATTTAATCAGTAGAAGAAAAAGTTGTTGACAGAGAGACTCACCGACGCACACGAGTCCGTCTCCATAGTAACCGCTACTGCAGACACAGTCTCTCATGCCGGGTCGAGTCCTCTTACAGACAGCGAAGACGCTGCAGCCGCCGTTACCCAGCAAACACGGGTCTTTAGCTGTGCGCAGACACACACACACACACACACACAGCGTCATCACCACCATCATGTGATCATGTGATCTCAGGTGCTCTGGCTTCTGCGTCTGCATTACCTTGACAAAAGGTTCCGTTTCCTTCAAATCCAGCAGCGCAGAGACACTGAGAGCCGGACGATCCCATCACACAGCTATCAGACAAGACCTCGTTAGTACATTACACACACACTGCACACACACTGCACACACAGACACACACACTGCACACACACACTGCACACACACACTGCACACACTCACTTGGCACTGGTGTGACATTTGGCTGAGCCACAGAGCTCATCAGCTGACGATTCGACTCCTGCGGAAGAGTCAGATTAAATTCAGGACGTTACAACAAAACGCTGAAACGCTGAAACCACGTCACTGTTAAATTATAAATGTCTGTCTTTTATTGTTTAATATTCAAACTGTAATATTTTAAAGACTTTAATGTGTGTTTTTAATCAAATGTGTTTATTTTATTATTACTGAAATATTGATATGTGACGTCTGAATCATCTCAGAGTCTCTGATCATGTCTCACTCTGGTCACACATGACGCCTCTCCAGCCGACGTCACACTCACACGTCCCGTCGCCTTCAGGGCCGTCGTTACAGCGGCCATGTTGGCAGCCGCAGTCTGCGGAGACACGCACACACTTTACTTCCTGTGTGTGCAGTGTGTGTCAGTATGTGTGTGTGCAGTGTGAGTCTGTGTGTGTGTGCGCAGTATGTGTGTGTGTGCAGTGTGTGTGTGTGTGTGCGTGTGTGTGTGTGCAGTGTGAGTCTATGTGTGTGTGCGCAGTATGTGTGTGTGTGCAGTGTGTGTGTGTGTGTGTGTGTGTGTGTGCAGTGTAAGTCTGTGTGTGTGCAGTGTGTGTGTGTGTGTGTGTGTGTGTGTGTGTGCAGTATGTGCAGTGTGTGTTCAGTGTGTGTGTGTACAGTGTGTGTTGCAGCCACCCTGGTCACAGTGGACTCCATATTTGCCGCTCTGACACATCTCACACGCTGTCCCGTTGAAGCCGTTGCCACAGCGACACACTCCGGTCCCGTTGGTCCCGTCCGAACAGACCCCGTTCCCAAAGCAGGGCTGACCTTTGGGCCCGGGACACGGCTCGCAGTGCTCCCCGAAAAACCCAGCACAGCACCGCAGCACCTGGAGACAGGGGACACGTTTAATGACTGCGAGCGTCTTCGCTCAGCAGACAGACACATGGCTGCAGCGGCTGCGCAGACGCACCGTATTGGTCCTGATACAGGTGGATCTGCAACCGATGGTCAGCAGCCGCTCACCCTCAAACATCCGGGTGAACATGCACTTCTTCTTCTTCACTGATCTCTGCACACAACAGGAAGTCAGAGGCAAAGGGTCACACAGGGAAAGAGTGAGTGTGTGTGTGTGTGTGTGTGTGTGTGTGTGTGTGTGTGTGTGTATAGTCTGACTCTGCGCGAGCTGAGGTCACATGACTGTTTCCTGTCGGTGTTCTTACATCGGGCGCGGTGTCGTTGGGGCAGATTTGGCCTTGAGGAGACAGACAGTCCATGCAGGTTCCCTTTGGAGAGAGAGGAGGAGTCATGTTAGTGATGCTAAGCGGAGGTGGGTGTGGCTCTGACGGCTGCTGCAGGTGAGTGATGACATCACCATGACTCGCTGCTGTTTAGCCTCATCGCAGCGGTTCCTGTTGATCTGCAGCACGGCTGACAGGCCGTGGATCACGCCGTTCCCGCTCAGGATGTTGGAGACGTTTATTTGAGCGTTGTTGACAAACAGCTGGACGACAAACAGACGCAGATTATTCCTGATAATCAATATCTGATCAATAAAGCCACACTGATGACATCAAACTCTGATGGTGTCTGACCTTTCCGTCTCGCGGGATGATGGCAAGCTGGAAGGAGAATCCGAGCAGCGTCTGTTTGTATTGTCCAGGCTGCAGGTCAGTCCTCAGCAGACGCTCTGACGCCACCACGTGGTAACGAGTCGTGTTCACATCCTTCAAAATAAAAGCACGTGGTTTCTGCTGAAACTGCACAGACTGACATCACACTTATCATACTGTTAGCATGCCATAAACATATCATTCATTATTTTTAGTTTCACTAGCCACATTTTATTACATATTACATGTGATTAATATTTTATTTATCACAAGTCAGAGGTTAAAATATTCAACCACAGCAAAACGTCAATAAAAAGAAAATATACATAAAAACATAAAAACACTGGAACAAACAATAACAGATGATAAATCATGTGGGACGATGATCCTTCATGAGCTCCATCTGTTTTATATCTACTGTTCTATTATCTGCTATCTATTTATTTGTTAATTATTTATTTGCTGTTTGTTTGTTTGTTTGTTTAAACTGACGACAGATTTCATAAATACTCAGTTTCAATGTTTTATAATATAATATAATTTTAATAATAATATGTATAATTATAAAATGTAAAATTATATCTGCAAATAAACTGAGTTTTTATCATTTTCACTCTGTTTCCGTCAGTCACTCAGGAAGTAATTAATGCTAAAGTGCTAATGATGCCAACAGTGATGCTAACAGTGATGCTAACAGTGACGAGCATTAGCCACTTTTTGTTAAAATAGTTTAGATTTTCATCCTCGTCACTATTAGTGATCAATACAGAAAATCAGATCTGTGTTTCTAACACACCCACTGATGTTCGTTTAATATCATGAGTGACTGTGACCATACCAGCGCCGCCGCAGACATTTTCTGCAGGAAGTCAGTGATGGCGGCGTCTGTTGGGGCGAAGACGGTGAACTCGCCCGCCTGCTCAATCTCGTCCATCAGGTTGTAATCCTGCAGAAACAGAAACTGTTGAAACGCCTTTTTATACGTTTGGCAGAATGAAGGTCAGAGTTGACGTGTTCATACGATCAGATACGATCTGAAGAGAGAGAAGTCGGGTCTCAGGGCGAGAGTCGCCAGCAGTCCCTCACTCAGCTTCCTGTCAGGAACCAGGACCTGGAGACACCAAAAGTCAGCAGGAAACGTGTCTGCGCCGTTAGCATCGTTAACTTCATTAGATTCGTTAGCCTAGTACCTTATCAATGACATGGATGAGGCCGTTGGTAGCAGTGATATCCGAGACGGTGACGGTGGCTCCTCCAATGGTGGTGAGCTGAGAGAACAGACAGAATGAACCTGAACATCGTTTGCGAGTTAATGAGGCGACGCGTCGTTGAAACACATAAGTTCATTAACGAACGGATTATTGATTTAGTTTGGATTCATGTGAGCAACGAGCTTCACCCTTCATCTTATAATAACAGTCGCTGCAGGATGTTTGCTAACAAACATTAGCCAGCCCTGTATCAGGTAGACAGACACCTATGGACTCACCTCATTAGCTGTTGAGACAGGAAGTGATGTCTTGAGGAGGGTGGTCAGAGAGGAAGTGTTGCCGAGGGTGGATGACGGGTAGTAACCTGGGATCATGTGATGTCTGTGATGTCAGACAGATGGTTGTTAATGTTTCTGTGTTCAGATCACTTGACGGGCTTGGGAACAGGAAGTTGCTCTGACCTGATGAGACTCGGCAGGTTTCCCGTCGCCGTCCAGAAGTTTCTGTCGTCTGAGGACATTTTACTGACGGCGGCTGAAGACGGGACCAGGAGGGTGAGGTTCTGCTGGGACAGCGAGTGAGACAGACCGGACTCCTGCGCACAAATAAACCATCTGAACCTGAACGCTGTCTGAATGACTTTGTAGATTCATGTAAAACAGGACGAATGTTTCATACGAACAGACACAAACAGCTGATTACACAGCTAGTAAACATCTGTAAATAAACAATATCAGCTCTTGTTTGTGTTTGAACAAATCACTGTAGCAGTCGACGATGAGGGTGAACTGATCGGCAGGCTGATACTCACAGTCATCCAGGTGAAGAAATCTGAGGTTTCCGGCAGAGTCAGCAGCTCCTGAATGCAGCACGTAAACAAACAAAGTGTGAAGATGCGACGACGCTGACGTGTGAACAAGTTCGATGCTGCAACGGTTCTCACCTGCTCCACTGTCCCATAACACATGTGACCGTTTCCTTGGTAACCGTCATCACACACACACGTCCACCGAGAGGACAGCAGGTGGCAGCTGGCCTGGACACAAACCCAGAGTCAGCGTCTGTGCTGACGTCATAAAGCAACAACAACAACAACAACAACAACACACACACAGAGGTCCTACTCACAAAGTAATGACAACCTCCGGTCACTGTCACACACTCGTTAACAGCTTCACAGTCTCGACCGTTTCCTTTGTAGCCAGATTTACAGGAACAGTCGCTCTGTTGGTTCCACAGAGAACAACAACAACAAGACATGAGTTCTCATCGTGTCAGGTTTTAAATCACTCGACAACAACCGGTGTGACCTAATGACGGTGACACCTGGGTGATCGTTACCTGTCCGGGTCCAACATAGATGCATGTGGCGTTGGAGTGGCAGCTGCCTCTGTCAGGACCGAGGCAGTTGTTGATTGGTTGACACTCGTCTCCGTCCTCCCTCCACCCGCTCAGACACTGACAGGTGTGAGAACCCGGTCCTGTCTTTATGCATTTGGCCTGCAGGGGGCGCAACAGCCGCACCAGACCAGCAGTGAGCAGGACACACACAACACCTGCACAGGTGATTTATCAAGTGACTCACATTCATGCTGCAGCCGCCGCGGTGAGGTGGAGCACACGGGTCTGACTCCACACAGATGATGCCGTCTCCTTGGTAACCAGGCTTACATACACACCTGCATACACACACACACAGACATACACACTCAACTACATGTTCCTGTTGGAATCAAACCAAACAGCTTTTGAAGAGAATGCATGATGTTACCTGAGTACAGCGCAGGTAAACTCACCTGGTGGTTCCCTGGCTGAAGTCGCAGTCGGCGTGAGCGTGACAGAACTGAACCTGAATGCCGCACGCTGCTGTCCTGCGTTCACAGAAGCGCCCGGTGAAACCTGCCAGGCAGGAGTCCAGTTTGCAGTGACCGTCAGAGTCCGGGCGGTTGTCACACTGTCCGTGGATGCAGGGACAAGCTGCGGGCACACAGGTGAGCTATCATCATCATGACATCACTCCCACCTGCATGATGTCACAGCTCAGACTTACTTCTGTCACAGTTGGGTCCATATTTGTTGGAGGAGGAGCAGTACTGACAGCGAGACCCGCTGAAGTTCACGTCACAGACACACGACCCGTTTCCTGCAATCCCCTCCGAACACTGCGCACACACACACACAGCCACGTGAATACACACAGTATACACACACCATGTTATCACATGCTAACATCATGTTATCACACACTAATCTCATGTTATCACACACTAAACTCATGTTATCACATGCTAACCTCATGTTATCACATGCTGACATCATGTTATCACACGCTAACCTCATGTTATCACATGTATGTAACACCACTGAATACCATATATGCATGTGTCTGCTACAGTTTGTAGCGGAAGCGTCCGTCACACCTGTGAGTGCTCAGGTGTTGTGTTCGAGGACTAACAGAGATTCTGGATCTGACCTGACCGTGTCCAGAGCACGGACTCTGGTACCCTCCTGGACAGGGACTGCAGTCTGGACCATAGAAACCTTTACAACACGCTGGAGTCTGGAGACAGAAACACACCTGAGGATGAGTCCAGTGAACTCATCGTGAGACTGTTTGTTTGTTTATTTGTTTACCGTCACAGTGGCGTTGCAGAGAGGCCAGCAGCCGGTGGCTGGGATGCTCACGCCTGAGCTGCGGATGGACAGCACATAAACACACCCGAAGGTGGACGAGCCCTGACCAATCAGAGAAGGACGGTGAGGTTTCTGGCTGTGTGATTGAGTTACAGACTCAACGAGCGACGTCTTACCGTGTAAAATCCAGACGAGCACTGAGAGAGTTTGACCTTCGAGCAGCTCACACACTGTCCCTGAAACAGGACACACACCATCACACACCATTAGACCCTCAGACACAACATCAGACACCATCAGACCTTCAGACACACCATCAGACACCATCAGACCTTCAGACACACCATCAGACGTTCAGACACACCATCAGATGTTCAGACACACCACCAGACCCTCAGACACACCATCAGACACCATCAAACCTTCAGACACACCATCAGACACCATCAGACGTTCAGACACACCATCAGATGTTCAGACACACCATCAGACACCATTAGACCTTTAGACACACCATCAGACACCATCAGACCTTCAGACACACCATCAGACCCTCAGACACACCATCAGACACCATCAGACCTTCAGACACACCATCAGACACCATCAGACGTTCAGACACACCATCAAACCTTCAGACACACCATCAGACACCATCAGACGTTCAGACACACCATCAGACACACCATCAGACACCATCAGACGTTCAGATACACCATCAGACCCTCAGACATGTCAGAGGCTCCATGCATGAGCCAGAGTCTCGCAGGATAGAAACACAACAAATCATCATCAACCATCATGGATTTAATGGCTTGACCTCATGTTTGCGTTTAATCCACAGAGTCGATCAGGAAGCAGCTTGACTGCTTTATCAAACATTAAGCTGATGGGACAGAATTTGTTCCTGTCAGCAAGAACCAAACAACAACAGAAACATCAAGACCTCACTTAACATCAAGCTCAACCCAGACACCGCAGAGAGAAGCTGGCTGGGCTCAAGCTAATGCTAATGCTAATGCTATGAAAGTGAAGCCTGAGACCGAGGATGAAGGACTGTGGCTGCTGTTGAAGCTCACCTTGATGATTTTGGTTTTGGTGACGTCACACCTGTGAGGGAGCAGAGGTAGGATGGAGGGCGGAGTCAGAACTCCATCAACAACATACAAACGGCCGTTTTTAGCTTCGACCGCTGCCTCCAACACGGCCGCTCCATTCACCAGCACCTGACCCTGAAAACAAACCAGACTGTGATCAGAGTTTATTTTGACCCATATTTGGATGTTAAACCGATCAAATGCACATTCGAACTTGAGGCACAGATTCATGAACAACTCACGTTCTCTGTCACGTTAATCGACAGAATCTGATTGGCCATCGTCACGATTCGGGGACTGGACACAGCATTATAGACCTCCAGCTTCAAACAGGAAATAGATTCCAATCAGACAAAGTGATGTATGTGAAATGTAGCCAGTCACATCTGGCAGGTGTACTGACCGCGGTGGAGGGGACCAGGTGGTTCCTGAGCAGCTCCACCAGCTTGTTGTGGCCCTGAAGGTTGTGGACAAACGAGTTTTTGGTGAATTTTATGTGGATTAAATGTCAGTTCGCTGTATGAGTCTGATCTCACCTCAGCACTGCTCAGGTACGGCAGGTAACCTTCAGTCATGGCGTCAAAGGCTGAACTGCTGGGGGCAAAGACGGTAATGGGACCAGGCTGGTCCAGGACTGAACCCAGGTCAGCTTTCTGCACAGACAGTCCACTTCAGTTAACATGTGACACATAAACACCGAAGTGGGAACAAACCACCTGGAGACACATGACTTCCTGTTCCTGACAGAAGCCTGAGCAGGTCCAACTGTCTCTGGTCTGACCTGGTCTGAATGCGGCAGCAGGTGGTGTTGGGTGGAGATCAGACAGAACCAGCACAAACACTGATCACATGAAACTGTGCAACATTAGGACATGTGTTCAGTGATGTGTGTCCCGTACCTGCCAGCCTGATTCGTGGATTACATAAACACGGGAATGTTAAACTCAAGGACGTACCTCCAGCAACGACTTGAACGGGTCAAATTTGCCATAGTCAGAGATGATCTTCATCAAGTTCTCCTGCCAGGAAACATCACGATATTAACAACCAGATCAATAACATCAGACAGGAAGTGATGTCAGCATGATGATGTCAGCACCTGAGTGTCGCTCTCCACTGTGGGCGAAACGCTGTCCATCAGCCTGTTGATGATGTGAATCATCCCATTGGACGCAATGACGTCTGACTGGATGATCACGCCTTTCCTTCTGCTGCCATGGATACGGATTTTAGTCTGAGAGTCCTGGAAGAAAACGACAATTTCAGAGCTGCTCATCAGACTGCAGGCCTCGTTATGAGTCAGCAGGAGTCTAATCATTATCATTATTATTATTGTTGTTATTATTATTATTGTTGGTGTTATTATTATTATTAAGCCTCGTCTGATGGACGGAGCCAGTGTTTTGTGTCTAACCCCCTCCGTCGTGTCCATCTCAGCTGATTTTCCAGTCAAAGTGTAAAACACATCTGTCTTCTTCAGAGTGTCAAAGGGCATCACCCCGGCAACCAGGTGCATCTTACACAGGTATTTAGCTTTGGACAGGTCGGTGGTCAGAGTTCTCACCTGGATAACAAACAGACAAACTTTCATCAGATGAAAGTGACGCTTCAGTTTGATTGATTTATATTATTTATCATATTTTATTATTGATTATATTGATGGATGAGAGTCTCACTGGCGTTCCTCTGAAGCCTTTATTGATTGGGACAAAAAGAGTGAAAGGACCCAGATTCTGCAGAGGCCACGACAGAGAACCTGAGAACACACAGAATCGGGCCTGATAATTGATCAATAAACCAGCTGCTGTCACCACGTTTTTAAAATAAGCTGCATGGAAACAACATCAAATATAAACATTAGATACAGTTCAGTCAGAGTCAGGACATGGTTAGCTTAGCTTAGCATAAAGACTGAGACAGAGGGAAACAGGTATCTTAGCTTAGCATAAAGACTGGAGACAGGGAACCAGGTAGCTTAGCTTAGCATAAAGACTGGAGACACAGGGAAACAGTGCCTGGCCATGTCCAAACCCCACAAAATCTCTCAGCAGCATCTTGAAAGATCTCTGAAGAATAATGTTGCACCACCACAAATGTTTAACGGTGTGTGGCTCAGCAGATCAGCAGATTGCCGTGTAATCAATAAATGATATTGATAGATGGAAGATGGATGATGTAACGAGGGTCATACTGAACAGGGTTATGGCATTGCTCAGCTGGCCACTCCACTGGCCTCCAGGTTCAGTGTTCAGACTGTTCAGACGCTGGATGATGTTCCCGTAGCAAACTCTGCCGTCACCAAGGTAACCGTCAAGGCAGGTGCACCTGGAGACAGCAGGGCAGCAGGTCTGTGTCATACAGGTAAAAATAGGTAAAAACAGGTAAATCTGTGACAGGAAAGACAACAGAGCAACTGACTGGACAATTCCTGGTCCAACGGTGGTACAGTTGGCATTCTGGTCACAGGAATCTGGTCTACAGGAGTCCTTCAGACTGCAGCTGCCATCTGACAGGTGTTCAAATCCAGGAAGACACTCGCAGTGAGACTGAAAGGAGACACAGCAGGTACAGGGTCAACTTCCTGGTCCTGACCTAGTGCTGGTCTTTACTCTGATCCTGATGCTGATCCTGACCCTGGTCCTAGTCCTGACTGTGGTGCTGGTTTTTACTCTGATTCTGACCCTGGTCCTGGTCTTTACTCTGACCCTGGCTTTAGTGTCAGCTGACCTTCCCCGGGCCGTCATAGATGCAGCGGGCAGACCCAGAGGCACAGCCTCCCTGTTTGGTCTGACACGGATCAATGGCCATGCAGACTCGCCCATCACCGCTGTAGCCCTCGTTACAGGCACAGAGGTGCTGGTTTGGACCGGTGTGGATGCAGGAGGCGTGGACGTGACAGAGCCGCTGGAGACAGGGGTTTATGGCTGAGGGGACAAGGAGACGACAAACATCACCGAGACTTTTAGCATCCTTGAACGACTCATTGGTAAAAATAAGAGCAATGCTGAGTGCACATACATGCTACTAGCCAATCATGCTACCATACACAGACACACACACTGCTAACAAATCATGCTAACACACACATGCTACTAGTCAGTCATGCTAACACACACAGACGCACACACTACTAGCAAATCATGCTAACACACACATGCTACTAGTCACACAGACACACAAAGTTGCTCTGGAAACGTCTGGAACATAAGTCTCATAGTTTAATGTGTAAGTTGACGATATGAGGTGAATGTTGTTGTTTATGACTCACATATACACTGAGCTCCTGATTTCTGGTATCCAGGTAAACACTGACACACCAGCTGTCCGGTCAGAGCTTCCTCCATACAACGAGAGTTCGGCTGACACCTGAGAGACGCACACTCAGGTAATTCTGAAACATAACAACAGGTGACAGCAGGTAATATTACAGGTGTGGACAGATACCAGGTAGACAAACAGTACAGGTGCCTGTTGCTGGGTAATGGAGCAGGTGACATCAGGTTTATCTGTTGATCACATTAAATAGTGTTTTCTGATCGTCAGTAATCAATAACGACACAGACTGACCCTGATCACAGTTTGGACCTTTGTATCCTGAGAAACAGATGCAGGAACCAGAACCTTTCAGACCCAAGTCACACAGACCATGGACACAGGAGCACTCTAGAGACACAGGAGACAGATTTATTGATCACTGACTTATCAATAAGCAACAACGTGATTGGCTTATTGGTCTGTTAATTGGTTTGTTCCAGTTATCTGAACTTACCTGAGCTACAGCTGGGACCATAACGACCAGCTGCACAATCCTCACAGGCAGTTCCTGCAAAGCCCGGCTGAGACACACACACAGACACATGCATGCACAGACACACACACACACACACCACACACGCACACACAGACACACACACACCATACATGCACACACAGACACACACACACACAGGCTCATCAGGTTAAATGTAGCAACCAGCTAACATGTCCTTAGAACCTGAGAACCTCTTACAGAACCTGCTGACTCACAGCGAGAACCCTGATTAGAACAAACCTGCTGAACACCGGAGAACTCAGGGAACATGAGTTGCTGTTTTACTGCCAAAGCTTCATGGATCAGTAGAAACTGCTGAAGAACCACCTGATCCAGGGGTATTCAGACTCCCAGGGGGGAGCAGGAGAGTTGAGGGTGAGGGGCATTCTGGGAACTGTGGTGGGAGAACCCTGATCTGCGGTAACATGTACTCTCGTGTGTGCAGGTGTATTACCTGACAGCTGCAGGTTCCGTTTCCTCCCAGTCCATCAGAGCAGACTCCTCTGTTGCTGCAGGGTCTGTCAGCCCGGTCCGGGCACTCTGGAAGACAAAGAACACGTTCAGACATCGATAAGGATGCCACAGGAAACCATCAGCTGAGACACCGCCATCTGCTGCCAGGAAGCAGATCGTCCGTCCACTTCCTGGTTCTCTTCCTATTGTCAATCATCCTCTTTCTTATCTCCACTAGTCCACAGACCGGGGGGGGGGGGGGGTTAGGCAGTTCGTCAGCACATTTCTGTCCTGCTGACGGGGGATCTGTGGAGGAAGGAAGTCCTGGTTCCTGCAGGATGATCTGCATCCTGCAGGCC
Source organism: Datnioides undecimradiatus (assembly GCA_008933995.1). Lineage (NCBI taxonomy): Eukaryota > Metazoa > Chordata > Actinopteri > Lobotiformes > Datnioididae > Datnioides > Datnioides undecimradiatus. The sequence goes on along the minus strand of WARS01000022.1, from coordinate 410,487 downwards.
CCAACACTGATTATGTGACAGGAGTCACCTGAAGCCTCGACACTGAAGAAACAATGCATCATGTTTCTGTTTGAGCTGATTTGACTTTTGGTGTTTGAATTCTTGGTGCTTCAGTTTTAACAGACTTTGATTGTGTGAAGACAATCGGTCACAGATCAACATGTCAGCGAACTGACTGTCCTGTCCTGGTTGAAGGAACATCTCTGTGGTTCTGGTTCAGCCAACACGTTACGTCAACTCATACATGATGAAAACATCAAAACAAAACATAAGTTTCAGTTTTGACTAAGACGGGACGAAGCTGCTGCAGGACTTGAGGACAAGAGTGTGGACTCACCGGCACAGTCTGGACCCCAGAAACCAGGACAGCAGCTCTTCACCTCCTTCTCCCTGTAGCACTCAAAGGAGCAGCCGCTGATGGGCAGGGTGAGACTGGCCGTCCTGATGTAGTACCTGCACAGAGTCACACCTGTCCGTGAACACCTGATCCTGGACTGATATTGTGAGAACACCATGAGGACACCTTCACATCAGCTGATGAGGGTCTATGTTCTGTGGAGAATGAGCCCTTTAATCGAAGATCAGTGTGTTCCTCACTTGCAGTCATGCGCAATGGATCCCGGCGTCTGTTTGTATCCAGACGGACATGGGATCAACATGCTGATACTGCACGAGTGACACAATGTCCGGGTCCTCAGCACGGTCGAGTTGGAGCAGAAGTTCTGACAGAAACAAGAAGAACCAGTGAGTCACAGACTTGCAGCCTCAGATCCTCAGACCTGCAGCTTCAGATTCTCAGACCTACAATGATTTACATAAACAACACTATCTCTCTCCAGGCTCAGAGCCGCTCAGACTGCAGAGTCTAAACAGGAAGCGAGCTGTTATCAGCTGCATATGAATCCACCCAGGAAACACTCACAGGTCCTGGAAGGTCCTGGAAAGGACCTGGAGTGCTTTAATGCAGCATTTCAATGTGTTTAAACGTGTTGCTGCTGATGGATGATGACAAACATCCCATAATAAGCTTCAAATACACTGAACCTGCCCAATGTAACACATAGTCCACTGTAACTGTAACTGCAACTGTAACTATGACCTGTAACTGTAACTGTTGTAGTGTCTGGACTGACTAATACATATACATATAAAAAATGTCTTTATAGGGCACTAGAGAGCATGAGGTGTCCTGTAAGTCCATGCATATCTCAGAAGTGTTTTTGCTTCATCTATAAGTTCCAGCTGGTGTTTTTCACTTCCAATGTTTTCAGAAGATATCTGGTACCCATGAGATTGTCAGAGTAAGGGAACCAGGGTTAAAGATTAATGTCTAAAAGCGAGGTGTCCTTTGCTACTTATCTTCTCTAGGGTTTTCTGTAATATACAGAGCTTCAGGTTTATGTAATGCCAGATGTTTCACCTTAGTTTTTCTGATAGACAAGGTGTATATAAAGCAAGCTCTAAGAGCAAATCAACAGACTTCCCATTTGGCCCCCGGAGGTTCTCCAGGTTTCCATGGAACCTGTTCTTGATGCTGTACTTTCTGTAATAAACTCTTTAATATACAAGCAAGACAGTGTCGGCGGAGTCTTCCTTCAAACATCTTCAACTGCATCACCATTAAATTAACAACACTGTCACAGTCACAGTTACAGTCACAGTCACAGTTACTGTTGCAGTTACAGTTACAGTCATAGTTGCAGTCACTGTTGCAGTTACAGTCACAGTTGCAGTTACAGTTACAGTCACAGTTACAGTCACTGTTGCAGTTACAGTTACAGTCACAGTCGCATTCACTGTTTTTAAAATATAATTTCCACTCTGATCAATCGTCATTTCATTGATTTTAGTTCAAACATTAACAGTTTAACACGGCTCAGAGCTGCAGGTGAATCTGTCCTCACAAGAACGCGACTAATTCGACAACTACTTCACACCAACACCAACACTAAGACCAGGACCAGCTCTAAGACCAGGGCTAACAGCAGCAGCAGCAGGACTTGGACTGGTACTGGTTCTGCATCAGTTGCTGCTCAGAGCTGAAGGATATGGTTAAAGTTAAAAACATCATCTGAGCATCTTCAAACTTCTTCTGACTGGATGAGTAAACAAACAAACAAACAAACAAACAGTTTGTACCTGCTGCGAATCAGCTGAGCTCATCTTCATCATCATCATCATCGTCGTCAGAGCTTTAAACAGCTTTAAACTTGGCTCCATGACGTCTGTTGCCTCTGAGACTCTGAGCTGGTCTGAGCTCAGAGTCTCCTGCTTTTCACTGCCCCCCCCCTCAGCAAGCTTCCTGTCAGTGCAGCGAAGCAGAGCGAAGCAGAGCGACCTGCTGACTCAGCAGATTTGTCTTTTTAAATTCTGATAGTGGTGAAAAGTTTATGTTTTAACTCAAACGTTAAATTTACAGTCACACAGGTGTGATCGGCTACCTGCTGCAGGTGTGAACATCGTCAGCAGCAGGTGTGATTGTGTGTGTCAAGTCCAGTTTATTTATACAGCACATTTAAAAACCTCAGTGACCAAAGTGCTGCACAAATTATTCAAACATATAAAAGAAATAAATAAAATAAATAACAAAACCTCAAACAGTGAGTATGAGCTGAAATAAACACCAACATCATCAAATACAACAGGAGCAACATCAACTAATAAGATGACAGATAAACTAAGCTGTGCTCGTAGTATAAAAGATAAAAGCCAGAGCGTCCTTCTCAGGCAGAGTAAATGTGTCTTTAAGAGTTTTAAACTGGCCCAGGGTCTGTGCAGCTCTGACATGAACAGGTTTGCTGTTTCACAGTTTGGGGGCTCCAGCAGGGACGGCCCTGTCACCTCTGCTCCTGAGCCTGGTCCTCGGGCAGTCGAGAGCAGCTGGAGCTCAGACAGGTAGGGTGGTGCCATCCCGTTCAGACTCTTACAAACAAGTAAAACAATTTTAAAACGGATCCTGAAACAGATTGAGAGCCAGCGTGAGGGGGCCAGGACAGCTGTGATGTGAGCAGCCTGGCTGCTGCACTCTGCACAGCCTGCAGGTGATTGAGATACAGTTCAATGTAAAGTGAGCTGCAGGAGTCGAGGCGGGAAGTAATGAAGGCGTGAATCACCTCAGAGTCCTGTGGAGGGAGGGAGGCCTTCACCTTTCCGAGCAGCCTCTGGTGGAATAAGCTGGTTTTGACAGAACTGATCTGTCTGTCAAAGTTAAATCAGGGTCAAATGTCACAACCAGGCTCCTAACAGCAGTTTGACAGCAGGAGGCTAATGGGCCGATGGCACTGTCATAACCATCCAACAGGGTGACTGTCTGAAGAGAATGCAGTTTGGTTTTATTGAGGCTGAGGACGTTTAGTGCCTGGATGGAGGCAGGACTGTTTGACTGTGTGGGGAGGTGGAGGTCATCTGCTTAGCAATGAAAAGAGATGCTGTACTTCTTAAGAGTAGCTCCCAGGGGAAGCATGAGAGAAGAGAACAGGGCCCAACATGGAGGTACCCCACAGCTGAGCTGCGGCAGAGGAGTACATGGACAGAGACGCTCCTGTCAGACAGATAGTGCCGTACCTTTGAAGCATGTTATGATCAACAGTGTCGAGGGCAGCAGTCAGGTCCAACAGCACCAGAGCAGCAGAGTGAACAGGGCTGTTTCTGTGCTGCGGCGCGGCTTAAACTGGACTCTGTATGTGTGTGTGTCACTGTGTGCGTCTGTATGTGTGTGTCACTGTGTGCATCTGTGTGCGTGTGTGTGTGTGTGTGTGTGTGCGAATGGCAGGAAATCCTGGACTGTAAATCTCATTCTGTTCTTTTCTCTTTCCTGAAACTTTCTGCTCTGTCATCACACACTGCTGATAACACACACTGCACACACGCTCACACACACACAAACTGCTGAGTCGCAGTACCAACAGACCTGCAGGTCAGTGCAGTTTGACCTCATCGTCATTAAGCAGTTGCTGGTCAGGCGGGCAGCAGTCGTTCATTCAGGCGTTCTCATCCTCAAGTTTAACCGTTTGAATTAACTTCACTGTTCAGTGAATGGAGCAGAGCACTCCTCTGTGAAACTGAGTCTCATTATAGTTGTGTCACTTCAGCTTTGCTGAGTCCATAACCTAATCAATAATCTAAGCAATAGTCTAATCAATAACCTAATCAATGGTCTAATCCATAACCAAATCAATAACCTGATTAACTCATCTTGTGCCCGGAGCTGGAGACAGTGACTTCACTCAAATGTTTACACATAAATAAAAGTTTATTGTCAAAAACAAAACCCTGAGCCTTTGATTCTTGTCTGGGAGGCTGACTCATCAGTTTGTTGGCGAATCAACATATGCAGCAGCTCAGTGAACATGTGACCTGACGGTGGTGCTGCAGCGGCACGCTCCCTCCGTGTGTTTATGTCAGGAGGATGGTGGCAGACCCCACCACTTGCAGTGACACAGCGCCAGATACAAAGCGTTTCTACACGTTGACAAAAATGAAACGACAAAACGTCTGAAATCACTTCAACGACTCGTTTCATGTTTCGACCAAATGGCAGACTGTTTCAGTCAGTAGTTCTGTCTAAAGCTGTCGACCAATCACAGTCCAACCAGGACTCGCCTGGAGGGTTCCTGATTGGTGAGAGGAGAATCTGGATTCAAACGCTTTGTCTTTTCCCTTAGTTTGTTGTGTTTGTTTACAGCTGTGTTGTTGTGTTTGTTTACAGCTGTGTTGTTGTTTTTATTTACAGCTGTGTTGTTGTGTTTGTTTACAGCTGTGATGTTTTTATTTACAGGTGTGTTGTTTTTATTTACAGGTGTGCATGTCGTTCATGCTCTCGCAGCGCCTGCAGCGGACGTAGCAGCACCAGACGAACTTGCACTCGCAGCGCTGGACGTGTCTCACCACGTGTGTGTTGTACCCTCGGCCGCAGCACAGCAGATTGCAGCTGTCGGAGCCGCTGGACGTGCGGTTGCATCGGCGCCCTCTGGTGCCAGCTATGCCCCGCCGCCGGTCCTCCAGGCAGTAGTTGGGAGATTTGTTGAAGAAGATGAGCTGCTGTTTGTCGATGGGGAGGCGGTGCTGGTCCTTCCTCTTCGTCTTCCTCCTTGGGCGGTCCGACACCTGCACGCTGCGCTCGTACTGCTCCTTCAGGTAAATGCCGACATGCTCGAAGGCCGCCATCGTCTTCCAACACGTTTTCACTGCACAGGAGCCGGAGATGCCGTGACAACGACAGTGAGTTGACATCGTCCTGTGAATTGCCTGTAGGACAGAGGAGATGAGTGAAGGACAGAGGAGACGAGTGAAGACAGAGGAGACAAGCCAGGTAACTCCTCCTGCTGTGAAAGTCAGGTGACTCAGGTGTACATGAAGGTGAGGTGAACCTCCTTCTTTGTTGGTGCTCACCTGTCGTCCGACCTCGCTGTTGTGTTGGTTCATGCTGCTCAGTGTGTATCCTCCTCTGCCGGTCGACACGTTCTTGGCGCCGTTGTCGATGAACTTGCGGCTGAACCAGGTCCCATACTGGATGTGGTCGGAACAGCCGCCCCAGTGCCAGCCCTCTGCTGCCGAGCCACTGCCCTGGAGCCTGGCGTCGCAGCCGCACTCCGTCATGTTGCCCTGACTGCAGGAGCGTGTGATGGCATGGACCAGCCCCGCAGCCATCACTGCGTAGATAAACGCTGTTTCTTTGGTTCCTGCAGGAGCAGAGGGGTAGGGGTCAATGTAAGGTGTTGTCATGAAAGGTGTTTGACTCGGGATCATCAGATTGATAATTAACAATAATGTATTGTTTGTTATTGATTAATAACTATATAATAACATTCATGAACATGTTTAATAGTATAATTATTGTTATTTGCATATTATTAATTGTGTATTATTGTTCACAGATTAATGGTGAATTATCAGTAACAGACTGACTGCAGGCCTCCAATCAGTAAAGACCAAACTTCTTCACCTGTTCGTCAGGTCGACCTGCAGCTCGTCACTGTCTCGTTTCTGCTGGAGTCACTCAGTTATTCTGTTTGATACAAAGCCTAGTAATCGGATTACTCACTGCACTTTGTGAGTAAATACTTACATACTTGATTACTGAGGCTGAGAGCTGAAACAGGATTACACTGATTACACAAGTAATGGAGTAAATGTTTACTTTATTACTGGTGTTTGAGACAAATCAGAGAAGAAGAAACTGAGGTGACGTCACACGTAGTGACGGATGCGCGTGCTCACCGCTCGTCAGCTCGTATCCGAACACGGACGGGTCGTCTCGGGTGGAGCAGTTCCATCTCTCGTGTCTGAACTGGCTCTGACACTCCGCCACGCCCAGCCGGGCTCCGTCCTGTACGCTGGGCAGCAGGAACGGCTTCTTCCGGCACAGCTCCCGCTGCCTGGGGCTCAGGGTGAGGCCAGCGCAGCCCAGCTTCTCCGGGACTCCCGCCGAGGTCACGCCCAGCCACCTGCGGGACATACCTGTCAATCACCCACCCGCAGGCCTCACGCACCGCACCAGAGACCCGGTGTGTGTATCACACCGGAAACACCTGACAGCAACACGTGACCAAGACCTTTAATTTGCTGCGCACATTTAAATATGGGGGAAGTGGATGGTTATGACCAGTGATTTTACTTCAGTACATCACGGTTCAATAACAGAGCAGCTGATTATTAATTATAGATTCATTATTGATGCATTTGGTTGATTATTAACTCGTTTGCCTCTTGAGTTTATGAATAAAGTTAAATGTTTGCATGAAGTTACACTTTCAGAGGACACGTTGAGCGTGTTCCCGATTAAACCTCTACAGGTTCAAACAGAAGATGCAGAGTCACGTGACCTGCTGACTCGGCGTAAAATGCCCTTTCATTAGACGCTGTTTGGTTTGACCGGATGTCCAGGTGAAGCAGCGCGCGCACACAGACCGCATCAATCAGTTTGATTCGACCAGAGGCTGCGACTGATCCTGGACCTGTGTCCGTGTCATTTCACGGTTTTATATGTATTTGATTTAACTGTTTTCTGAATTTACTGAGGCTCAGATCAAGCCTCGGGTTTAAGGCGTGGTTCTATTTCGACACTTCACGGATCGATTCCGGTTCTGACTGTGGAGGGGATTTTCTGTGGATCTGTCCAGAGCCACAGCTCCTCAGTCCGCCGTTTGTCTTTATTGGATCAGTTGAGCTCAGGTCCGCGAACATCTCACACTGCCGCTGCCTCTCCGGGGAACCGTTCAATCGATCGAGCAATCTCCAAAATACCAAATTAGTCGCTTCAGGTGTGTGAAACGACGGCGCGTGACTCCGAGTCTGACTCTATGCTAAAATCCTGCTGTTTGGACTAACCACGTGTTAGACCAGGATCTGAGCGGATCCACATGCAAACTCGACATGAGCAGTGTGTTACAGGGAGTTGGACTGTACCGGATCAGACTGTGACTCAGACCGGGTCTCCAACTCGGACCCATTAAACCCTGAGAACTTTGATTAAATGCACCTCATCTGTTCGCGATCTATGCGGGGTCAGGTCTCAAACAAACGCCGTGTCTGTAGGACTCTGCCGGACTCTGGTGGACTCGTACTTACATCCAGGTGGCCCTGCAGCGGAGCGGGCACACGGACACCAGCAGCAGAGTCAGAGCGCACATGTGTCGGACTCCGCAGCTCCGCCGCTCCATCACCTCCGCATCTATCTGAGCCGCCGGTGCGCTCTCAGTCCGCCCTCCAACTGCACTCCCAGTCTCATGCTAAACCCGGTCCCGGAGCAGATGACCTAATGCTGGTCCCCGTGCGCTAATGATCCCGCGTCCAGAGGAGCGCGCGCAGCTCGTCCGCGGTGAGGAGATGAGGTCTGTTCCAGACTTGGCGTTCTGCAGGAGGAGAAACGGGACCGACTGGACCAAACTGAGTCCAGCAGGATCCTCATTGGACCAGCAGAATGCATATTTAGCAGCTGACGTCACAGCTGGCCGCTGATTGGACGATCTGGAGTCTGACGTCTGATCCGTGAAGATTAAAAGTATTTACGTCACAAAAAGTTTGAGTATTAAAAAAATTCTTTTATTCTGAACAAAAAAACAAAGAGAAGCTGCTGGATCAACAGTGCTGATGCTCCGGGGATTAGAAAGTTAATGACATCTATTCTTTTCATTGTTTCAGCCAATTAACTAATGAACTTCTCAGCTTTAAAACACACAAGCTTTGGATTTGACCCGACTTTGGTGCTGGACCTGCATCAGAAGCTGAGATCAGATTCAAAAACATTGATTTTAAATGAAAGAATGAGAGGAAAGGCGGTGAGACAGTCTGAACCTTTATGGCAACCATACATTCAAACATAAAGACGTGAGCAGTGAACGGTTAATAGAAAAGGTGAAAAATTGGAATAAAAAGAGTTTTTAGACTGAAACAGCTCGTCGTCACAGTTCATTCCTAATAAACTGAGTCTTATCGAGCAGAGAATCAGAACGTTCATATAAATATTCATATACTCTGTTTTCCAGCAGGTAACATGTTTCAGATTAATAGAAAAATAAAGATATGAGCTGAAGATCGATAAGACGTTCATGATAAACACGTTATCGGTGAGTCTCTGGCGTCAGCCGTCACCTGATGACTGAGGTATATAAATATAAAAGCAGATGGGCTCACCTGACCAGGTGAGCACCAGATTACACCTGCAGCTCGTTAGCATTCATCAGCCTTGTTAGTATCCAAGCTAATGCTAACAGAAAGTCATTGACATGAGAAACTTCATCACTAACGAGCGGCTGGTCGTTAAGGCAGACAAGCTGCTGCAGGTCAGAGTCCATCGTGGAGCTTCTGTGAGTTTCTGTGGTTAAAGTTCATTTTTCAGGTAAAATCGATTCTTATTGTGTTTACCTGCCTGAAAGTTCTGGTCCTGCTGCAGGTGAATGAGACAGGTGAGTCCACAAACACACACACACACACTCTCAGGTGTTCAGTTTCTGGTTCGGGGACACAGGCGGCTCAGCAAGATCTCAGAGTACACCTGGTTAACCGGTCCTCTCACGTGATAGGACGAGGCTTTAGGCCACATCTTCTGGTCCATGTCCGGCACGGCTGATTGGCTGCTGAGCCCTGGTCCGGTTCTGGTGGATTCGGTTCTGTTGGTTGTGGATGTTGTGTCGTCTGAAGGCTTGGAGGACCAGAGTTTCTCCACCTGTGACATCAGAAGATGAGACAACATCACATGATCAGCTCTGACATCACGATGATCAATCACTGTGTCAGGACAGAGCCACATCAGCTGAGCCCTGTTAATCTGCTGATCTGTTTACGTCACCTCGTGGAAGTGGCAGGCGCAGCGTCCCTGCAGAAACTCTTTGTATCGGCCCATCGTGATGCCGAATGTGTCGACTGCCTCGTACCCATGATGCTTTGCTGTGCTGATGATGTTCTGGTTCTCTCTGTAGAGGTCCTGGATCTCTGTCTGAAGGTTCGACCCCCAAAACAAACAAAGAAACACACAAAGAAACAGGTCAAAGTGAAGACCTTAAATGTTAGAAACGAGTCTGGAGACAAAGACAAAAGACGTACGAGACTGAGAGAGCGAATCCCGTCGACAGGAAGGTGGAAACCCATCCCCAGAGACTTCACCACCACCTGAATGTCACCCAGAGACTCTCTGACAGGACATGGAGGGAAACAGTCAGCACGCGTCATCATAGTAACCATGATCTGAGGACTACACCTGTACGCTGATGATGCTGCTGTTTATTAATGATGTGAAACAGATCAAGCTTCAGGTCTGTGGACCACTTTAGTCTCATCAGCTGATGGACTTACCTGCAGACCTTCATGTTCAGGATGAGTCTAATCACTTTATTGATCCTCTAATGTTTCATATTCTGGATCAGAACCGTTTAAAATGACTGAATGAAACCCTGTTGTTCCTGCAGGTATATCTGCTCACCTGTCTAGCACCTCTCTGATCGTCCTCAGGTGATCCACGTTGAGCCACTGGACTCCGCCCACGACCAGCACCGTCAGGTTAGAGTTCACCAGAGGTTGTGACCTTTAGGGAAGAAGCTGATCAGCACATGAACGTTACATGACCATCAGTGAGTGTGTTTCCTGTCACCTGTTGAGCAGCTGCAGCACAGCCTGTCTGAACGTCGGCCTCTGGTTCTTCTCCAACCAGAACTGAGGGTAGTACGAGTAGCTGACCAGCGTCCGACCTCCATTCAGGTTCCTGTAGACCAGCGTGTCGTGAGCCTTCCCCCAGTCCTCCAGACTGGAGTTCACCCGCTCCATCAGGAAGTACATCATCCCCCGATTGGTCGAGTCGCCGATGAACAACACCTGAGGACAGACGGGACAATTCACCTGCACGTCCACCATCAGGACAACCAGGTGTCCACATGTTGAAACACATGTTGCACCACATGAGACTCAAGAGACCAGTTTCATTGTTGCCTGGTAACAAGACATCAGCTGACTTCTTTGTTGCTTGTTTGTTTCATAACAAACCAGTTGAGAGACAGACAGGAAGTATGACCTGACCTGTGATCAGCTGACATGTGATCACCTGACCTCACCTTCCTGTCTGTCATACAGTCCTGCAGCAGGCCACGGTCCACCAGCGGGTGATAACAGTCGTCTGGTTGCCAAGCAACCTCCCTCCAATCACAGGTCCTGTTGTCAGAACAGCTCAGACATGGAACCACCCACCGACCTGAGACAGGTGAGACAGACAGGTGAGACAAACAGGTGAGACAGACAGGTGCGAATGACAGGTAAGACAGACAGGTGAGACAGGTAAGAAGATGTTCATGACTTTGGCTGAAACATATCCGAATCTCTTGATCAACATCTTGTTAAACTCAGTTTGTTGTTAGCACAGCTTAGCATCATGACAGACCTATAGTATGAATGTTTGAAAAACACAACAGGAACTAAACAAACAACAAACGAACAAACAGGAATGTGGAAACTACAGTCTTCATACACAGGAAGTGACATCAGACCTGATACGTCTCCTGAGCTGCAGGTCTGAAGTGAACTTGTGGACTTGATGAAGGGCTGGAGACCACAGGACCGACTGGGCTGAACCAGCAGACCACAGTCCTGAAACAAACCCAGAACAGAACAGGAAGTGGGCCAGGGTTCACGTCACATGACTCAATGCACCTTCTGTTGGTCACGACATCATGAGATGAGTTTTATCAACAACACGAATGAGTTCAAGTGTTTGAACTGAGGACAAGGCAGACGAGAAACAGGAAGTGATGTCATTTCGCGGTTAACAGAAACGGCTGAAGAATCACTGACAGATTTCCCAGAATGCAACAGGAACAGTGTCATTTCTCCCCTCTGGACTCTCTTCTTCTGTTCCCTCTTTTAAAGCAAAGTCTTCTTCTCCTCCTGCGTGTCACAGATCCCTGGCGAGCATCATCCAATCCGAGATCAGAGGTCAAATAAACCCGACTAGCTCGGCTCAAGGGCCCCGTGGGAGCCGCCACGTCTGGCCCCAACTTCAGAGCCGCCGCCATCACGCACACACACGCCCTCACAGACACACACTCTTCTTCTTCTGCTGCAGGTTTCGACGCAGCGGCGTCACATTCTGCACTGCAGCGTCGCAGCTCGCAACAAAGTGCAACAAGAAAACTTAACAGGGATTTTCTTGTTCGTACCTGAGCTCAGTGTAAATGCTGCAGCAGGCGGGACGCTGGTCTGAGATCAGATCCACGAAAACACCGCCACCGCCACCTTTCATCCAGAAACAAGCGGCCGACTCAGAGCTTGCTGCCACATTGACCGCTGGAAACCTTTTGTCTTTCTGTCAGACAGACGCTGAACTCAGATCAGTCAGACACGAAATAGATCACTAAGAGAAATATCGGATCAATAACTCACATCTGAAAACAACATTCAGAAATAAAATCAAACTCAATGAGTCCGATTATCTGTGCTCTGTTGTTGTTGCTGTTGTTGTTACTGCTGCTGTTGCTGAAGTTGTTGCTGCTGTTGTTGTTGTTGTTGTTCTTGTATGTTGTTGTTGCTGTTGTTGTTGCTGCTGTTGTTGTTGCTGTTGTTGTTGCCGCTGCTGTTGTTGTTGCTGTTGTTGCTGTTAGAGATGTACAGACCTGATCTGAAGCTCTGCTGATGTTTGTCTGACTCAGGTTTTATATTAAATGTTTGTTTTTAATTAAATTGAAATCAAATTAAAACCTTCCTGTGCTCTCTGATGAGTCGTGTGACTTTATCTCATTTAATCAAGATGTTTATTATTAATAATACATTGCATGTATATACTGCTTTACATTTATTAGGTTTCAGTTTTATTATTATTGTTATTTATCTGTTTTTTGTTGTTTGAGGGTTAAGCAGGACGCCACAGGTTAAGCAGGATGTTTCAGTTTACTCTGTGAATCTTGTGTGTTTTGACACTGAAGACTCTGACGTGTTCAGTGCAGGGTGATTAAACTGTTAATTGTCTAATTAAAAAGGATTTTTAATGAATCAGATGCAAGTGTTTGAAAGACGTCTGATATCGTCTGTGACAAACAGCATTAACAGGCTGTAACCTGACAGATAAACACATGACCTGAACAGAACAGAGGAGGTCAAAGGTTACAGAGGTTTAGATCCTGATGACTACTGCTACTGAGCTGAATATTCAGTAAATGGACCCTCTGTTGTTTGTCTGGTTGTTAATTACAGTTAATTACAGAGACTGGACACTTGTAGGTGGAGCTCAGAGTATGAACAGTTGGTTTTCATCCTGCAGCAGCAGTTTGATGGCTGAGGGTCTGACAGTCAGATTCTTTCTGTTGTTTATGTGAATTCACTCCCTCAGGCTGCTGATCACTAACATGTGGACTGTGCTGGATTACTGAGGCCCAGCAGACGAAGGTCTTTTCTCTCCTGGTGCAGTGTGCGTGTTCGTGACTGGAGGAAGATTCCTGTTTTAACACACTGTGTTAGAGGTGTGTGATCACGTTTTCAAATGTCAGACTAAGCTTCACGTTAAAAAGTGTTTTAATATGAAGGTTTGGTGTCAGAGCAGCACAGACATATTGAGGTTAGGTCATTCAAACTCAGCTGATGTGTCCATATTTACCAACAAACCTGAACTCACCAACAAACCTGTCCAATCACGAGCCTGTGTCCCGTTTACACCATCACAGTAACACTGTGATGTATGGATTTCATTTGACAGCAGAAAGCAACAGGAAGTTATGTCAGAGGTCATCAGCAGGATGATGGAATTTCATAATATGAGTTGTTATCTATAAAACTTTTTAATACTGATGTCAAAATGCTAATGTGCTCCTAAAGATTAACTTATTGTGTATGCTGATGTTGTGATTGATTTCATAGATCTTAGTTAAATTAACAGTGTTGAAGTTTCCTGATGTGGAACCCTTTAGTATCCATTGTTCCAGGTCTTAATGAGCTAACAGTTAACAGCTAACGGCTCTCAGTCAGTGTGAACAGAGCTAACAGCTAACAACTAAGTTCAGAGTGAACAGACCTAACAGTTAACAGATAAAGTCAGAGTGAACAGAGCTAACAGCTAAAGTCATAGTGAATGGAGCTAACAGTTAACAGATAAAGTTAGAGTGAACAGAGCTAACAGCTAACAATAAAGTCAGACTGAACAGAGCTAACAGCTAACAGCTCTCAGTCAGTGGGAACAGAGCTAACAGCTAACAACTAAGTTCAGAGTGAACAGAGCTAACAGTTAAAAGCTAACAGTTCTCAATGTGAACAGAGCTAACAACTGAAGTAAGAGTGAACAGAGCTAACAGTTAACAGATAAAGTCAGAGTCAATGGCGCTAACAGCTAACAGCTAAAGTCAGAGTGAGCAGAGCTAACCGTTAACAGCTCTCAGTCAGAGTGAACAGAGATACTGGCTAACAGCTAACAGCTCTGAGTCAGAGTGGAGGACAGAGGAGTTATTGGAAGTGAATGATGGAGCTGCAGTGACCTGAGATCTTGGATCTTGTCCATCTGGATCATGAGCACAGATTAGCTAACAGTTAACAGATAAAGTCAGAGTGAACAGAGCTAACAGCTAACAGCTAAAGTCAGAGTGAACAGAGCTAACAGTTAAAAGCTAACAGCTCTCAATGTGAACAGAGTAAACAGAGATACCGGCTAACAGCTAACAGCTCTGAGTCAGAGTGACCTGGGTCTGGAGGACAGAGGAGTTATTGGAAGTGAATAATGGAGCTGCAGTGACCTTAGATCCTGGATCTGGTCCATCTGGATCATGAGCACAGATTAGATCATGATTCGGAGACTCAGGCTAAATCAGACTGATGGTCTCAGACAGAAACAGTGTTCAGCACTGAGTCAAAGAGAAGAATAATGCTAAATGCTAACACAACAGATTAAAAACAGATCATTAGCAGCAGTGTGTACAACAGACTTGTGTGTTTGACTTCTGATTAACACATTAAACATTTTTGTACATGTCAGTGTCTGTGCACACTGATTATCTGACATCTGTAATTATCACAAAACCTCCTGAAACATGATGAGCATGTTAGCACATTAAGCTAGGCTAACACTGCTCTGTGTTTACCTGCTGCGGACAAACTGTTTCAAACCTGTTTTAACTGAACCAGGGCAGCTGGTCGACATCACATGCAAAACATTTGTTTGGTTTGGTTTTATGCTAATCAGGAAGAGGCTACGTTAACCAGCAGCAGCTGGTAGCATAGCTTCACGTTCTGTTTAGCGTGCTAGCTTTGCTGTGTTATCATCAACATGTTATTTTGTCCCCACAGAGATAATTTAATGTCCTGCTGCTGATTCCTGCTACAAATCATTCATCTCACAGTTTATTATTTTCTCCACATACTTTTCAGCCACAATAAACAAAAATATGTTTATCTGATCAACAAACATCGGAGTGAACTGTGACAAACTGTCTCGTCAGAACTATTTTAACAAACTCTGACATCTTAGATTCATGTTTGGTTTATGAGAGGTTTCCAGATCACTGCTAGCATTTTGTTTGTTTCAGCCTGTCTGTGAAAAGTCTAATCGTAGACCTGGACACAGTGGTGTTACCATGGAGACCACACCTCATTAACCTCGTCTGCACCACAATGAATACACTCGGAGCCGCCATGGTGAGACCAGGAACCAAACTGAGATTTCACGCTCAGACAACAAACTGTGAGTTGTGTTCAAGTGACGAGCAGATGATGTTGCTGCCAGTGATGCTGATGGACAGCCAAACAGAGAGCAGTATTCTCTCTCATGTTTGAGGTATTTACATCCTCATAGGCTGCATATTATTTATTAGCAACTGAATTTCAGACTGAAATGCTTTTCATAAAACCTCCTTTTGGGAAATATCATCATGTTTGTCTCATTTTACTGAACAACTGAACCAAATCACACACGCAGTTCGTCTGATTGGCAGCTTTGACTTACATTAAAGAACAAATCAGGTGACGTTTGAACACGTGGGTTCGCAGAGCAGAAGAAGCAGCCTCAGAGACATGAAACATGGCTGCAGAGTGAAAACACTCTGCTGGACAGAGAGAAGCAACAGACGGAAAGAATCAAACTGAACAATCGTTCGTCTCTGAAGGCCAACAGGAATGCAGAGGAGCTCAGAGCGAATTGCATCTCACAGCCAAACCCCAGCTGACTCGACCCACACAGACATGTGTTTCCCATCAGAGGCTCAACAGCACGGTACATTTCAGACAAATGCACACATCCATCACCACTATGAGCTCTGACTGGTGGACAGCTCCACCAATCACACAATTCCTCAGCAGTTCCTCATCACATAACCTGAATGACTCCAGACAGAACATTTCAAACCACAGACTAATGAACCTGCACAGAGAGGGGCATTATTGGTAACTGTAGGTTACATTCATGAGCATTAAGCCAGCTGATTGGATGATCCGACTTCCTGGTTCTGTGACGTTGGATGATTTTCTTCTGAGTATTCATTTGTTTCATTTGTTTCAGTTTGGTTCAAACTGTTTCCTGTTTCCTTCACGCTGTGCTTTGATGAAAGTGATGCTGCCCCCTGGTGGACACGGATGTTAAACACAGACTCACACACGCAGATGTAAGCCACTCCTGTTCACCTGTGATCACACAGTAAAGCCTCACCTGCTGCTGGGTTTACTGTCAGGGCAGAGACCCCACAGCTGCACTGTCATTTTGGAGAAGAAGCAGAAGAAGAAGAAGTGTGTGTCTGCAGATGCACCAGCAGGGTGGGTGGAGAGCAGCCATTGTGTTGCTGCAGCTAAAACACTGTGTGTCCTGATGGAGAAGCAGAGCTCCACCTGTCACAGCCACAGGTGGTTGGTGGTTGGTGCTGAGTCTCCTCCTTCAGAGCGGTGCAGCAGAGCTCTCCACTGACAGTCTGACCCTCAGAGGTAAATCTGGGCTGAGGGTCTGTGTGAGTCAGGGTAGTGCTGGACTGGTTCTGGATGAGGACTCTGTGCTCTGCAGGATACCCTGCTGTTTCAGTCAATGTAAGAAATTTAAAGACACTGAGCTGAAAGAATGTTTGAAACAACTCGGAGCTGATGTTTCTGCAGAAACCACAGGAGAACAAACATCTCCTGGTTCCTCGTGTTCCTGTCTCAGGACGTCTCCTCTGCCTCGTTGCCTCCTCAGCAGCTTCTGTTTCTCATGTTTCTGTGTTTTGTTTGCACAGTGCCCGTCCAATCAGACATCACCTCCTGCCAGTCCAGCAGCCAGTAGGAAAACAGCTGACCTACCTGCACGAAGCTGCATGTCACATGATCCCCAAACATGGGCAGACTGGGTCGGGTCTCGCGGTACATGTGGACTGTGTATATCGTCATGACGACAGGCTCCGGCACAGTGTCCTCCATCACCAGGATGCTGATCCTGCTGTTGCCGAGGCCGACCGGGTAGTTCGCCATCCTGATGAAACAAACTGTCAGTAATATGCAGTGTGAAGTCACAGGTCAGAGGTGTGGGGGTCCCGGTCTCACCTGGGGCCTCGGTGCTCATCCAAGTGGACCCGGCAGGCTGAACTGACAGGCTCTGGGCGGATTCGGACCGTCACTGTGTCAAAGGTCACTTCAGCTCGATACTCCTTCACCCAGGGGCTGAAGGGCGGGGTCAGAGTGAGGGGGGGGTCAGTGTAGATCTGCCTGAGGTGGGGATCCACACATGGACCTGAGAGACACCAGAGACCAGATCAGAGGGCAGCCCGTTGATCCTGTTTCATCAGATTAGCACTCTGCACCTGGAAACCTCTGGACCCTCGAGTGGACCTGCCATCCACTTTGGGACCACAAACCGCATGTTGGTAAACACTGCTTTATTAATATTGTGGTAGCTGTGTCTCACCTTCAGCTCTGCCCTGTGAAGACCACCCAGCTGACTCGTGATTGGACGGTTCTGTCTCATCAGCTCTGCAGGAGACATGAAAAAAATTTGTCCTCAGTTGTTAAACAACAACAGCAACAGCATCAGCAGCAGCAGCCACAATAACAACAACACCACCACCAACAACAACATCAACAGCAGCAGCAGCAGCAACAACAGCAGCAACATCAACAACAGCAACAACGCTGCAGACGTCACGTGTGTCTGTTGCCAGGGTGACTGATGCTTTTACCTGGAGCTGTGGTTCCCCTGAAGCTCGGCGAACCTGCTGATCCCGAGCAGAAGATCAGAGACGCTGAGGCGAGTGGCGGAGACGGAGGAGAGGATTCTGGGATACAACTGCAGGGACAGACAACCAATCACAGCAGGAGACTGAAGTCACATGTCCACCAGATATTCACAATGAGCTGAGGCTGCATAATAATGTATATAATGCTGAATATGATGTGCGTGATAGCGTACACTACTGGGCGACCCCAGTTTCTCCAGTTTTTTATTGAAAAGTGTGCAGTTTAATGTCTCATTGCACTCTGAAATGAAAGCATAGAACAAATAAACAACTGAAGTTAAAAAAGAAATCATGCAATCAATTTATAAACTAAAATGTTTTCTGAACTTCTGACTCATTGAAGTAGCCACCTTTGGCAGATAGAACAGCTGAACACGCTTGTGGCATTCTTTCTACAATAGAAATCAAATATTCTCCAGAAAGTTCTTCCCAACGCTGTTGGAGAAGTTGCCATAAATCTGTGGCACTTGTAGGTTGCTTTGCTTTTACTCCTCTGTCCAGTTCATCCCAAACCAGCTCGATGGGGTTTAAGTCTGGAGACTGTGCTGGCCACTGCATGTTTTCAAGCTTACCATCTTGTTCTTTTTTAGTACAGCAGCCAAAACCAAGCATAACCAGAACACATGAAAAAATGTCAGCTGTCCCATGCTGGGCTGGGAGATGGAATCTCCCTCCTGGAGAGAGAGAGAGAGAGCCAATGCAGGGTAAACGAGGTTTATATCCAGGGAGCGCACCAGGCCCATGTGTAGCTCATACCCCAGACGATCCCTCCATTCAGCACCTGCAGAGGAACCCTAAACAGGGACACCTAGTGTCCAGGAGGGGTCATCACAGTCATTATCTTGCTGTAGGATGAACCCCTGACCAACTAGGTGCATACTGCAGAAGGTACTGCATCGCGCTGAAGAACGCTGATTCTGTTTTGCTTTGGGTCTGCCAGACCTCTTCCTGTCAGTTTCCCCCAGTTTCTGGGAGCCTTCTGGGACACCTTGACTTTCTTCGCAATCTCTCTGTAGGAAAGACCTACACGTTTAAGTGTTATGATGGTCTGTCTCCACACTACTTTCTGCAGTACAATACTGTTCAAATAATGCTCAGGAGGGTTTGGTACCACAGTGAGCTCCAACATGCACACTGTGGGGGGTTGTGAGTAATCAAGAAAGTTGGTAGCACCAACTTTCAAGGCTTGATCAACCTCCACTGCTGCAGAACAGCTTTAAGTTGTTAACCCGTATAATTCTGAAATGGCAGTTCACCACTTGCCTTTGTACCATTTCAAACTATTCATTGGACTTGAACTGCTTGAATGTCAATAAAAAACTGGAAAAACTGTGGTGGTCTAAAACATGTGGGCGAATATGAAGTCGTATATGACATCATTAATAACGTATATGATGACGTATGTATGATGGATGTTTCATTCACCAGCTGGAAAGCTGAGGGCGCCGTCATCTGTCGATAGAACTGGAGCAGGAGAAGAAACTCATCTTTGGACAAACAGGCGCTGTGTGTCCCTCTGCAGCCACCATACTGACCACACACAACAGCCATATTTGTGCAGTTACAGCCAGTTTGTTAATGAATTAATTTTAACATTAATTCAGTCATTTATATGGTCTCTCTGGTTTGTTGTCTCACCTGTCTGCCATCTGTGTGTGAGGCCATGTGTGTGTGTGAGGCCAAGTGTGTGTGTGCTGGCAGCAGGAAGTGCAGTGTGTCCTCCAAGATCAGGTCTTTGGTGATTTGTTGGTCAAACGTGTTGTCACTCAGAGAAGAAAACGTTAAATCTGTTTCCACCTGAAGAAGAGAAACAGTGATCATCATCATGGTCGCCAGACAACCAATCACAGAGCTGCTGACTGACCAATCACTGAGCTGAGGACTTGCTGACCTCTGCTGGATGTTTACTGTCAGTTCCCATTATCTGATCTGAGTTTGTTTTCACACACACACACGACCACTTTGAGTCTTGAGGATTTTCTCTGAGGTCCCTGAACGCTCCACAAGCAGCAGGTGTCTCTTACCTGGATGACAACAGGTGTGATGGAGGCACTGAACAGCAGAGTGAACGTCAACAGCTGGTAACACAACACACACCTGGAACACACACTCACTGATCAACAGGAAGCTGTGACATCATCAAACTCAAAAACACTTCTTCCTCTGTGACATCATTAAAGTTGTAGCTTTGTGCAGAAACAGGAAGTCAAGTCCCATCAAAGTAAAAGTCCAGAGAAATGTCTCTGGGCTTTTATTTTGGAGGCATTTTACTTTGAAATCCAGTCAACACTTCCTGTTTGTGGTGACAACATCATTTATCTCCATCATACCACCTTAAATATCACACACAATACCACCTGAAATGAGCAACAACAAGCCGAGATAATAAACTATTATATATACATTATGAATTATATAAGTTATATTTATATCAACGACAGACTTTCAGGTGAGATGATGCAGCTGTAGGTTCTGTCCTGTGATTGGACGGTGAGCTCAGGTGAACTGATGCAGGTGTCTGATTTACCTGTTGACAGTTTGTTGCTTCTCATTGGACACAGCGGCCCGCAGCACTTCACCTATCACCTTCTTCACCTGCTCGAAAGCCTCATGGGATGTCACTGGTCCCAGCTGCTGCAGCAGAAAATTCCTGAGCTGAGACAGGAAGTTACATCATTAAAGGTTCAGTTCACTCAAACAGATGACAACTCGGTCAAACCTGGAGTCATCGAACCCAAACATGTTCTCACACCTGTGAACCTGCTGAGTCACATGTTAGTGATGTCATCAGATGATGATGCTTTAACTTCAGAGGCAGAAGAAGAAGAAAACCGGGGTTAATGAACTTTGACATTGTTCAGGTGGTTTACCTTTGTGGCCCGCCCCCTCTGCTCCTCATTGGTTGTGACCACGCTGATGTCATGCAGGAAGGAAGTCAGTGGGTTCACTGAGGTCACCAGGACGTAAACATTCACCATGGCAACCAGAGCAGGAGGCGGGGCTCCGACAGGGGATTGACTGGGAGAGAGATGAGGCGGAAGCATGAACACACAGACTGGGTGTATCACTCGCAGGTAAACCGACGGAGGCTCACCTGTCGGCTCCCACAGAGTCCTGACCAACCTGCAGCTTCTGACTGGTCGATCCACAAGAGTATGGCCTCATGGGTAGGTCAGACCCTGGACAGTGAAACAGGTAGTTGAGTCACCTACCAGGCCGACACCTTCAGGACAAACTTTGTGTCACGCTCACCTGGACAGGTGACATGTGACTCACCTGTCAGGCGTGAGTGAGCGTAGAAGTGACAGAGACCTCCACCTGCATCAGAGAACGCCTCCACCACCCTGGGCAACAAGTTCACCTGAGGACACAGAGACATGAGTGAGTTCACCATGTGACCTTCAGTTAGTCTCTGATTGGTGGGAGCAGGTATACAGGTGAGTCTCACCATCTGATGATGCTGCAGGTGAGAGAAGGAGACTCTCCTCAGACAGCTTCTCTCTGAGGTACTGAGACACAGCAAGAGGCTCCACCCGCTCATACCTGTAACCATGGAAACACAGGCAGAAAGTTACACCTCTAACCATGAAGACGCAGACAGGAAGTAACACCTGTAACCATGGAGACGCAGGAAAGCTGTTATATCAGTAACCTTGGAGACACACACAGGCTTTTAGTAACCGTGGAGTGTTGTGTCTCTCCACCTAAAGGAACGCAGAGAGTCAACTTGTGTGTGTGGCAGCATGTATGTGTGTGTCTGACTGCGCAGCATGTGTATGTGTGCGTGTGAGAGTGTGCATGTGATTGTGTGTATGCGTGTGTGCATATGTATGTGTGTGTGTGTGGTGCATATGTGTGTGTGTGCATAGGTGTGTGTGTGTGTGCGTGCATATGTGTGTGTGTGCGTGTGTGTGCATGCATATGTGTTTGTGTGTGTGTGTGTGTGTGTGTGTGTGTGATTGTGTGTGTGTGTGTGTGTGTAAGGAGCAGCTGTGGTTTATGACGGTTGTAAACTCTCATCTTGTTCACCTGCTGCAGGAGCGTCAGGGCCCGCCCCCTCTGTTTGTCAGGCAGGCGCAGCTGTCAATCATCCAACACACCTGTTCTTATGTGTGTGTGTGTGTGTGTGCGTATGTGTTTTTACAGAGCATGTTTGTGTGTCGACTGACTGTTTCTGATTGGTCCAGCAGAGGGTGATATGACATCACCCTGATGACATCATGTCTTTCATCAGAACTGTGGGAGAATCTATTTACACATGAACATGTGTCTGACACGTGTTGTTTGGTTTGCGTGTTGAGTTTGTGTGTTTACTGACAGGACGTCACAGCATCAATCATTACTGACTGTCATATTTCCAGCAGCACATGAACATATCATCACTGCTCTTAAACAACATCATGACTCAGCATGTTGGCGGCAGACACCACGACTCAGCAGCTGGTCTGAGGTCAGTGGTGCTGGCTGTTGTGTCACGTTCCTCTGACCTCTGACCCCGTGGCGCTGCCCGCAGGTTGGACTGTTACCGTGGCTGGTTCGCAGGAAGCTGCTGGTCTCAGCGTATCGGGACAGCTGGACCTCGTAGTCCATCTGCTGCAGGACCCGCTGGTACAGCTGGACCTCTGTGTCTGAAACCATGTGACGACCCGTCAGAACCACAGCCCGGCGCCGGCGGGGGGGCGGCTGAGACCAGACCTGGACCGCATCAGACAAGAAGGAGAGAATCAACGAGACTGAGATGATTCGTCTTTAATATGATAACATGTTTACTTCAGTTTGTTTGTGTTGATGTTTACATCATAAACAAACAAACAACTGATAACATTTTAATGACTTGCAAAAACAAACATCAGCTCCTGACATCGATGATGTTTCAGGTGTTTATGAGCAGAAATAAACTATGAATCACTTAACACAGGGGCTGTGCGCACGTGTGTGTGCGTGTGTGTCAGTGTGTGTCAGTGTGAGTTTGTGTGTGTGTGTGTGTAAGTGTGTGTGAGTATGTGAGTGTGTGTCATTGTGTGTGTGAGTGTGTGTGTGTGTGTCAAATAACATGAACTATTTTCAGTCCTGAGAGATTCACTGACATCAGCTCCTGTGAGTTTGTGCTGCATTCAGGTGCTGTCAGAATAATCAGAACACTGGGTTTATGTGAACACACTGTCACAGACACAGAACCATAGCGGTCGGACACTGGAGCAGCACCTGAACGCAGCACAGGTTCAGTTTCTGTTTAGTTTTATTTGGGTTTGATTACAGTCACACCTCCAGCTCTGATGATGCTTTGGGGGACGTTAGCAGGATGTAAACAGTGAAATCTAAACAGATTTAAAGTCAGACTCTGTAAAATCAATAATTAATAGATTAAATTAAAGGCTGTTACTAGTGTGAAACATGTTTGTTTTTGTTTGTTTCTGTTTGTCTTCGTTTGTTTGGTGGAGTCTCTCAGTCTGTTGCCTCAGTTCAGTTTCACATTTTTATGTTTTTAAGAAGCTTCAGGTCTGAAACAGGAAAGTAGGTCAGTCAGTTTGTCTGAAACCACTGAAGAGAGAGCAGCAGGGAGAGAGTGTGTGTGTGTGTGAGTGTGTGTGTATCAGTTCAGATCTGCAGAGTTTCTGTTTTTCTTTCTCTATGGGAGAAAAACTGTTCAGTTTATTTATCAGGAACTAAAATACTCGAATACACACTGCCTGTCTCTGATACTCGAGTACACACTGCCTGACTCTGATACTCGAGTACCTGTGGTTCCCAGCGCAGTCGATGAAGCTGAAACACTAACGAGGACTCATTCCACAGACTCACTGAGCAAGTCATCATCATCACATGACCTGACACCCAGGTCACATGACCATCGGAGCCCAGCCGTCTAAGAGTAAACAGAGACTGAAGACGCACTGTCCTGACGCCCAGAGGAGATGGAGACACACACACACAAGCACGCTCACTCACTCACTCACTCACACACACACTCGCTCACTCACTCCACACACACACAAGCACACTGACTCACTCACTCCACACACACACACTCGCTCACTCACTCCACACACACATAAGCACGCTCGCTCACTCACTCCACACACACACTCACTCCACACACTCACTCCACATACACACACACACAAGCACACTCACTCACACACACACACACACACACACACACACACACACTCACCTACTAACTCACACACACACACACACTTACACACACACTCACACATACACGCTCTCACACTCACACATATCTCATTGGCTGTTTGTGTAAACAAACCCTCAGTGATTCTGTCTGACGCTCCAAACTTCATGTAAACAACCTGCTTCCTGTGATTAAACCTGACCTCCCCATACATTCCTGCAGGAGCCTCCAGGACTCTCCAGGAGCCTCCAGGACTGGGGGCGCTCTGCAGTCTCACTAACTGGTTTTGCTGGATGTGATTCCAGTGATTTACTGGATCAGGCTGAAACATTAAAAATGAACAAGCGTCTCAGAGAAGACTTCAATGTGTCAGTCTGTTGCTAGGAGACAAGCTCTGTCCAATCAGGAGTGGTCAGCTGTGTAAACAGGAAGTCAACAGGCAGAGCTGGAAAACGTGTTGGTGTGTGAGGAGAAACCTGGGTCCGTCTGAGCTCCGGAGGCCGTTTCTCCTCAGAGAGTCGATAATTACAGGCTGCTGACTCTGCTGTGAGGCCCACTTCCTGTTCTGAACACCGCACAGAAACATGTGGGACTGCTCCTTTACACCGAGCAGCTTACTGGAGTAAACACAAACCAGTGAGGAGCAGTTCAACAGCACAGCCCGAGAAGATTAACAGCCTGACAGCGTGTGTGTGAGTGAGTGCGTATCTGTGGGTGTGTGTGTGTGTGTGTGTGTGTGTGTGTGTCAGCTGCCAGTTTACACTCAGTTATCTGTCAGAAACTGGATCCTGATCCCTGATTAATGACCGGGACACTGAGGACCAGGACACACTTAAAATACCCAGCACACATACTGACGGGAAACTCTCACTCTGGTCCGTCCAGCTGCCAATCAGCCTGCAGTAAAGTAGTGGTGCCCACGGTCAGTGCCCCCCCCCCCCCAGTCTAAAAATACAGCAACAATGAAGTGAGAGGAGCCCGGACACACAGCGTCCCACAGCAGAGTCCGCCCGTCACCTTCAGCTTCTCTAGATGTTGCAGATGTTCCAGTGAAGGTGTTGGACCATGTGACCAGTGGGAGTGACGTCAGGACTCAGTTTAAACTGTTCTGTTCTGCTCACAGTTTCACGTCTGATGAGCTAAAGTTCTGTTTTCATTGATCCTGATCCATCTGATCAGAGACCAAACTGAAAGATTAATTAGCATTAATGAAAGATGGCTCAACGCGTGGATCATGTGACTCCACTGTTTTCCCACAGACTAGAGTTGGAGATCAGTGTGTTTGTTTGTTTGTTTGTTGGAATGAATTGTTGCCCGCTCTGATGCTGCCCCCACTGAATGATGCACAAACCGGTTCACTGCACACACACTCACCTGGCAGGTACACTCACCTGGCTCTGCAAAGCTTCCACAGCAGAGATGAACCTCCTGGTCTCGTCGATCAGGATCTCGTCTGCCGGCTTTGTGCAGCGGATGCTGGGCTGCTGATGTCCGGACCGGAGCCGGTTCCGGGCCACCATCAGGGTCTGGTAGAGGAGACACACCGCCACCCCGAGCAGGAGCAGCGGGGCGGAGCAGGAGCGGCGGCGGAGCAGCATCCCGGCCTCCCGCAGCAGGAGCCCGGCGGCTGAAGCCAGGACGCAACGCATGACGGGACCCGGACCTTCAGCTCACATCCCGGGTCTCAGTGAGTCCGCTCATGTCCAGCTCAGTCCAAAGACCCGACACCAGGGACTGAAACACCGATGCCTGGTGCTAATGTGGATCACACGGAAGCCGGATCCACCTTGGACTCCGTCAGAGTGTGAAACTGTCCGAACTCATGCTGAACTTTAAAGACCAACAGCGGGACCCAGTCTGGTCTCAGACTCCTGCTCCTGTCCGGACCCCGTGTCTCTCCGCTGGTCTAACCGGTTCAGTGTTTAAGTGGACGGACAAACAGACTTAAGTTCGCTCCGGAGCCGGACTTCATCTGCTCCGCCGCTCGGTCTGATCCCGCGGCTTCAAAACCAGAAAACTCGTCAGAGACGGATCTTCAGCCTTAGTTCGGGTCTGTAACTGCTGTCAGCTGAGGAAACTCGACCGGAGCTGGAAGGAACTCGGTCTGACCCGCAGCACGTACCCGTTAAACGCGCAGGAAGTTTGCAGAGACCAGCGATGGCACAGACCATCTGGATCCAGTTAGACCCGAGGCTCCGCAGGAAGACGCGTCAGCAGCCACATTCCCAGCCTCCCGCTCCCTGCTCTGACTTCTGCACAAACAGGATCCGGATCACCGGGTCCTGTTGGTCCTCAGAGTCCGGACCGAGGAAACTGCTGCTGCTCCTCTGTGGGAGGTCGGAGCCTCCTCCCCCACCTCAACACTCTGAAGGCTGAGTTATTTCTGGAAAACACACACACGCCCTGACTGACTGAGTGAGTGTGTGTGTGTGTTTGTGGTGAAGTCAATCAAACTCCTCATTCACGTTTTGAATAACACACAGCAGCAACACCCTGACTTCAGTCAGACACAGATCTGTTGTTGTTTACAGCTGAGCTGCACTCAGGAAAACTCCCTCTCACTCACTCACACACACACTCTCTCTCTCACACTGAATAACAGTCGACTGAAACGACACCACAGATACAAAAACATCCGGATTTTATTTGAGTTTAGTTGTTTAAACATCCCAGAAACACACACACTCACAGTAACACGCTGTAACACATTCACTATAGCTAGCACACACACACACACAGACATTCACTATGACACACACACACACAGTCCATAGTGAGCTGATTTGTTCTGGTGGTGTATTGGGTCGTCCAGGCTCCTGTAGTTGTAGTCCATCACTGGTCTGTAGTTCGACAGTAGGAGCACGGCATCATGGGAAACGACCAGTGGAGAAAAATGAAAATAGTCTGATCTTAATAATTTTGCAGTTTGCTCTGCAGTTCCACGGGTGCAGTGAAACGCAGCTATCAGAGTCATGTAATCAGTGGACCGATCAGGTTACTTTCAAGACAAATGAAGAAGAAGGTGTTGGAGAGTGGCAGGTGTGTTTGCAGGATCAGGACCAGGGCCAGGATCGGGATCAGGATTCTTCTTGTGGCTTTCTGTGGTTTGTGTTGGCACAAAGGATCGAATGCGTGTCATAGCCCGATGACCTCTGACCTCAGCCGGCTGCAGCCTGTTGGATGGCATCAAATCCAACATGGCTGACAGACGGGTCTATTTGTGGCGGCTGCCTCTCCTCTTCATGGCGGCCGTACACTGAGGACAGTACCACTTCCCTTTGGGGGCCTCAGTGAGGCCGACGCAGCCGTAGTGGAACCACTCGATGGGACACTGGAACAGAACGCAACATGTTACTGCTGGCCAACAAACAAACAAACAACAGTGAAGCTGCTGACAAACAGTCAACACAGCAGGCAACACTGAACTATGATGAGCTGAGACACCAAACATCAACATCAGTTGCGCTAAAGCTAATGCTAATGCTAGATGTCTGCTGGCTTGATGAGACACAAGGAGACTTTGAAACAGCGGATGACAGATTAACTGATCACAGATCTTCTGGTTATTGATTATGTTTGTGTTTAATGTCTTTAGTGTCAGGTCATCGGGGTGAAGGTAAAAAAGACACTGGAGGAACTGAAATATTGATCATCTGAACTGATCAATCAGCTCCAGATCATTACTCTACAGATCCAATCACAACAGAAATGATGAGACTAAACGAATAAACATACTCACATCTGTGTTATCACAGCCCACCATCTCTCCGTAAGAGACCTAGAAAACATCAGAGAGCAGGACACGATTGATCAGTGATTGATCACATTAACACAATGACAGCAGCAAGGAGGTTCAACCAATCGATATGTCGCTGGATTACCTGGTTACAGATGCAGTATCGGGGCTCGTTGGGGTCGTAGGTCCAGTCCACCTGGCTGTTGGCTTCGGCCTCGGGCAGCGCTGAGGCCTGCTGGGAAAGTTCCTGAGCCAGCGCTGACGATGAGGAGCAGGACGACAGAGAGGAGGAGGAGGACGACGAAGACGACTGATGATTGGAAGACTTGATGCTGCTTCTGCAAACACCAGGACCACAAACCACCACGAAGTCAATACAACAACAGAAACATGTCAATGATACACTGCTTTGTTGTGGATGCAAACGTGTTGTGGATGTAAACATGCGTCACGTCTGATCTGTAAACATGATTCAGATGTAAATGTTTGTCGCAGAAGAAGCTTGTTTGTTTCATGAACAAACAGGACCACAGCCTGTTGAACGAGTGTGTGAATTAGTGATTGTGTGAGTGTATGAATTAGTGATTGTGTGTGTGTGAGAGAGTGTGTGAATTAGTGATTGTGTGAGTGTGTGAGCGTCTCACTTGGACTTGCGCCCCCTGGAGTCAGAGGTGGTGCTGGGGGTGAGGGTCTGGGTAAGGGTAGAGGCCAAAGCAGAGGAGGAGTAGCCGCTGTTGTCCCGGGACAGAGCAAACTCTCGTCCCAGCTGGAAGTCGTTGTTCTTGATGGCCTCGTAGCTCGCTTTGAGGCTGGACGTCCTGCGGCCCTCCTTCATCTGAACAAACAAAGCTCACATTAACGGACAGCGTCAAACATGGAGGAGGATCTAATCCGCGTCCTGGACCCAGGTATTTTCTGTCAGGATGTCAAAATGTTTCCTGTAGATCAAACAAACGTGGAGGAAAATCAAAGAACGTCAAACCAGACCTCACACCAAACGGCTCCAGTCATCACCTGCAGCTGGCTCACCTGCAGCCGGCGGTGTGTGTATGTGGACAGGTATGTGTGTGTGTGTGTGTGTATGTGGACAGGTATGTGTGTGTGTGTGTGTGTGCGCGCGCGCACGGCTGCTGACCTGAGCCGTGGCCTGCACAGCCTGGGCTGCAGCCATGGTGATGGCCCCGGCTCCGGCCCCAGGTCCTGCAGGCAGGGAGCTCAGGTTGTAGGAGGCCAGAGGCTGAGACGAGTTCACGCTGTACACATTGTTGGTGGACGAGGACGTGCTGTTGGTACGGCAGCCTGCAGGGGACATGACTCAGAGTTAATAGGAAGACAGACAGGGCGAGGCCGCAGGCGTCCAGGTGAGAATGTGGTTACCTGGCGTGTTCTCCTTGGAGGCGTCTGATGTGAGCGTGGACAGCAGAGCTTCAGACTTGAACTTCTTCTCTGGAACGTGTTCTGTAGTGTGGTGAGTCGGAGCGCTGTACTTCCTCTCTGTTACAGCAACAGCATCAGCATCATCAATATCTGTCAAATCAGACCCGCACAGAGGGTTTCTATGATGTATGGCAGACAGCCACACAGACAGGCTGTACTCACTCTCGGTGGCAGTGTGGGAGTGGACATGATGGTTGTTGACCGGCTGAGACGGGCTGTCCATCTCTAGAGATCCTGGGGACACAGAGCAGAGGACGATAGTGATCAAGTTGAATGGGGACTGAATGGGGACACTGAGGATGTGTTGGGGACTTACGTCTCTCCAGGATCTCAGTGATACCGGCGTTGTCAGCCTCCAGCTCCATCTTGAACTTGGCCAGTTCCTGGTCCAGTTTCCGCAGGTGACGGTCCACCTGGAGAACGCAGACAGGAAGCAAGGAGTGCCGGCTCATTCAGTGCTCGTGTGACAAAGTATATATACATCAGTTACATTTACAGCAATGTTAAATGTTTGTTTACAGTATTCAGTATTTTGATTGTTTGACCTGACATGCTTAAACCTCTGTAATTAAGACGCAGAACAGTTGAAGCTCAGTTTTGTACCCCTAGGTGAACGTTTGGGGTGTCTCCCACCTTAACTCTTCACATTTGCTATCGTACTCCATGGGCGAAGGGCACGAGTTGTGTAACGTTACATTTGATGGAGGATTTTATTTTACTTTGCTGTCAGGAATAAACAGAGATCGTCTCCAAAGAGAGTTCTTCACAGCGCAGAGTTGCAAACATGAGAGCACACCGGTTACACTCGTCTCATTTCATTTGACAGTTTCACACAGCAGGTGAGTTACACAAACTGAGCTGTGACTGGTTGTCAGACTGTTTCCTGTAGATTCAGAACAAACTATCATGATGGCGTGAGGTGTTCTCATGGGTCACATGAAGTGTGTGACTGCCCTCTGGTGGATGTTTGTGTGAAGCATCCTGCGGATGATCTGACAGATCAGCGGACATCTGGCTGCAGCTCGACTCTGAACATGTTTCACTGGTTCAGCTGAAACAACGAGAGCAGCGTCTCCACATCTGCAGTATCAATACATCAACACTCTGATCACTGATCCATCAGATCCCAAATCTCACTGCAGCATGTCTGCTATGAACCTACACAAAATACACATTTCATCCCAGCATCTTCATGTTGGTGTGAAGCAGCTGCAGCCAAAAACACTTTAAAATAACATCAGCACGTGTCTGTTTCCCACATTGTAGCTAATTAGTCAACAGTCATTAAGACAAATCCTTTGATTCAACACAGAGCAGGCGATGACATCATCCACCACATGATTAGGGAGAAACACAGTGAGGACACTTTACTCACCAGGTCATAAATCTGATTGGCCAGCTGGACTTTCTCATCTGCGTCTTCCAAAGCTTTGTAATAATCCTGAAACACAGGAACAACCAATTAAATTTCTGACTGTTAACACCTGAGGACAGGTGAGCGCTGACCTCAAGCTCTTCAGATAAGTCAGGCAGACAGGCAGGTGTGTGTCAGACAGTAAACTGTGGGGTCAGTCGGGTGTTCAGACCTTTTTAATGACCTCCATCTGTTCTTCTCTCCATTCTGGTTTGTTCTTCTTTGCGTTGACGAAGAACTCGATGACCTTCTGCTCCAGCTGGTCGGTGGCGTCTGAGTAGGACAAATAAAAACACACAAACATGTTTTAATGTTCAGTACATCTGACACAGACATCCAACACTTTAAGTGTACTCTGTCTTTGAATCACACCAAGTGTGTGAACCTGTCCTCTGTTAGTCCAGTAGAGTGTGATGAAGACAGCTGTGTTCACTCAGTGCTGGTTAATTTCTTGGTTCAAATATTGTAAATATTATAAAAACTGTCCTTCATTTTTCAGTGTTCAACATGAAATCTTCAGTTCAAACCCCACAGAGGTTCAGTCTACTGTATCACAATACAGTTATTAGTTATTGGGTCACTGATTGATCATCTAATTGGTAATCACTTGATTGTTACAATGAATGAATGTTACCAGTTTATACAGACTGCAGTGCGGCTGCCACTAATCTACACCTGCACAATGTTGTTTGACAGATGTTTATCTATATTTATTAGTATTTATTATTGACTGGTGCCCATTTAATAAAAGGAAATCTAAATCTAAAGCTCTCACGTGCTGTAACAATAATGATCAAACTTTCATCAACCCCTGATCATATATTTACTTTCCGTCTGCTAAATCACAGAAGTGACTCATTCTTTGATTTTAATACACGAACCGGTCTGTTCACTGTGAATCGGTGGCTGAATGACTGACTGACTGACTGCTCCTGTGTGTAACTGAGTCTGCAGCTGCACAGACAGTTAGCCGACTGCGCTAAATTTAAGCTAATTTCAGAGTCTAACGCTGATTAATGTCGATATGTTTGAATAAAACGTTACAGACTTGTTCTGTATGTGTGAATACGTTAAACCGCGTGTTACCGCCGGTGTGACCTGCCGTTAACCGGCGGTGTTGTACGTACTCTGGACCTGCAGGTCCATCTCTCTCATTTCCGTAAACCTGTCGCGGAGATCCATGGGTAGCTGCTCGATCACTGCCAGAAGAAGAAAAGGCGGTTACGATGCTAGCACGGCTAGGCTAACGGCCGGAGCGACACAGGCCGGGAAAAACACACACTCGGTGCATAAAACACGACAATAACCCCACTGGCGCTTAGTTAGAGTCCGATACTCACTCTCGAGATAATCCTCCAGGTACAACATCGTGGTGAATCTGACGGTTACAGCGTTTTATGAACCAATATTCTTCTTTCAATATGGCGCCTCCAGCCGCTGTCTCGCTCAGAAAAAAATACCCCGAAAATTTGAGGTCAGAGAACGTGACGCAAACGGCTGCCTGTGTTCTGATTGGTTGAAGCTTGCGCGGGTGTTGATTTGCGTTCTCTGAACAGACGCATTGTGGGACTTGGAGTTTAGCACGCGCTGAGTTTGTCTCTCATTTAAAACATCTCTAAATCCAGCAGGGATTGATTCTTTTTTATTTGTATTTTAGTGCGAATATAGATCTTTATATAGAATTAAAAATGGTTACCAATCAAATAATATCTCAATAACATTAAGTAAATTCCACTGTCTTTAAATGTGTAGTGAAATACTGATACTGGTACAATACATATGGGCCTGCTAAAAGATTAGCATTTAAAATAATAACTATGAAAATATATAATATAAATTCAACAGATCCTAAAATTAGACTTCTCACACTTTGTGTTGCATTTAGTGTCTCTGGCCTACATGTACATACATGACACGATGAACATGTAAAACCAGTGATAAGCACTGTTGCTTCATTTTCAGAATGAGTGTTTAAACGTTTATTCACTTCACTTATTGACATTTTCTGCTTTTTTGTATGGATTTTCAGATTCAAAGACTCTTAAATAACTGAAGACACAAAAAATGTGTTACCGATATAATTAAATATTATCACTTAGTTGTAACAATTAAAGTGCCATTGAAGTAAATACATATTGTAGCCAGGAGACTTATACTGATATTGTAGTTGTACTACAGATTAGCCTGACAATAAAACCAATGAAACAGCTCAGATTTTATTAACGACGACAGTTTATTCATAAAACTTCACTGGAATCACAAAATAGTTGTTTGTTTTGCTTTATTTACACATCATATGTATTTATTGTATATGTGTTATTTATTTAGTTCCCCTGTTAATTAGTGGTCTCTGCTGTCCACGTATGTTGTGACGTGTCCACGCTGAGTCAGTGAGAAACCCTCTTATATTTTAGTTTACCTTAAAAAAATAAGTGGACAGACAGTAATACATATACAGAAGTTTGCGTCCACATACGTATGGCGATATAACCACACTGTTGTATGTCAGTGTTCCAGCCTCCTGTGTGTCGGTGCGCAGCCGGCAGAGGCCTCCGTGTGTCCGTGTGGTTTCCTCTTTGCAGCTTCATCCTCCTCAGCCCAACAGCACTGTCGGTCTGCTGGCCTGCTGACCCCGCAACTCTGCGGCTGGAGGCGGACACATTCCTCTGGCCTCCCCCAGGACTCGCTGAATGCCGGGCGGAGGGAGGGGAGGGCGGCTGCTGCTGCCGCTGCACGCATTTAATTAGTGAGGACGAAGAAGAAGCGGCAGGACGGGCCGGGACAGAGAACCGCCCCCCCCACAGGCTGCTCCGGGCTCCGGCTACAGTGCAGCCAACGCTCCGGACTTCAGCTCGACGGTTTGGAATTTTAACGCAGCGGAGGAAAGTTTACACGCCAAAGTGCGACGGCTGAGCGCACCGAGGGGAGTTAAAGCGGACGCTGGATGTTTGAGGAATTTCTGTAGTTTTAGGATTTTCAGCTCTCGAGTTTCGGTTTGAGGTATTTGGATCACATAACAGTTGTAATGTAAAGTCGTGAATCTGCGAGGAAACGTGGTTTTAAACTGATCCGCACTGCACGTATTTGAGGCTGAGTCCCGCTAAGTGAGCGATGATTGATTTGGAAATGTCAGCGCCGTCGCTGCGCGCAGCTCCGCACACTCCATCATCCCGGCGGGGCTGAGCGAAAGTAAGAAACCACCTGTTGTCAAAGTTTCCTGGAGCTTCTCACGGATAAACCCGAGCTGCTAAAACAAGACGCCGGACGGAGCCGAGTGAGACGCGCGCAGAGCGGAATGCGGTTTTTACGCACGGAGCAGACGCAGTTTCTGAGAAGAGGCTCCCCTCTAATGAGCGATAATCTCCACAGACGTGTCCCCGGCCTCCGTGTTGTGTGTTTGCAGTAAGCATGTTGCCATGGTGCCCCGGGCTCAGATGAGCAGGACGGCGGAGCTGCGGTCAGGATGGCTCGGGAGGACGCGGTGAGGTGTTTGCGCTGCCTGCTGTACGCGCTCAACCTGCTGTTCTGGGTGAGGAGCCGCTTCACACTGACATCACCTGTGACAGGACGACTCTGATCTCAATCTGATCACTGATCGATCAGATTAGTGACCCCCCCCCCCCACACACACACAGCTGAAACATGTTTACAGTGGAAGTTAGAGTTTGCAGGGAAACTAGGCCACGGTCCGTCTGCGAGAGCATGTCTCACATTCTGAGATGTTATTTGTAGGCAGCAGAAACTGATCCGTGTGTGTGTGTGTGTGTGTGTGTCCAGCTGATGTCAGCATGTGTGCTGGGAGTGGCAGCGTGGATCAGAGACTCCCTGAACACCGTCCTGACCCTGACAGCCCACACCAGGTGAGTCTCACACAGACCAGAGGATGGACAAGGTCAGCTGACAGGAAGCAGCGGTGCCTCCATGATGCCTGCATCTGTGTCTCTTTGTATCTCTGTGTCCTATGTTTCTCTGTGTGTTTGTGTCTGTATCATTGTGTTGCTGTGCAGTTGTTTGTGTCTCTGAGTCTTTGTGTCCATACGTCCACCACAGAGCTGACCAATCAGTCAGCTGTTCCAGAAACCTATCAGATAGATAACACAGTAGAGTACAGTAAAGTAAAGAATACAGTAAAGGTATGTGAGTATAAAATAGAGTATTTAGAGTAAAAGTAGTGTTTGCGGTCATGTAATGGAGTAAACAACATTTCCCTCTGAGGTGTGGGAGTGTAGAAGAAGAAGAGGCCTGAAACTGGACTTTCTGTGTGTGTGTTTGTGTGTGTGCAGGTTGGAGGAGGCCGCCGTCCTCACGTACTCTCCGGCGGTTCATCCAGTCATCATCGCCGTGTGCTGTTTCCTCATCATTGTGGCGATGGTGGGATATTGCGGCACGCTGAAATGCAACCTGCTGCTGTTGTCATGGGTACAATTGTGTGCTTTGTCGTCACACTGCATCATCACTTCATCAGCGAGCACCTGCTGTCTTAAGTCTGTATGCCAACGAACAGTTGAACATAACAAATGTTATATTTAAGTCCGACATGAGGCTGGGGGACGGGGAGTAATCTGATTACAGAGAGAGCGTAATCACAGAAGTGACAGGACTGAACTTCCTGCTGAATCTTTATCAAACCTGTCAGAACAGGAGTCGGTCTGTGACCCAGACCACCTGTCTGCCTGCACCTGAGGTGGCGGGGCCAGGTGTCAGGT
This sequence comes from Datnioides undecimradiatus, assembly GCA_008933995.1. Classification (NCBI taxonomy): domain Eukaryota; kingdom Metazoa; phylum Chordata; class Actinopteri; order Lobotiformes; family Datnioididae; genus Datnioides; species Datnioides undecimradiatus. The sequence continues at coordinate 375,410 of WARS01000022.1, read as the reverse complement.
ATCCTCTTTGTCCTCAGAGTCTGCCTCTGAAAGATGAGACAGTGGGACACAGAGAGCGGCCTCACTCTGCTGAATGGATTCACACAAAGGGATGATGGGAAACCAGCAGAGACAGCAGGTGCCCCCCCACCTCACCTGGGAGATGACATCATATTAGAAACAAGCCCAGTGTGTGTGTTAGCATGTGTGTGTGTTTGCGTGTGTGTGTTAGCGTGTGTGTGTGTGTGTGTGTGTGTGTGTGTGTGTATGTGGTTTAGCGCGCGTGTGTGTCAGTCTGACCTGTGTTTGTCTCTGTCAGTATTTCTGCAGTCTGCTGGTGATCTTCTGTGTGGAGCTGGCGAGTGCTGTTTGGACCTACGAGGAGGTGATTATTATTATTGTTGTTGTTGTTGTTGTTAGTATTATTTCATGTCTGCTGTAGTTTTTAACTGTGAGTATTTGGTGAAGGCCTGATGCACCTGTGGGCGTGTGACAGCGACCAATCAGAGACGAGGTAGTGAGCAGGTGCAGACCTTCAGCTGCTGAAATAAACGGAAGTTCCCAACACGACCGAGCTCTAAGAATAACCTGAAATGTCAGAGAGGAGCAGCTCAGCACTGCTCCAGGATCAGATCCTGTTTCACACGCAGACACACAACACACATACACAACTACTGCTGCACATCTTATACACAACCACTGACACACAACTGGTACACAACTGGTACATAACACATGCACAGCAGCTAGAAACAGCAGCATTAGTGTGTGTTTGTTGTTTATCACAGCAGCTGTGTGTGTTTAGACCTGCAGCCCCCCTCCTCCCTGCCTGCAGGTGGTTGTGGGTATTGTAGTGAATTCTTATCAGCAGAGGATTGACACACCTGACACCTGGGGGGGCAGGTGTGTGACATAGAGGTAATGTCATGATGACAGGTAGAAGAACAGGGCTCACAGTGGAGAACAAACACATCAGGACTCAATGGATGAACACACCGATGTTTTCTCTGGTACCACCGTCAGGTCAACATGCGCACCTGCACACAGGAAACACCTCACCTGTCCCCCCTGCTGTTCTGTATATTGACCAATACATATGCATATATTATAATACAGTACAGAGTGTGCTCAGGTGAGTTTACCTGTTACCTGTGCTCAGCCCTCAGTTCAGCGCTCTGACATGATCAGCCTGAAGTCACGGATGCCGAACTACGGCCTGCAGCGTTACCAGTGGCTCACACACACCTGGAACAGCTTCCAGACAGAGGTCAGAGGTCACACACACACACACACACACACACACACACACACACAGACAGATACTGAACACACACACACCCTGTGGCCATGTGACCTGTATGCTGACAGGAGTGTGTGTGTGTGTTTACCTGTGGACAGTTTAAATGCTGTGGGGTGATCTACTTCACTGATTGGCTGGAGATGACAGAGATGGAGTGGCCACCTGACTCCTGCTGCTCCAATCAGTATCCGGGATGCGCTCGACATGCCCACCAGCATGACCTCAGTGACCTCCACCAAGAGGTGAGACGTCTGATTGGATGCTTTGTGAAGTCGTTGCAGTTGTGTTGTGACAGTTACACAGAGTTACGCAGACTCTGGTGTCTGTTTCAGGGCTGCGGTCCAAAGATCTACACCTTCATCCGAGGGACGAAGCAGCTGCAGGCATTGCGTTTCCTGGGCGTGTCCATCGGTGTGGCTCAGATCCTGGCCATGGCGCTCACTCTCACGCTGCTCTGGGCGCTTTATTACGGGTGGAAGTCTCCGGAGCTGGACTCCACAACTCCGCTGCCAGACGACTCAACGCCCATCGCAGTGACACATGGACACTCAGCTGAGGCTTCAAAGTCTGGCTGCCAGCGCACAAATAAAGGCTGTGCGGTGGTGGCCGCCACCACGAGCAGGCCCTGTGAACTCCAGTTTGAGATGGAGCGTCTGTCGTAACCATCGACAGTTGGAATGAAAACAGGTTTCATTCAACAGGAACAGCTCAATGACATCTGGGTCCCCTGACACCTGACCTGGGTCCACCTAGACCTGTCCTGGGTCTGCGATCTGACCTGGGTCCCAAGCAGGGACCAGGGTCCAGATTATATCCAGTCTAATCAGGTTTTATAGATGAAGCTGCTTTGCTGCAGGTCTTTAATCCCTGAATGGGTAGACTCCCCATCAGGTCTGTCTCCGACCAGGTCTGACTTTGGATCACTTTAGTTCACGTTTTATCTAAACACTGTTTTTAATGTTGATCGCCCAGGGTTCAGTCTGAAAGCTTGTTAAAAGCTTGTTCAGTCCAGCAGGCGATCGTCCCGGCGAGCTGTAACTGTCTGAAGGTTCCTGAACTCTTTGATCACAACCCCTGTTAGCAGCTCCTGTTAGCAGCTCCTGTTAGCTCCTGTTAGGAGCCCCTGTTAGCTGCTGTTAGCTCCTGTGAGCAGCTCCTGTTAGCGGCCCCTGTTAGCTGCTGTTAGCTTTTTTTAGCAGCTCCTATTAGCTGCTGGACTCATGGACGTCCAGACTCTCAGTGGACCTGCAAACTGATCCACAGGAAGTGAACGTCTGTGTGTTCTGACCATCAGATCATCACCTACATCATCTAAAGTGCTTCATTTTGAAAGAGAACAGGATGGAGATCCAAACTCCTGTCCCAACTGAACGATCCTGCTGCTGCTTACTCTGACACATTTGTGCTTTATTATTTGCATCTTTATGTTTTTCAGCCTGATCTTCTCACGGCTCTGTTTGTCCTCAACATAAACTGATGAGGACAATGTTCTTCTTGTATCTCATGGACGAATCTACCTGAGTGTGAGCAGATCAGGTGTGAGAGGAGTTATGAGATCACTGCTGATGTGAAGGAAACTTGTCATGGACTCTGAGTTTAAGGAAGCCCAAAGGATTCTGGGACTTCTCTGGTACTTTGTGGGTTTTTCAGATGTTGACATGAACTGAAGCACTAATGGAAACAACCACTGATCTCCTGGCTCCTCAGCTGGTGATGTTGTTTCCAGGCAGCCTGCCAGGACGTTTGTGAAATTACTGTGAGATGTTGAGGTGCGTCACTGGAAGATAAGCAGATGAGGAAATGTGCATGGTGAATGGTGAATATTTAATAATGTGTCTCAGTTATTGCAGCGTTTCTCACTGGAATTAAACCTGAACAGCAGAATCACACTGAGCTTGTCCCCTGACTCACCTATGGATGTTTGGTTTAGTCACCTGATGCTCTGCAGGTGAGCCGGGCGGGGTAACATAATGATGTGGGTGGTGACAAATAAATGTAATGAAACAATTCTAAGAAGCTCGTTTTACCACAACTGCATCATGTGACCTGCGACTCACTCAGCGTGTTTCACTAATCAAAGGTAACAGGAAACAAAGGCGGTTCAGATCAATGAGTTAATAGCACAACCAGTGAAGGTGAACAGGAAGCAGACCGGGTCCATGAACACAGCACAAATCCATCAAACACTGGGAAACAGGCTCCAAACAAAGACAGAGACGTCAGGGCGGGAACATCAATCACACAGGTGAGCATCACATGACAGGAAGTGACGCAGCCTGAAACAACAGGTGAGCAGATTCAAAATAAAACAGGAAATAACTCAAACCACAGCAGCGCCTGTGCCACTCAAACCACCACAGTGAAGTAATGGATGACTTCCTGCCAGCTGCTGATTGGACCATTGCTGATTACATCAACATATCACAACACGTTACATCATCACAGACCTTATTGTATTGTCTCGGACCACAGTGTACAGGTAACATTCATTTTACATCGTAACATAACAAATTACATCATAAGACATCGGTATCGTATCTTTTCCACGTTGTTCTGGAATAAAATCTGACTGAAATAAATCATAATCTCGTTCTCAGACTCTTGGACATCTGAGCAAGTTTCCAGATTTGTTGTGACCGGTGAGGATGAGCAGAAAAACAGAGACGCTGACTCGTGTTTTAATAGGACAAAGGTTTATTCTAGTTACTCAGACACTGCACCGGACTAAAACATGAAAGCTCCTCTTTTTATAATATCACCTGTAATAATTCATGTTATCAATAAAACACAAGCCGTAACAGATCAAAAGTAATAATTATAATAATCATCCTCAGAGCTTCTGAAGTTTACACAACACCATGTATCTGCTCCACTTCTTGCCTCTGACACAGCAGCTGGTCCAATCGCATGCGAGATGGCTGTCATGTGGGAACAAAACCGAACACTACAGCTAATCACAAACTACGAAATATGATGGTTTACTACACCATAAAGAACATTATAAACATTATAGCACATGTGCACTAGCAACAGCAATAATAATAATAATAATAATAATAATAATACTTTTTTTCTTTTTAAGACCAAAAGTCAAGAAGATGATCCTCAAAAATAAGTTTCTAAGTCTGTTTCCTACATCCATCCATACAAAGCATAAAATATCTTTACAAATAACAAAGAATGACCCGGTTGCATATAATCAGGCAGTGGTGGGTGATGGGGTGGACAACGGGCTTTTACTTGCATTTCATGCTGAGATGAAGCTCCAGAGCTGAGAGATGAGTCGTTAAACCTCTTCAGTGAGTTTCCATCAGTGCTGCACTGATTTCCAATGTCCAGCTGGATTTCATGTTTCAACACTTGGTGGGAAAAACCCAGGAAATCCAGACGCTATGATTTTCCCCCAGACGAATTTAAATCCAACAGAGGAGACAAACGTCCACAAAGTGAAGCCAGAAGAAGTCCTCTTTAATAAACAGGAAGTGACAGGTGAGAGTCACAGGAAGCGGTTTTACAAAAGGAAGATCACTTTCGTATCAAAATGGATTCAAACCGTTCAACTCCATCCAACACGGCATGAAGGATGGCGCTGTCTTCCCATCAGGAGACGACTGAACTGCTCTGGTGACAGTGACTGTGTTTCAGTGAGAAACGTCCCAACTGCATAAATACATTTGATGATGCTGGACATCAATGAAACACACTTGACCTGTGACTCACAGTCTGAGCGCAGCAGCCTGAAGCCCTGGAACCTGGTTCCTCTCAGTATCGAATGGAAACTTGTCAACACGCATTTTAACCTTTGAACACAGGAAGCGTTCAGCTGCAAACTGCTGCAAACATGAATTATTAGAAACACTGTTAACACAGGAGCTACACAGGCTGGGAAGGCCTTTTTATTTATGCTAACCTTGCTTAGCATGCTAACCGTGCTTAGCATAAAGACTAGGCTAAATCTATATATTTATAACTTTTTAAATCATAATGTTAAAATGTTGAATAGTATTTACTGATGACTGCCATGACGTATGATCATTACTTCAAACTGCTGGTTCTCCTTTAGCTGCTGAGCTAATGCTATGTTAGCTAACGTTAGCTGATGTTCACCTCTGACTGAACACAGCTTCTTATTAAAATGCTAGATTGATTGATTTAATGGGTTTAACTGAGGCATCAGACTGTATTTCACCATCTGTTAACATCTGTTTCTTCGCATGGCGCTTCATGCGACTGCTACGTAGCTACAACATACAGGGCTTAGAAAATGACGTGCACAGGCCGCTAACACTATAATACATAGTTATAATCCTAATTTAGAGACCAACAGACTCATTTTTAATTAAAGACTCTGCTAACTTTCAACTGTTTCAACTGCAGGGTGTCCTTCACCTTTAAAACAACCAGCTGCTCGGTTTGTAGCTCAGCAAACTGCGCCTAATCATTTACGGGGGTACACTGTGCAGGACAGCTCTTCAAGGCAGCTTTATGTACACAACGAACAGAAAACATGAGGCAACATGTGCATTAAATAAACCTGCGAGACGACAAAGATAAAAGCTCCGGTGCAAACACAGAAACATTTTTCTGACACAAACTGACGTTGAGCTTTTCATGTTTCCATGTTTCTATACAGCAGAGAGGAAGGCCGTCAGCTCTGACTCAGAGATCAGCTAAAAACAAGTACCTACAGAATCAGGAGCACTGCGCTTGTATGAAGTGGCAGCACCCATTCATTCGCACACCTGGAAACACATTGATGCACACACACACACACACACACACACACACACACACACACACACACACAGATACTGAACATGCTTCTCCTTTAATGTCAGAGCTGCAAATGCTAAACTTCCTGCACTAAATCAGACAATTAAAGGAAACGCTCCTCATTTTGGGACACTAGTTAGCCCTGATCCAGAACACATCGACATTCCTCACATTGCGCCGGTTTGGTCACATGTTCATATTCATTACTGAGGTCATATTAAAATGAGCTGGCAAATCGATTAATAAATAGAAATATAAACACATTACCAGCAAATTACAAACAAATAAAGAAAGAATAAAATTATAACAAAAGCATAATACATATAAAATAAATAACATTATTGAAATAAAATAATAAAAAGAAATAAAACAAATTCAAATGAAGATGTAGGAAATAATAATCATAGTTACAAAATAGTCCCTAACCCCACAGACCCTCTGAAAAACAATAAATTGCATGTTGTCTTTACAGACATTGCTCCTCAGTTATACTTTAAAAGCTTTTACCAAACTGCCAGGATTGAAAACCTTTTTTAAAAATCATTTTCTTTGGCTTTTACTGGCTAAAATGTATTAAAGTTAAATTACTGAATCTGTATATTGTTAAAGTTTGATTATAAAATACTGAGCATGTGACGTGTTGCAGCTGAAGTCTTGGATCTAGTCGTTATCTGCTCAGATAAACTGTTAAAGGTTGCAGACGTTTGAAAACCTGCTGCTGGACAAATGTTGAGGAGATGATGGATCTTCTCCTCAGTTTGCATAGTAAACTCCCTGACCAAGTCCCAGGAGGAGGGTCCCAGTTACCCCGGGGGTCTATTCAGATCACTGCAGGATGACAGACTCACTGGGTGGTGTTTAGCATCAACACGAGAGAATACTGTCCAGAACTCTAAATCAGGGCTAAAACACCAAACTGTTAGCATCGCTAACTGAAAGCTAATGTTCAGAGAGGAGCAACAACCGACCAACAACTTCAGAAAGGAGCAGTGAAACACTGCTAGCTTAGCTGCTTCAACATGTTAGCTTAGCTGCATCAACACGTTAGCTTAGCTACTTCATCACGTTAGCTTAGCTGCATCAACATGTTAGCTTAGCTGCTTCGGCATGTTAGCTTAGCTGTGTCAACACGTTAGCTTAACAGCTTTAACTTCTAGCCTGTTTGTTATCTTGGCTGTTTAGCGGATGTTTGTCATGTAATAACTATGAAATTGTTTTTAATGTCTATAGTTTGTAAAGTTTAAGGCAGCCATGAGCCAAGTTAGCTTTTAGCTTCTAGCTGCTGCCTGTTAGCTGTAGTTGGCTCAGTTCCGCTGAGTCTTAAATGGATTGACAGTTAGCTTCTCAGCTAACAAGATACAGCATGTAACTCAGCAATTGTGGGAAGGTTGGTCAGGCTAAGCTAACAGTTTCCCTCCACTCCCATTCTTTGTGCTAAGCTAGCTTGAAACTCAGATACTCCAGTAAGACGGTTCCCAGTGTACCCAGCAAACAGGCCCAGGTTCTGCCTCCTGGGTCTTTCAGTGGGTTTTCAGTGGGACTGGTTTTATATTTGTGCTTTCATCAGAGAGTGTTTAATTAGTAATTATGGCTAGGTGCCTCTAAATTTATTGATTTTATTATTGATAAGGACACACAGAGTACTCCCACCCTGTGCCCAGTATGCCACAGTGTGGCCCACATTTACAGCGGGAACAGGGTCTAGTGTTGACCATGTTTGCTGGGTAATTCCCAAAATGTCGAAACTTTTCCTTTAACCTGGATTCAAACACATGAAATCTACATCAGCTTCTTTGTGTTTCAAGACATCAAATTTAAAGACATAGAGGATTTCGAGAAATAGCAGACGGTGATGGTTTGAATTGGTCTCCGACAGAGATCAGTCATCAGCCGGAGTGCTACCGTTGTCTTCTCGGACTGACTGCTGGAATAGAAATCTTTCCTACAAGACAAAAGAATCCGAGCTGGGTTTCAAGTTTTAGTGCATACAAAATGATGTTTTCCTTCAGAGGTTTGAGCTATTCAAGCTAACCCGCTGCCTCCGTCGTGGACACATGATCCAGCCCTGCTGTGTCTGAGTCTGTAGTGGTGCTGGGCCGGCAACCCCAGGCCCCTGATCCCTGACCCCTGCGTCATCCTCCTGCTGGGCGGGCTTTCGTGTTGGGGGGTGTTATTATCTAGAGTGCGGATACCCGGACGATGTTGGTCTGGGAGTAGTTGGTGGAGCTGGTTGAATCGTCACCTTCGGGTGTGGTGCCGGGTGGAGTGGGCATGCTGATCATGGCGGCGGTGATGTATGGCTCGTCGCAGTTCAGAGGAGCTGTCTCCTCAAATTTGGCGTTCAGGCTGGATCGACTGGACCGACTGCAGAGAGAGAAGAAACAGGACTTTGGATGACTGAAGGTAGAAACTGAACAAACGCAGAAATCAAGCAACTGGTTGAACAACTGAGATCTTTGAGATATTCACTATGAAGCGTGAAGAGAAAAGACTAAGTGAAAGCACCTCATGTAATCAAGTGCAGTACTTAGTAAACATACTTGGTTGCACTGGAGCTTAGCCTGTAACCAGTGAGCAACCAGGTGGAAGTTAACTAATCAGCAGCTAAATGGACAACGTCTACATTCAGAGAAGCAATATCTCATAGGATGAAGAGAGGAAGGGGAGTGTGGGTGAAACAGGAGGAGGCTGTAACAGGCGACTTGGTTTCCCAGCTGTCTGTGTTTAGGAGAAAGTTCCCAGAGCTCCCAGACCTCCCACAGCCTCCCACAGCTGGACATATTCTGGATTCCTGCTCACTGACTCTGCATGGGAAGACGCTGTCACATGATCTCTGGTGTGTTTGTATACAGTCGGTCTGTACGGGTGAGCCTCACGCTGCTGCTGGTAGTCACAAACTCACTGAATTACAGCCAGATGCAACAGAATATTAAGTTTGCATAATTAGATTATAATAAACACCAGGTAACCATAGCAACAGCACTAATGTTTCATAATGCCATATCACCTAATCATTCAAATACCCCAGAGATTCATCACGGACCACTGGTACCATCTCAGGTACTCCTGGAGTCCTCAGGTCCTTCTCTACAGAATCACCTTCTGAAGGACCTCTGCAACCTTCTTCAGGACCTTTTCAAAAATCCTTCCAGGAACAATAAAACATCTTTTTGAAACCTACTTTAAGATCTTCATGAGTGCTACATCCCCCTCCTCCTACAGGGGCGATGTTTGTGATATGTTCTGACTTATGTTGTGCTGCTCCTCCAATAGACCAGTTCCGGTTCCACGGTGAGATTTTTACCTGGGTTTTCCTCAGTCTGGCCTTATGTTACTCCCCCCCCTCCACTTGAGACCATCTTGGGGACGTATCAATGACATTCTTAACAACATCTAATACCCATCTAAGGACTTCCGCTCCTTTTCCAATAACCCGTAAACCGTTTGGAGACATCAAGACATAACATTCAGAAGGATTTCCAAATCTCCTCAAAGACATGTGGAACCTCCTGCATGTTCTTTGAAAGTACCTCTAAAATCTGTTAAAGGTGATGAGCTCACTTAGAACCTCCAAGCATCCCAAAGATATATTTAAGGATTACTAGAACATGTTCACCACCCATACCAGTGAATGTCTTCTGTGTGTGTATCTCCTACCTGTTGGTGAGCGGCCTCTCTTTGATCTGGATGGTGCTCAGTTCCTGGATGCTGCCCTGCAGACCCACAGACATATTAGAGTTGGGGATGTTGAAGGTCTTCCTCTTTCTGCGGGTGCAGCAGGAGGTGAGGCCATGAGGAGAGGAAGAGGAGGAGATGGAGGAGGAGCGAGACACCTGCTTCACCAGAGTGACGTCCCTGCAGCTTGCTTCGTACGTCTTCTCATCCACAAACTCATGGTTCTGTGGCAGAAAGTTACAGGACACCGGGGTGGATTATTAAACACTGTATGGTATTAAAGACACTGAGACCAGAACAGGAAACCCTGACTCCTGAGGTGTTATTAACATTGGTTCAAACATCAGAAATCAGCAACCTGCAGGCTGGTCTTATATAAGTCAACACACCTGTAATTTAAATAAAAACTGTATTGATAAGACTATAGTGTTGAAACAGCAGCAGTTCTACCACAGAAAACACAGAACATCTGCCCCGTACACCTGAGCACACCTGCTAAAGACTCAGGTGAAGGTCCAGGTAGAGCTTCAGTTAATGGCCCAGGTAAAGGTTGGATTCACTCAGGTTTGTCCTAAAGCTGTGACAGGTGGAGTCATACCTGTATTGATACCCGTTCCTGTACTGTGTGCTGGACTCACCGTAGTCTTCTCTAGACAGTGCAGGAGGTGATGATGATGCACCTCGAAGTTGGGGTTGGTCTTACACACCAGTGCCTGTCCTGCTTCCTTGGACGCCTTTAGGACACAAACATAAATCACATGACCACACAGTGAGCTGGTCTTTGGACAGTCCTCCATCCCACCAGAACCACAGCACAACATGGGGCAGTCTTACTGCGACACACATAGACATGGCTGACGTTCTCACCACCTTCTTCTGAGACTCACTGTAAGAAGGTTTCATCCGTCCACAGTCCCCTCCTGGGTTGGGGTTAGTTAGAGGGTGACAGATCGCTCTCTGGTTCAAACTCAGGCCACTGACAGCAGCCGTTCAGCAGCTTTATCACTGCTTCTCTAAAGGTGTTTGTGCCTCTGCTTGTTCAATTGTTTTGACTCAAGCCTCATTTGATCCATGAGAGCCACCGTACTCAAATTGCTCAGGGATTCAGACTGAATGTGATGCAGCTGGAGGGACTGAAGAGACTGTGATCATGGGTTCAGAAGCTCAGGTTCTGCCAAAGAACGGTTAGGAAATATGCTTGTTACCTGTCTTTCCCAAGGACTAACTGCTTATAAGGTCTCACCTGGAGACCAAAGGAAATCAGAAACCTCACTATCCCCTGGTGCTAACCCTGACATCAGGACTAAAGATTGTGACATCGTTCCTGGGAACCTGAAAACCAGTGACAACTGAGACATTAAAGATCCATGAACCTGACTTCATGTGGATCCTAGAGACAGAAACTTTACTTCTGAGGATCTAGACAGGTTCCCAGGAACCCCTTGAACCCTAAATAAGGAACCTTAATCTTATTGACCATAAAGGGCGTCCTGAACCTCCATGTTGACCCCACGCACAGTAATAACTCCTCGTATGGACTCTAAAGGAGGTGACACATCTAACTCATGGGGACTCTGAATGCTTCCTATTTACCCACAGACCTACAGACACCAAGTCTTATTACATGCTAACCTAGCTTAGCACTTAGCTTAGTCAAAACATGTTCCAGACTGTTCTTCTCTACATGTAATGTTTCACTGTCTTCTGCAGTTATACTCCATCCTCTTGTCTGATTCTGGGTAAAAGCTGTTTCCTCTGAATGTCCAACTGTTGCAGCGAAGCTCAGAGTTTGATGAGTGCTGCTGTTGTCCACCATGACATCTGTATCACATTGACTCTGCCCCTGTACATGCTGCGTGGTGGGCTGATTTACATGCAGCTCTGCCAGACCTCATTCCCCGACACAGCCATGGAACCCAGGACACATAGTGATGATGTCATTTTCAGCTGAACCACAGGGCCAATCAAAATGCACACAAGTCCAAACAAAACAGATACAGACGAAAAACAGAGCAGAGAAGAAGAAAAGAGAGATGTAGAGGTGGAGAGTGTTTGTAGATGAAGCTGCTGGGTTCCTGTTGGTCAGGTTCTGCAGGTTCAGGTGCTTCACACCTGGGGACTGGGTCATGCACAGGTGAGTTAGCGTAACACATGGTTGAATGCATGAGGTGGATCTGTTCTCCATGGGTGGTGTCAGTGTGTGAGCAAAGCTAAAGAAGAAAATCAAAGTGAGACAGGCGGTCAGACAGGCGGTCAGACAGGCAGACAAACAGACAGGCAGACAAACAGACATGCAGACAGTTCAACAGTAACACTACCTTTGACCTGCCCCACCATGCTCTGTCCCAGAGGATGAGCCACCCTGTGGCCGTTGCTCCTGAGCTGTGTTTGTCACAGACGTCTCCAAACTAACTGACACGGTCTGAGTTCGACTTTAAATCAGTTTCTGATATGACCCTTGGATCAATGGGGCCCCATGGCCCAGTTTTCAGACTGACGGGCAGCAGAGGGTCTGGTGCGTCAGCCTGGTCGGTAACTCTCAGGAACACAGATTAAAACATTTCAACAAACAACTTGTTTATCTTGAAATCACAGGGAATTATGATAGAGAGGGTTTGGCTGCATCAAACCAAAGGTAAACAAACGATCGCACCACCACCACCTGCGGGTGTGTTTACTCTGCACAGGAAGCGCAGCTCTCTGCAGCTCTGCCAGCATGAGTGAAATACGCAACAATGGCTGCTGGAGCTCAGGAGTGTTTACTGCGTTCACTGGCTTTTGCATTTGAACCGAGGGCAGTGACATTTCCATTAATGTCAGACATTTGTGATGAGTCATACAAACTGTGTCCGAGGCCTGTGAGTGGAAACACTGATCAGTTGGGACCAGTGGACGAATGTTATTGCTGAACCAGGGGAGAGAAACACAGCGAGGAGCATCCCTGAATGGAAAGAGGCAGCATGAGTTCACATCAAGCATCCAGCATGCAGCAGCCTGCAGCAGCTTCGCTCACAGCGCAACACGGAGAAGGAAACATGAAAAACACCAGCACCACCCGGCGACAACGGCCACACGTCCGCGGTTACCTCCTCATCGAGGTCAATCAGCAGCTGGCTCTGTTTGTACTGCAAATAAGCGCTAGCCCCTCCGCTCTTCACCGCATGAATTCTAGCAAGCCTGGTTTTCTGTTTGTGAACACACACAAATGCCCATTTAGCCATGTCGTGCTGAGTGTGTGTATGAAAACACACTTCGCGGAGTAAATTTGAAGCAAAACCAGACAAGTGTGTGAGAGCAGAGACGCCTGACGACAAATACAGGAGTAACAGTTTGACAGGACGGTGTGTTTTTAATGAGCAAGACAGATTCAAGAGTCCAGATCCTGGGAGGACCTGGTTCATGATCAATAGATAATTGAACAACTGATCAGTTTTACACAACTGAAGCTTTTTAATTAGCCGTGAGATCAAGATGATCAGTACTAAATGATCAGCACACAGAGACGCAGCTGCACACGCCGCTGCTGTTAGATAAGCTGCTCTCACAGGAAGTGAGGTGTGTGTTCATCACCTTCTGCGCTCGTCTCTTCTCCGCCCGCTGGCTCTGGTGGTAGATCCGGCTGAAGTTGGACACGATGACAGGAACCGGCAGGGCGATGACCAGCACGCCGCTCAGGGAGCAGATGGAGCCGAAGATCTTCCCCATGATGGTCTTTGGTACCATGTCTCCATACCTGACAACACACACACACACACACAGAGTCAGTTTCTAACCGTCAGTCGCAAAGCTGAAACATGTCTGATGTCATTTTTTTTTTTTCCAAAACATTTTTAATTTTAATAAATAGGCAGATTATTTGTTTATTTATTGCTGTGATTTTTTTATATCTTAATTCTGACTTCATGAACACACAAACAGAAAAATAAGGGACAGAGACGAAACTGAAACAAAACGCTATTCATAGTATTCACAGTATATGTGTTTACATTACTAACAGTATATATGTGGTAGTATTTACAGTATATATATGTTTACAGTATTTACAGTATATATGTGTTTACAGTATTTACAGTATATATATGTTTACAGTATTTATAGTTTATATGTGTTTACAGTATTTACAATATATATATATGTTTACAGTATTTATAGTATATATATGTTTACAGTACTAACAGTATATATGTCTTTACAGTATTTACAGTGTTTGTATTTCAGGCACTGGAGTCTGGCGGGAGGATCAGTGACAAACTGAATGTGCAGAGTTTTCACGAGCTGAGTTTCTGAATAATAAAGTTCATTTTGCGTCGACAGGAACTCGATGTTTAAACCGAATCAACTGTTTATTTTTCACACAATCAGCAGAAAAAGTTGCTGACGCAGCATCGAGCGTGTTTTCCCTCAGTCAGTGTTTTTGGATGATGCTGCAGTTCAGCCGGCGTCCACATGGAGGAGCCACAACACCGGCACACACACACACACACTCTCTAAAAACATGCCTCATTCATTTCATCAGACTCTGCTGAGATCCCCTCTGATTGGCCGTTCTGTTTCCCAGCATGTTCAGCGACACTCAGGAGGTTTCTGTCTCCATCAGGTCAAACTAGTCCAGAAAATGTTATCGCCCCGGCACCGAGAACGCAGGAGCGAAAACGCAGGAGTGAGAACACAGGAGCTTCAGTGATGATTCAAATCTGCAGTTTATCATTTCATCATCTGCACGTGTGTGTCAGTGCCAGTGAGCGTCATGTGACCAGTGAAAATTCCAAAATTTGTCAGATTGAACAAAGACGTCAATAGAACCTCCTGCTCCTCCTCCTGCTGCTCCACCTGCTCCTCCTCCTGGTACTCATCCTCCTGCTGCCCCTGCTGCTCCTCCTCCTGCTGCCCCTGCTCCTCCTCCTGCTCCTCCTCCCAGCAGCAGAGGAGGTGTCATGGCTCCCGTCCATCTCCTCCTGAAGGTGAAGCTGAAGTGTGTGTCAGTGACTGATCACCTTGTCTCCTCCTGCAAACCTTCAGACCTGAGTCACAGCGACTCACAGCAGCCAATCAGAGGCTGTCACCTTGTGTGTGTGTCACTGTCAGGCATACAAAATTAGAAACACACACTCAGAGTACAGGTGTGTGTGTTGTTATGTCAGAGTCATGTGACTTTGCCCTTCATCAAGGAGGGTGTGTGTGTGTGTGTGTGTGTGTGTGCATGTGTGTGTTGACTTTGCTTTGTGTTTACCTGCTTATTAATACACACTCCCACACACACACGGTGGTGTTGATGTATTGATGAGGACCCTCTGATCAATCCGTACCCCTGATTTGAATAAAGAGTAAACGAACTGACGGGACTTCTTAAAACACAGTGATGTCATTGTTATTGACTTTTTCCTAATTATCCCGCTGTTACTCACCACTAATTTAGATTTGACTGCGTTTTTCAATTCAAACGAAAGGTAACATTTCCATGGTAACAGCTGAGGGTTAGTCACCAACATCCCATAATATGCTAACTGACGGTATGCTAACTGATGCTATGCTAGCTAACAGTGTGCTACTGATGTTCAGCTAGTTAATGCTAATGCTAGCTACATTCACAGACAATAACACTGCGTATGGTTAATATAATCTGACATACATGGCAAGACAGCCAATGAGATGTGAGCTAATGGGTCATGTGATCCAAAGTATCAGGAAGTCCAGAGTGTGTTCTCAAATCTGTCCTCATCGAGTTCTGTGCTAGTCTCAGGTCTGTGTTGGTCTCAGGTCTGTGTTTGCTGCTGCTTCAGAGAAGAAGACAAACTCTGCTCAGATTCACCTTCATCATCAGGTGACACTCACTGACATCACACACACACCGCATCGACCACACAGCCCCTCTGAGATGTGTGTGTGTGTCCTCAGCACTTTTTTCACACACACACGAGAAAATAATGTTAAATCCTCTGAAGTGAGTGACAGCAGCTGATCAGATTGATCGGATTGATCAGATTGATGAGGCTTAACAGTGGAAATGGTGTGTTGCCATGGTTACAGTGGGGGGAAGTGCAGGCGTGGGCTCGATACAGCCTGTGATGTGAACAATGACGGATCAAAGATTTTGATTTGAAACATTTTGATGATGTTTCAGATGTTTGTGATGCAGGAAACACGTGTGTAGGTTTGTGTGTTTGTGTTTGTGTGTGTGTGCTTCACATGCGGAGTGAGAAACAGGAAGTGGATGAATTAACAACACGTGTTAATAAACATCTAATCATCGCTGAGCGGCGTCCAAACACGTAACGACTCACTGTAATGGAGGTTTGTACAGCAGCGAACATCATCATTAAACACACACACAGAAACACACACTAACACAGCAACACACACTAACACAGCAACACACACACACACACACACTAACACAGCAACACTCACACCTTCGAAACAAAACATTGATTTCACTGCTACTTCAAACAGCCAATCAGGTGTGAAACAGTGCAGTGTGTGTGTGTGTGTGTGTTGAACATGTGTAACATTAAAATGAAGTCATGTCGCGCTCACTGAACCTGAATCATTTATGCTTCGGTTTGACCGAATGATGCTTCGCTTTCTGCTCCGCCATTAACAGGACGCACTCAACCAATAGCCTGTACACACACACGCACACATGCACACACAAACACACACGTGTGCACACACACACATATACTAATACAAAAGCTATTCAGAAGCATCTGAGAGTAAAATGCGTCTCACTTAATGAGAGACTACATTCATTATAGATTAGCATCTACTCTACAGGGTGTGCACGTGTGTGATTGTGTGTGTGCACGCGCAAGTGTGTGTTGACATAAAGAGGCTGTTCACAGAGCTGTGACGGAGCCCGTTCTGACAACACAGAGGGTTATGAGCAGGTTATATTCATAATTAACAACATATGGTTGCTCACAGCAGCTAACAGGCTAATGCTAACAGGCTAATGCTAACAGCTAGCAGCATACTTCTACACAAACAGGCAGTAGACTGAAGGTGCCTTTATTCAGATGTACATGAGCATCACCTGTCACACCTCAGAGTGTCTGAGTCAGATCTGTCCTGATGTTCTGCTGACTCAGCACACTGAAAGGCTGCCACATGACCACTGCCGGCGAGGACTCGTCATTCAGACTGATCCCACTGAATAAAGTCAGTCTGTGTCCAGAGACCAACTCACTGTCATGGTCATTAATATTTCAACCACACACTCTCTCTCTCTCTCTCTCACACACACACACACACACACACACACACACTCACACTGACAGGAGTTTCTTCTTCTTCTGTTAATCTTAACGATGTTGATCTATAGTTTGTCCTTCATAACATTTACAAAACCTCGGTTTAGTGTCGAGTGTTCGTTATTCTGCTTCTGTATCTTCACACACACACACACACACACACACAGCTGTGGTGGTTGAACAGCAGCAGCAGAAGAAGAAGAAGAGAGGATGTAAATTTATTCCTCAGCTGTCGATGTTTCAGGACTGAAAATAGACCTCACACACACACACGCACACACCAGCAGCTCCTCTGTGGTTCACATTCAGTTTATATATGAATGAAACAGTTCAGACTCTATTTATTCATACAGCAGCACAGAACCACAAACATGAGAGAACATTAACAAGAAGCACACAAAGAACCTCAGAGACCCCATGAAGAACCTCAGAGACCACGTGAAGAACTATAAAAACCACATGAAGAACCTCAGGAACCACATGAGGAACCTCAGGAACCTCTTTACAACCACTAACAGGGCCATACACTCTTCTCAATGAGCACAAAAACTACCACAGGTTCCCACAGAACCTCCAACAAGACCACCAGAACCCCCTGAAGGAACACCAGAACAGGAACAAAGAAGAAGTGATTTTCAGCAAACAGCAGGATGAACCTGCTCTCGCCATTTGTCACAGCACAGCTTCCTGTTCACCTCCCTTAGCTTATCTCCCCTCACGTCTTAATCACAGACTCACTCTTCAAGTACGCTCCGACATTGCGCTGACCTCCACTCAGATGAGGAGAAGAGGAGGTGAAACAGGGAGGAGGAGAAACTGAATCAGCTCTGAGCCTCGAGTTTCTCTGTCTGTTCATCTTTAATTATCGTTACCCTGCCTCACATCGAGCCTCAGACAGCTGCTCACCTTCAGTTTAACATAGGCTTAAAGGAATGACGCTGGTTGTCTGCAGGGACCACCTCCAGACCAGCCTCAGATCAGTTTCAGACCAGCTCCAGACAAGCATCAGTCCAGCTCCACACCAGCTTCAGACCAGCATTAGTCCAGATTGAGACCAGCTCCAGACCAGCATCAGAATAGCATCAGACCAGCATTAGTCCAGATTGAGACCAGCTCCAGACCAGCATCAGTCCAGCTCCACACCAGCTTCAGACCAGCTCCAGACCAGTTCCAGGCCAGTTCCAGACCAGCATCAGTCCAGCTCCACACCAGATTCACACCAGCTCCAGACCAGCATCAGACCAGCTCAAGACCAGCATCAGATCAGCTTGACAGTTAAACTGATGTGTACAACAGACACATATTGAACTCTGTATTAGGCAAACACAGAGCATAAGCATTAGCATTAGCATTAGCCCAAACTCTGCTGTATGTTCCACATAAATGAGAATTTCTCTGACGTATCCTTAACCTTGTAAAACGATGCTAATGATGCTAACGCTTGGACAAAATGCCATGTTGGTAGTGAACTCGTTAGCAGGACATGCTAACATTAGCTGGTGATCCGTTGTTTACACTGTAACACACACCTTCTGTGATTGGCTCCTGAAAGCTGAGCTGTGATTGGACAGTCAAACCAGAGCAGCCTCCAGAGATAAATGAGCTAATGTGTTATTAGCAAAGCTAGCACCATGCTAACATGCTAAGCTAAGATGGTAAACTTTACACCTGATCAGCAGGTTAGCATGCTGATGTTAGGGGTTAGGCTAACATCAGCATGTAGATTTCAGTCAATGTACGTTTCAGCTTCTCTCAGGTGAAATCCAACACTGGCGTTCAGCAAAGGAGACCAATCACCTGATTAACGGAGAAACAAACAGGAAACGAGTTGCATGTCTGAACATCTACAGACGCTGTGGTAATAGTGAATCCAGAAAACATGAGCTTCAAAGTCCTAAATCACCCTCAGCAGTTTATCAGCTCCGTGAAGACAGACAGTCATTCATCATCGCAGAACAAACGAGCCTCAGCCTGTGATTGGTCCTCCTGATCCATGACATCACAGGTGCAGCTCCATTGATGTATTGATCGAACATAACTGGAGTCCTGACGGTCAATGTTCAGGCCTGAGCTGCAGCTCTGAGCACTTCATCTGTCATCCTGACAATGAAACTGGGCCCAAAATGGCCGCCGCCATGGGACACTGGGCTGAGACACAGGTGAAACACAGGTCTGCTGCTCTAATAAACAGCAGTGCAGCAGTGCATGCTGGGATACGGACGAGCTCCCTGAACTCTGATGAATGAAGCACTGGTTAGTCAGCTGCTGATTGACAGGTAATAAGACTTGACTCCGCCTCCATCCATCCTGATTTATCTCACCTGTCAGTAACAAGCCCCCGACACACACACACACACACACACACACACAGTTTTAATGGATTGTTTTTGATGAACTGAAACTTTGACAAGAAACAGACGACGAACTTCACACAGATTCACTTTGTATGGTGTGTGTGTGTGTGTGTGTGTGTACTCAGTTTGTTTCAGCAGATTAAAGAGGCAAAAAGCCTCCAGTGGCAGTTTAATCACCATGTCTGATCCTTTAACCCTGCAGCCAACACAATGCATGATAATCCAGCTCAACACAAACACACACACACACACACACACACACACACACAGATGTATGAGTCATGGTTCAGGTTTTAAACTCTGCTTTGATGTTTCTTTGCACCACAGACTCATTTTAGTTGTTTGAACAACTTAAACTCAATATTTTTGTGTAATAACACTAATTAACGACATCAGCAGCTGATGAACCCGCAGGATGTGTGGTAACTTACGAGGCTAACATGCTAACTGGAAGGTTTCTGTTTCCTCTCCTTTGTTCTGTGTTTCATTGGAGAGAAAATAAGTCAGATCAGTTAGCGTAGCTTTTCAGCTTAGCTCGGTTACTAGTGCTCAAGCTGATGTGTGTGGAAGCTACAACAGCATCTGTGTGTTGGACCCTCCATGTCTCCGTCCCTCCTGCAGCAGCCGATCGCCTGAAATATTCAAATTATGATTTATGTTCGGTGTGTGTGTGTGCATGTGTGTGTGTGAGGGGATAATGATATTATATTCTCATTGATATTTAAATATGCAGAGGTTCTCAGCCCTCAGTACTAACTGCAGGCTCTGTCATTTGATCATGTGACTCTGAGATGTGTGTGTGTGTGTGTGTGTTAGTGGGAGGTAAATGAGGTTTATATTAATTGGATTAAAACTCATTAATGACTTTACTTCACAAAGACGAGAACCTCGTTTAAACACGTTCAACAGAAACAAACTGGATCCACACACACACTTATAGATGTGTGTGTGTGTGTGTGTGTGTGTGTGTGTGTGTGTTTTCTGTGTTATATCTGAATCAGTGAGATCTAATAATCAGGAATATCTTCCTCCGTATCACAGGACGTTTTCCAGCCGTGCTGCAGCAGGGAAGAGGAAACTGTGATGATGAATGAGCTGAAATGTCTTCGTGGGAAGATAATGATGATGATGATGGCGGTGGCGGTGGCAGTGGCGTTGTTGCATTAACGGGCTGAAAAATGGTTGAGAGGTTCGATCACAGATCACAGAAAATATTATTCGAGCTGCAGCTTCAGTCTGAGAACAAACAACGCAGAGAAACTCAGTTTGTCACTGAAACAAACCATGATGTCATCAACATCAGGTCACATGACCACGTCGCCACCATGGCAATGACCATCTGTGACAAAAAAGACTCATAATAATAATAATAAACCAGTTTAGATGGAAACACCGGACAAAGTGAAACACAGTCAGACTGTTAGCTGTTAGCATCAGCACACTGCAATGTTGCCACGTTAGTCTGCAGGAGTCCATCCTGGACCAAGCTGCAGGAGCAGCAGGAGGAGGAGAAGGAGGAGGAGGTGGAGCAGCAAGAGGAGCAGGAGGAGCAGGAGGAGCAGCAGTAGGAGGAGCAGCAGGAGGAGCAGCAGTAGGAGGAGCAGCAGGAGGAGCAGTAGGAGGAGCAGCAGTAGGAGGAGCAGGAGGAGCAGCTGGAGGAGGAGGAGGAGGAGGAGGAGCAGCAGGAGGAGCAAGAGCGGCAGCAGGAGGAGGAGGAGGAGCAGGGTGGCTCAGACACGTTTCTAATTGAAAAGTTACATGATGCGTTGGTGATTTGCCGCAGCGCTGACCTCTGACCCGGCTGCCTGGCTGCCCGGCTTCCCGCCCTGAGTGTCTCCTTAATGAGCTGCGGTGGAGCGTTGCCTCTGACTCTAAACTGACTTCAAACTGCCGCCGTCATGGTGGCAGATCAGCTCTCTGTCCCTGCAGCCACGAGCACAGGCCCTGCAAACACGGCTGACAGCTGGAAACAGGAAGTTTGTTTATTTCCTGTTTTATTTTGTGTGTATTTTGGTTTTTTTCTGGTTTTTCAGCAGCTGTTTACAGTTTTGTTGTCAAAGTCGTTACAGACCTGACCTGAGGAGTCCTGACGATGTTGGATGCTGATTAAACATCTGAAACAGAAGCAGGTGATGGAGCTGATGGACTATGTACCGTGTATTGTTTACATATAACAGCTGTTTTAGATCAAACCTCAGTGTTTTGTTAAAACCAAGTGTTTTAAATGAAAAATGAATCAGAGAAACTGGAACAGTTTGATTAGTGGAGCTGATTTGAATCTGAGGCTGAGCAGCAGAAATCATCTGGAGTCAAATGTTGACTCTAAACGGCCGCAGACATCGGCGGTCGACTGATCCACATGGTCACTTTCTAATGTCCGTGGTTTCTGTCTGGAGCTGGATGGCGTGTTGTGTTGGACGAGTGTGCGTCGCTTCCCTTGGCGCTCGGAGGCTAAAAATAAGCTGATGGAGATAAACAAGCAGCTGAACTGACCCCAGATCAGTCCTCTGAGATCCTGCAGCGCCACATTAGCATCAGTGCTCAGTGACGGACAACAGCCAGCAGATGAACTTGAATATTGAGATAAAGACGGTTTTATTCGCCGACCCTCCTCCACCTCCCTCCCCCTTCCTCTGCTGCTTCTTTACAGCTTACAGGGAGATAAAGCAGCTGAAGGTCGGCCGAGCTCAGGCTGATGAAACAGAGTCGAGCTGATTCTCTGTTCGGCTGCAGGCTCAGGATCAGCTGAGACACGAAGAACAGCACAACTTTAAATCATGACTCCATCATCATCATCATCATCGTCATCACCACCATCACCATCATCATCATCACCATCACCATCACCATCATCACCATCATCATCATCACCACCATCATCATCATCATCACCATCACCACCATCACCATCACCATCATTTTACTTTAAATCATGAAAAACACAAAATGTGTTTCTGTTTGGTTTCATCATGTTTTGTTTGTGACAGCTTCCGTTTATGTTTTTACCCTTGAAACGTTTGATCATACTGCAGCTACTGCAATTCTGCTGCAACTGCTGCAACTCTACTTCAACTGCTGCAGCTGCTGCAACTCTGCTGCAACTCTACTTCAACTGCTGCAACTCTACTTCAACTGTGGCAGTAACTGCAACTCTGCTGCAACTGCTGCAACTCTACTACAACTGCTGCAGTTACTGCAACTCTGCTGCAGCTACTGCAACTCTACTGCAACTCTGCTGCAACTCTGCTGCAACTGCTGCAACTCTGCTGCAACTGCTGCAACTTTCCTCAGGTTCTGGTCTGTTTAATCCACTAAAGGAAATGAAAAAAGGAAAAGCGTTAAAGGAATTAACTCTGTGTGTGTGTATGTGAGTGTGTGTGTGTGGTGTGGTGTGAGTATCTGTAGCAGAGGGATGAGCGGAATTCCTCGGGGGTGACAGAGTTAATTAAACACGGAGGACACACACACACTGATTGCGTTCCCTCAGTCCCACATCATATCTGCATCAGCTCATATTTACATTTATTGTCTGAAACAGCAGAGAAACAAAGCTGTTCACACACACACTCACACACACAGTCACACACTCTTCCTGTTTATTTTTTTCGTCCAATCACAATCGAGTCTGATTAAACATCATCACCTGCTCAGTGTTGATTACTCAAGTAAATGTATTCAGTTACGTCAGACCCTTGGCCTGTCAGGTCAGCTGACCTGCAGCTGTGGTTTATCACACAAAACTGATCTGACATCAGCTCAGTTTCAGCCAGTCAGGTGGCTTCTTTCCCTCCTGTGAGTGTTTGTTTACAAACAATCAGCTGATTTAAACAACAACAAAACCAACACGTGTCCTGATGAAGAACCA
This sequence comes from Datnioides undecimradiatus, assembly GCA_008933995.1. Classification (NCBI taxonomy): domain Eukaryota; kingdom Metazoa; phylum Chordata; class Actinopteri; order Lobotiformes; family Datnioididae; genus Datnioides; species Datnioides undecimradiatus. The sequence goes on along the minus strand of WARS01000022.1, from coordinate 352,214 downwards.
TGTTACACATCAACGTGTTCCTGTTGGTCTTCACACGCCGCCTCAGCGTGTTCTGTCAGAAGAACCCATTCTCCTCGTCCTCTGCACGTTATTTATAGTCTGTGTGCTTTGTGTGTCTGCTGCGTGTCTGAATTTGTATGTGTTAGCATGATCCTGTTTAATCATGTGTGTTTATGTTCCAGGCTCGTTGTCTTCTCGCCATAAACAGGAAGCGAGAACCCATCAAAGCAGAAACACACGGAAACACATGTGCCAACAACACGGGACGCCTGCTAATTGATCTGTGAAGAACACATGATGAAAAGAACACAGACAACAGCAGCAGAAGATGAAAGGAGCTTCTACACAGAGGAGCAGGTCCAGGGAGAATCAAGAACCTCCTGAGGAGAACACTCTGCAGCATCAAGAACCTCCTGAGGAAACAGTGTCATGAACCTCCTGAGGAGAACGTGCTGCAGTGTCTCTAGACAGGAAACAGACCTGTAGTGTTCTAATCTTCTCTGTGTTCTTCTTCATGTTCTGCGTTCTTAATTGTGTTTCTTCCTAATTTGGTCAGAGGAAGTGCAGGCTGATTGTAATCACCATGGTGAGCCTGAGGGATGCTGGTGTCGCCGTGGAAACCCCCCTCCCACTCCGTCTTGCTGCTGCGCGGCTCCAGTGGCTCATTGTGTTGATCAGTTGTTTGTTGTGCGAGGGGAAACACAAATGTTTACAGTCGCTGGTTTGGTTTCATCCTGCAGATCCTCAGACAGGAAGCTCCTCCCCCTCCTCCTGCCCCCCCCCCTCGTTTCTTTGGTTTTATCTCTGCTGCAGCTCACTGACCCACTGCTTCCCTCTGAACTCTTTATAATCTGTGTGTGTTTGTGATAACGTGTGTGTGTGTGTGTTTGTGATAACGTGTGTGTGTGTGTGTGTGTTCTCGGTGGATCCACGCATTCACATCTTTATTTGGATCTCTCTCAGGTCTATAACTTCCTGCTCCTTTTCTTCGGCATCTCAGTCTTTGTTTGTTTGTTTGTCTGTTTGTTTGTTTGCTGCAGTCATTGGGTTGTTTTAATTTGAAGGAGCCACAGACAGGACGCTGATGTCTGTCTTCTCTCTGTGTTCGTGTGTCAGCTGCTCTGTTTGTCTCATTATTTCGACTCATCTGAGGACGTCTGGCCCGAGCCCCCGGCCAAGCGGCCGGATCGATGCAGGAACCCACGGCTCCGCTGTGAACCGCCGCTGCCGGGAAGTTCTTCGAGTTTCTCTGAAAAGTTTCAGAGTGGGAGATTTTCTCTGCAGCACCATCATTTATTCATGTTCTGTGTTCCAGTTCCTCCTTCAGCTGGAAAAGTTGGCGTGGATCCGCAGAATAGAACAGCCTCTGACAGGAAGTCTGAGATCAGACAGACGCACAGAGTCAAACTACCCCAGGAGCTGTCTATGACAAACCACCAAGGAAGGAGCAATAAATAAATCTTAAAAATAATAAAAGTTAAAATTGTTAAAAATCAGCACAAAACAAAAAGACTGAAACAAAAAGATCAAAAACGTGACGACACACAAACACACAGAGCAGAGTTTCACAATAAGAGCATGGTTTCAAAATAAGAGCATGTTCAGAACAATGAAATATTGTTAATAATTAGTAACTAATTAAAAAGACAACAAATAAAAATATGAATAAACTGCTTCCTTTTCAAAATAAGAGACTTTTCAAAATAAAAGAGGATTCAGTGAACTGAGCACGTGATGAGTTCAGGCTCGGATTTAATGTTGTTGTTCTCAGAAAAACTGATCACTGTTATTGATCCACACTGATCAAAGTGACGTTTGGTCATTGGAGCAAAGTAACTGAGTCAATTTACTCAAGTATATATAGCAGGAGCATGGAGCAGGAGCGTGGAGCCATCTCCTCAGTGAATCTGCAGCTAAATGAATGTTTTCATGTGGATGGTTTCTGGGGAAATAACAGCAGACATATTATTTCCACGGAAACAAACTCGATTTCCTGACGCCGTTGTTTCATCTCTGCTGAAACTGGAGAAACTCATCTGCATCATGTGACTGCTCAACAATACTGGAGTACTGATTCAGCCAATCACCTGCAGAGCTTTGTGTTTTTAATCATCAAATTTTAAATGAATCAGTTCTTAAAGAATGTGCCAGGGGTTTGGACTCTGGGTTAGAACCAGATCCAGGTCCAGGTCTGGACTCTGGGTCCTCACAGGTATACAAACTGAATGTTATGGGTGTGTGTCTGATGAAGGTCGGCACCCCCAACAGTTCGCAGGTCACCTTGGCGATGGTCTCCAAGCAGCACCATCTGGTCACCGTGGTGACCAGAGCGATGCGTTCACAGTTCACGCTCTGCTGCTCACACACACACGCGCCAATGGGTACAACATCGACACAACATGTGACACCACACTGACACCTTGTTTCACACATCACATTTCCATGGAGACAGATGACCTCAACAGAAACATGAGAATCCTCAAACTGCTGCAGGTCACCAGGCTAACTGACCTCGTCGCCATGGAAAGATGTTTTACTGTAGTTCACTGCAACAAGTCACCAACATGCATGACAGCGACTCACAGACACCCGGCAGCATTTCAGTCCACAAAGTTGGACTTTGGACTTATTTGATCTAATAAAACCAGGACTAGGACCAACCAGGACCAGGACCAACCAGGACCAGCACCAACCAGGACCAGGATGAGTAAACTGGGCTTCATGCAGCAGACTGGCCCCTTAAATGTTTCTCATCATGAGTTTATCAGATTGTAGCTGCTGTTCTGCAGGCTGTTAACACACACACACATAGAGTGTGGTCAGTGGGGTCAGTGAACGCCTCACAGAGCCTCAACAGTTGATGTTGAACAGGACTGAAGTGACTTTAATGTTTCAGGTGTCAGTCTGACTGACTGTGTTTCCTCTGCGGTCATGTGACCATTGAGTCTTTATCTCCATGATAATGTTTTTCTCCAAGGTGAACGCAGCAACACTTCCTGTCTGTTCAACACAACGCTCCTCAGGCTCGGTTGGTCAGGACAGTGTTGGGCCTCATACAGACAGCAGGCCCCCAACAAGGTTTATGACCTGAGGTCTGATACAGATCAAAGATTACAGACCAACCAAATGGCTGCTCTCTTTGTCTAAGACCTGGGAGCCAGGTCACAAAGGTATGCAAGACACCTCCATCCCTACTCACTCTGCTGCCCCCACTGGGTGCAGCCCCCAATTAGACGGAGCTGTTAGCATCCTGGCTGCTCCTTATCTTAGACCTATGGGCCAGAGCACACAGGAATGTGGGACACCTCCGTCCCTACCTGCTCGGCCGCCCCCCTGGTGAGCGCTGACCCCCAAATGACACGAGAACCACCAGCACCCCACTCCATTTGTCTAAGATCAAAGGGCCAGACTAGGAAGGAGCGCAGGCCACCTCCGTTCCTATCCCCCTCTGTCATCGTCCCCCCCTGGTGGGTGTGGACTCCCGTTGGACAATAGCCGCCAGCACCCTGCTGTGCGGCCAGATGTCAGGGCAAGTATATTATCTGCCCCGAACCTCACCACTTTGCTTCAGAGTGGAACGGCCCACCGTCGTCATCCGAGCCGAGGAACCGAGCCGGACCCAAAGATGGATCCCACACATCTCCCTGCTTCGTAGGCACGTAAGAGGCTTGATCTGGGCAGAGGTAGCTTTAAGTGTGTTTCCTATACAATCTTTATTGTATAAGTTAAGTTAGCGGACTGCGAGTCCTGCATTTGAAATAACAGACCAAGTTGTTATTTGGATTTGATTTATTTGATCGGGCGTACTACGGTCTGACGATTGGAGCCCAAAGAATTTATTTTTATGTGCTGTGTTTTCCCCTCTTTCCCTTTTACCTACACGCACATACACACCGGGTATACACCGGTTAAATCCCTTTGTCAAAGACACACAGGCTAAGCTCACAGACGCCACTAGCCGTTGTCTTTTCAAACCTCGCGGTCATTTCCCCTGACCGAAACTCCCGCGTGACGTACTCCCTCTCCTCCCTTACGTCTGCAACTTACACACACACACACACGTGCGCGCACCCTTGCATAATTTAGAGTAGATGATGGATGTTTATTAATCTAAGTGCTATCGATTACTAATTGATATCATTGATTTTAATAAATTCTGTTATGTTTTAAAGAGAAGTTGTCTGTATTGTTTGTACAAGTGTTGTCGTAAAGGCTGGTTAAAAGAGTCAGTGCTGGGATTCACACTTTCATTGTTCGTCTTATGCATATCAGTACCTCCCAGGTACTGATATCTGTAAGCGAACGTTTGTGAGACTGATTTTCGAGCTGGTTATTGGTTCCTGATACCAGGGTGGTGCCCCGTAATTATTAATTCTTATTAATAATAATATTCTTTCAATTAATAATTATTGTAGATAATTATTAATTTTTGCCAATAACCTGCCCCTATAAAGCAAAACAAATGATGCCTATGTGAAGCACAACAACAGGAAGTCAGCTTTGAACGCTTTCTCAGCTGATTAGCGTGTTTATCAATGATTCAGAGTCTCAGGTGATCCTCAGGTAAAACCCTGAGTCAGATTGATCAGATAATCAATTAAAAACACTGAATGATCAAACCAATCCTGCGGCGTGACAGGATGATGTCACTGCGCACTGACAGAACCACAGTGGGACTCGAACCGCCATCCTGTTTGTTGCCATGGAAACAAAGAGTGGATGTCCTGCAGCACGTTAAGCAGATGGGAACATTACAGCAGAGGGATCAATAACACACTCCGAGAACCGAGGAAACAAACAGAACACACACACACACACACACACACAGCTGTTAACACAATAATGAGCTTAGTGATTGAGTGTAACTGTAAGAACCAACTAAACAACCTGCAGAACATCCTCAGTCGCCACTGGAGCCAGAAGCTTTGATGGAGCCACAGAACCCTGTGCAGAAGCAGCAGAACCTCAGGAACTACACATCATCGTGTACCTCCTCCTCACTGATGACAGAACCATCTGAAGACCCACTAAATACAGACAACAACCAGTTAAATGCCCATAAGAAGAACCTCTAAAACACCCCAATCCCTAAATTATGACAGGAACCACCTGAAGGTCCTCTAGAACCTCCTACAGAACAGGAGCCACCTACATGACATCACCTCAACAAGCCAGAACCTTTGAGAACCAAGAGAACCACCTGGAACCTCCTGAAGGCCTTTTAAAACCTCCACATTTATGATTGCAACCAGTAAAAACGGAGAACAAGAACTTATAAGAACTTTAGAACTTCCTCCACCTTCAGCATCGCAAGAACCACCAACAGAACCACAGAGACTATATGTGGACCTCCACAATGACACCAGATCCCTCCAAAGACTTCTGAAGAACCTCCACAACCACAAATACCCCAGTACGGTCTGTGGTGGTTCCTGCTTGTCTGACTGGGAGCGTTCGTTCCCGTTAGCGAGTCACTTCTTCTTCTTTTGTTTCTGGATCAACTGGTAAAACCTGAGGTGTGTTGTTGGTGGGCAGGTGTTTCCAGGTAACAGCTGTCAGGAGGTATTGTTCCTGTTCAGCCGGTGGGTGTGTGTGTGCCACGCGATCCTGGTGTTACGAGGGAACAGGTGAGGTTCTCGTTGCTCCACACCTGCTGCTGTAATTACCCTCAGGGACAGACGGATTGTGTAACAGCGCTGCCGGCCGCCGCTGACATAACGACCTGTTACCGCTGACGGACGATTGGAACAAGCTCTGAATTAATCAGGAGGGGAAAATCCACCTGCAGGGACCGAAACACAGCACGGACCGAAACACAGCAGGAACATTGTCCAGGTCAGAGCACCAGTGAAGCCTGGTGGACCAGCAGAACCACCGCAGATCTGCAGGGAGAACCCCAAACATGGACGCTGGCCAGCAGCGCACCATTTACCCACACACTGACACACACACACTGACACACACACACACACACTGACACACACACGAGCAGCTGCTGTTAACACTATCACACACACTGGGTCCTCCTGTTTGAAAAAATAAAACAAGGTGACTGGCTGACCTGTGATCAGCTGACCTGTGACCTGTGATCAGCTGACCTGAAACCGGCTAACCTGTGGCCGGCTGACCTGTGATCAGCTGACCTGTGACCTGTGATTAATGGTGTGTGCGTGCTGGAGTGAAACACCTGATCCAGGTGAGCAGGTGAGGTCACTGCTCCGGTTTCACAGCTGAATGAACCACAGAGGAGCGTCGGACACCACAGAAGAAGAGTGGGCGTCAGTGAAAGGAGCTGCTCTCCTTCATTAAAACTTTATTTACATCCAACATGTCGACGCCGGCCAGTCTCAGGTCAGAGCAGTCTTTCAGAGGCGGGACTGGCGTTTTTTCCAAGACGGCCTTGAATGTTTTGGAATGTTTTGATTTCTTCAGGGTTTCATCTGTGACTCACTCACGGACCTGGAGAAGCCTGGAATCCTTTTCCAGGACTCCTGGAATCCTTCACAGAAACTGAGCAGACAGGGAAATCTTTCAAACACCTCCAGGACTCAGTCCTGGAGTCCTTGAGGGGGCCTGGAACAGACATAAGACAGGCTGCAGAGCTCACAATGTGTTTCTCTTCTTCTGTGGTGCTGCTGGAGGGTTATTTATAACTTTATTGTTCAGGGATGAACCCTCAGCTCAAAGACAGGCTGATTATTATGATCTGTTATTAATGTGGAGACGAAGAGTCGGAATGAACACAAACATCCCAGCGACATCATCTTCATCATCTTCTTCATCCTCCTCCTCTCCTTCTTCTTCTCTGTCCACAAATAAAACAGCTGCTTCTGTTTCTGTAACAATAACAGCACTGTGACTCATCTGAGCGTGTGTGACAGAATGACAGAAACCAGAAGGCTTTAACGCACACACACATACACACACGCAAACACACACACACATACACACGCAAACACACACACAAGCACACACACACACATGCACATACACATACACACTCTCTCACACACAGCAGAAACAGTGACTCATCTATATGTTTGTTTGTTTTTAGATCTGTTCATAATCGTAAAGATTGTTTGATTCAATCTTCAGACTGTAGTTTATATAAAAGTGTGTGTGTGAGTGTGTTTGTGTTTTATATATAAAAACACATCTGGTGCAGATTCATTGACTTACTTATTATGAATAATTGAGTAATAAATGCAATAAATTATATAGCGTCGAGCCGTTTTCATCAAATATTAACAGCAGTGAACGTGTCTCAGAGTTTAAAATCATACTTTACATTTTAATTTCATTTTAATTCATATCATATTTTATATATGTTACATGTTGTCTCCAGGTGAGGATGTTTCCGTGTGAGTGTATGAAAAGGTGTTTTTAGTCACATGAAGTGTCTAATCATGTGTTTGTTCCTCACTCAGCCTGTTTCTCTGCAGGGAACCACAGTTCCCATCATGCTTTGGTGGCTGTAACCATGGAAACTGACCCTTCTGCGTCTCAGGTGAGTCTCGTCTCTCATTTGATGTAAAAACTATAAAAACTGTTGTTTACATCAGCAAAGCCTGGAAGCCCTTCAAGGACCTTGAGTCCACTCCAGGACCCTGAGGTGTCCTGCAGCTCAGCTCGGCCTCCTGGTTTCTGAAGGACTCGAGAGGATCCACTGCTCCGAGCCGATGTTTAATGAAATACACTGATGTTCCTCATGTTCCTCATGTCCTTCACGTGCAGCCGTTCTCATCAGCTGCTTGTTGCAGACCTGGAGTCGTGCATTTGGAGCTGCGGAGGTGACAGATGAGCTGCTGGATGCGGCGGAGCAGCTCGACATCCTGCTGCTGCTGCTGAGCCGCGTTAGCGTATTAGCAGTTAATGTGTTTCCTGTTTGAGCTGCTGCTGTTAATGGACTGGCGGCAGAGCGTCAGGGGACTTGGTGTTCTAATGAGAAAACCCTCCGGGCGCGTTCCCTCAGAACATCCATCACCGCTGAGCGCCGCTCCGATCTGCTCTCATTGACTTTTATTGTGTTTCAGTCGTTGGAGGCGCGGAGGCTGAGCTTAAGTTCAAACATAGGAACACGCCGCAGAACTCACACTCACAGGAGAACTGACGCAGAACCCCACCCGCCTCCATCGCGCAGGTGAGACGACCTGTCTGTAACCTGCCTCTGACCTGACACACCACAGGTCATGTGGTCGGCGTCTACATGTGTACCTGAACACGTTTGAACATGTGAAAAGCAGAACCACCTGCACATGCTCGACAGCTGACGCTGCACAGGTGGAGGCACTGGATCCCCCACGGTGGACTGAGTGGAGATCAGGTCACATGGTATGGACAGGAAACCTGACACGCAGACAGAGATGATGTGGTCGGCAGCAGGTGAGGCCCCCGGGGTCACCTGTTCCTCGACAGGTGCGCCGACATGTGACTCAGAGAAGTGCTGAGTCAGATCTGTTTGAGTCACTGACAAACGTGAAGAAGTTTGTTTGTTTGTTTTGACAAAATCAGATGTAAAAACACGTTTTAGCTGAAAGTGATGCAGCTTCTCACGTTTCCACAGTTCAGATTAATACGACTGCAGTCTGCTCTTATCTTCATCATCACCATCATCTTCATCACCGCCATCTTCACCATCACCATCATCTTCATTACCATCATCTTCATAACCACCATCATCTTCATCTTCATCATTAGTCTGATGGTTCTTCTTCTCTTGTGGACGATTAGTGTCTTAACATCAGACTATTGGCACTCAGCTGATATGAAATCAGAGAGAAGAAGAAGAGTGTGTGTGTGTGTGTGTGTGTGTGAGAGCTCAGACTCTCCAGGGTGTTTTTATCTGCTCTCAGTGAAGCTGCTGCTGTGTTTCTTTAATAAAAGGAGCTCTTCTTCTTCTGCAGCTGAATGACTGCATGTGTCCTTGTGTGTGTATGTATGTGTGTGTGTGCATGTGTGTGTGTGTGTATGCGTTTGTGTGTGAGCTGCAGCTGTGCAGCAGTGTATTTATCTGTCTGTCATTGATATTCACAGCCAGCTCTGGATCAATGAGCTCTGAAACTCTGCCTATTATTTCATTTCTGGACTCGTCACCGGGGGGGTTAAACCTCCTGAGGAGCAGGAGCAGGAGGAGGAGCAGGAGTAGGAGGAGGAGGAGCAGGAGAAGGAGCTGGATCAGCTCTGAGCTTCTGATCATCAGGTCCTGATCTTTGATTTGTGGTGATCATGTGACCGGTTGTTGAGATGAAACCATGTGACCCATCAGAGGAAACATGACGAGCCTGTGAGTTCGTTATCAGAGCTGTCGGGTTGTTCAGCCCTGAGTCGTGCCTGCAGGCGTCCTCGCTGTTAGTATTCAGCCCACGCCTGCGTCACAGCAGCGTCCTCGCAGTTTGTGGAGCCAGGACACGCCTCCTCCGCCTCTTTGTCCTCCTCCTGCTGCTCCTCCTCCTCCTCTTCCTCCTTCTGCTGCTGCTCCTGCTGCTCCTCCTTGTGCTGCTGTTCCTTCTCTTCTTCTTCTCCGCCGTAAGTGTCTGCATCACAGAGATGGCGACTCGGCGGCGAGGGGAGGAAACAGTGTTTTGGGAGTCGAACTCTCTTCTGACACAAAACCATCTTCTGTGCTCGGCTGATCCTCTGAGGCCACTTCATTACAGAGCCCATTAAAAATAATCACTTGTGTTCTAAGCATCTAATGCATTAATTTAATTAGCAGTATTAACGGCGTACCGTCCCACGGAGAGAGAGGCACGAGAGAGGAAACTGCCTGTGTCACAGCTGCTCTTATCTGGGATTGATTTGCTGGCCTGCACCTCACACAGGAAGTGAGCCTTGTTCAACTTCCTGTTGACCTGGAGATAAGTGAAAGCCTCTGGAGGTGAGTAACATGTTCAGCTGATGAACATGTTCATAGATTCACATGAAGGTCAGATGCCACAACATCGACCAGATGGAAGGGCGCTGATGGGAATCAACATTCCTTTACTCTCGTGGGCCAGAGCTCCTGATGACATTACACAGGTTCTGTGATCGATCATCAGTCGAATCGCAGTAAGAATTCATTCAGATCATCGACCAATCAGAGGCCCTTGGTGTCAGTTTAAAGGTATCTGATGCTGCTGACCATGTGACCTGAGTGACTGTAAACCCAGCGAGCATCTGTGATGCAGAGCGGGATGGCAGCCAATCAGGTTACAGCCTCCTGTTTAATCTGTGCAGTTTAATGTTTTCAGACAGACGCAGTCGATCATCTGATCTGACCAGAGAGCAGCTGATTAATCAATCAGCTCCAGATGTTAGCATACTGTTAGCTTTAGCATGTTAGCATGTTTATAGTTTCAAAGGGTAAATTCAAAAATGTATTTTGTCAGCAGCTTCACTAATGCTAATGCTAAAGCAGCTCAGCTCAGTCATGGACCAGATCCAAACCTGAGTCCTGAGTCAGTGAGTGAGAACCAGCAGGTCTCAGATCAGCTCACAGACGAACTGGTGACTAATTAAAGCAGCAGAGTTTAACTGCTGCTGCTCGTTAACAATCAACCAGCTGATGAGCCAATTAATCAATTAGCGCCTGAATAAAATGAATTATTCTAATGATAGTTGAATTCATTCACAGGTGCATTCTGGGTCGTCGTGATGTTTGATGTTCCTGATGTTCCTCATGTCAGGTTTTCCCTCACAAAGATGGATGGACTGATTGATTGATTGATTGATTGACTGATTGATTGATTGACTGATTGATTGATCAGTACGATGTTGGTGTTGAATATAAATCCTGTAATTCAGCAGCAGAACAAGTTGATCAGAAAGTCTTTAAAGATGGAAATGATCCAGGAGAGAACGACATGCCATGAACATGTGACACCTGCAGGAATTGTCTGATCAATAACTTTGATCAGTATGAGTTCCTCGTTTCTCTGGAGGTGTAAAGATGTGCTGAGCGTGTGTTTCTGACACAGCTTTACTTCCTGTTTCAGTTCCTTTAAGGTGGCAACGAGCATCGACCTTCTGATGTCTGATTGGATATAAGAAGCTGCGATGTGATTGGTTTATCAGACTGTGTTGACTGATTGTTGAGTTTTGATTCTCATATAATCAGAAAACGAGAAGTTTGATGATGAAAGCTGGGGTCTTCAGCCAATCAGGGAGCAGCTCTCTGCTTAATATTCACACATGAAGCTCGGCTGCTTCCTGTCGACCTCCATGAGCTTCTTCTTCTCTGCTGAATAAAGTGCAAAGTTGGTCGGTCCTCAAGTCCTCAAGAGAAGAAGGAGGGGACAGAGCTTTCAGCACACGGACAGAGAGCAGGAAGAGGAGGAGGAGCAGGAGCAGGAGGAGCAGCAGGAACAGCAGCAGCAGGAGAAGCAGGAGCAGGAGGAGCAGGAGGAGGAGGAGCAGCAGGAGCAGGAGGAGCAGGAGGTGTGATTGCATTTCCCTTTGACAGACACTGATCTGATCCTCAAACTGAATCAAACTACAGCTGAAGAGATTTACTCTACTGAGCGTGCTCAGTGCAGACCGAGGTTACAGAGAGGTTACACACACACACACACACACACACACACACACTGAGCCTGGACTGAGTCTGTTTCTTCTGACAGGAAGATACAAACAGACAAACCTTGAAATGTGTTTACTGAGTTTAAAGATCAACAACAACAAACAAACAACAACAAAATGAGGAGTCACTTCATCAGCGCGTCGATCAAGCAGGAGTAGGAGGTGGAGGAGGAGCAGGAGGAGCAGGAGCAGGAGGAGCAGGAGCAGCAGGTGGGAGGAGGAGCAGGAGGTGTAGATGGTCTGTAGGAGGAACCTTCCGTCCTCTGAATCCCCATACTGAAGATTAAATGTCACAGTGAAGGTAAAGTGTGTGTGTGTGTGTGTGTGTGTGTGTGTGTGTGTGTGTGTGTGTGTTGACTTGTGCGTTGTCCATACTCATCACAAAGGTAAACAGAACAGGTAGTGTCACCTGGCAACAGGTCATTACATCAGCACACACTCCGTGTTTGACTATGAACAATAACAGCATCACTGACGGGGACGAGTTAATGAGCTGATATTAAACTACAGCTGAACTGTGACCTGTGACATTCCACAGGTTCCTCAGATCCCACCTGCACCTGCAAACACCTGAGCTCTCCACTGACTCTGAGACCAACAGCTGGTCATGTGACCACCCGTCACCTCCTCTGGAAACATCACACACACACTTTGTTCCTGCAGCTGCTCAGGATGCAGCGGCAGATCGGTCACCGAATCTAAAGCAGCTTTGAACAAGTTGAAACACACAGACACACCTCAGATAGCATCACCTACCCCAGCGTCGTCATGGTGACGATGGTGTACCAGAAAGCAGCTGGGATGCTGGTGAACTTGCTGGCGCTGGAACCTTTCTCAGCGTAGAACATGACGGTGGCGAAGATGATGATGGCCATGGTGAGAGAGAAGAGCAGGAAGCCGAGCTCCGAGGCGCAGCTCTTCAGCGTGTAGCCCAGGATGCGAAGTCCCGCAGAGTGCCGTGAGAACTTGAAGATCCGAAACACCCGGAAGACGCGCAGGGTGACGAAGGCACCACTCACGTCCTCATTGTCCGTCATGACCAGGCCGATGTAGTAGGGCATGATGGCCACCACGTCGATGATGCTCATCACGCTCTTCACGAACTTGTAGCGGCTGGGTGCGGCAAGCAGGCGCAGCAGGTACTCCACCGTGAAGATCATGACGCAGGCGGTGTCCAGGCAGAAGAAGGCCAGCGCGTACCGGTCACCGCACGACACCTCCTTGACCTGGTTCGGTACGGTACCGCAGGGGACCGTCTCCACCACGTTGGCGAGCACCGACACCGCGATGAAGAAGCCGGTGACATAGTAGAAGACCAGCGCCATGGTGGAGGTGTGTGGGTTCTCAAAAGCCCGCCACATGGTCTCCCGGAAGCTCATGTCCGCAGAAACCAGGTCGTTGGTCTGGTCCATCTCCTCGTCGTCCTGGATCCGCTCCTGGTTCTCCCGCCGCCGGTCCTTGTAGTCCTCGTAGCAGCAGTCCCCGATGATCTCCGGGATGATGCCGAAGAACGCCAGCTCCTCGTCGTACGCGGAGATGCACTCCTGCCGCGGGTAGTGCAACTTCCCGGTGCGGTAGAAGTTGAGGATGTGGCGGAAGATGTCCGGGTCGCGGTCGAAGAAGTACTCGTTGGTGTCCTCGTGGAAGAAGAAGTCGCGCTCCGTGCTGCCCAGCAGGGTGTCCGGGTACCGCTCCAGCGTGTCCCGCCACGTCTGAAACTTCGTGCCGCTCACGTTCAGCATGATCAGCCCGTCCTGCCCGCGGTGCTTCTCCTTCGGCGGCACCGGCATGGGCGCGCCGGCCACTGGCATCCAGCCGATGGCTGCTGCGCGGGCGAACGGCAGCCACGCCGCGACTCCTGCTGCCATGCTGGACCTGGAGCTCTACAGCAGCTCGTGAGATGAGGATTCACGGAGCGACAGAGCAGCGACAGAGCATCAGGAGGGGAGGACGGAGAAGCGGCAACAGATGCAGCGAAGCGACGCACGCAGGTTTTTACGCACGGAGTCGATGCGTAAAACTAAAAAAGTCAAGAAAACAAACAAATCCAGGCACGATCAGTCCGACGGCAGCGGGACTCCGTTTGTTTGAAACTGCAGGAACACAAACTCCACGCGAAACAACTCCGCAGCCTCAGCTTTCCCTCACAGTCAGATACAATCCGGTTCGACGGTGAGGTCCCCGCTGTTTCCCCCGGCGGCAACAAGTCCAGCAGGGACCAGGAAGACGCTGCAGACCCGGGCACGGAGCTCACAGTAATCCGCCGCAGGCATGCTCCCCTCCGGCTCTGCCGCCGGAATCCCCCGGTACCCGGACTGATCCCGCAGTGAGCCCCGCTGCGACAGGCGCGTTTCCCCGTGGAGAGACTGGGGAGGAGGGGGCGAGCTGAACCGAACTGAACCGGACCACAGCGAAGAAACACAAGATGTTCGGCCGGAGCGTCACACAGGTGCTGCTGGAGAGACAACCGGAAACCCACGTTACACACACACACACACACACACACACACACGCACACACTCCGCTCTCTCTCTCTCCCGGCTGGGGGCGTGTCGCTTGAGAAACCCGCAGATCACGCAGAGATGTTAATGTTTTCCGGGACGCACGCTGATCGTGTGTCGGGGTGCGTTTGGTAATCGGCCCCGGACGGTGACAACAGGCAGGTCCGTGCGCTCACTGCTGCTGCCGACACCACACGGGAGCGCGCGAGGTCCCCGACCAGGTTTTAGTGTGTTTGGCCAGTCAGCAGAATTCAGAGCACATCTGTCACATCTGTCCTCCCCCAGCGGCTGGGACGAGCCGTTAATCCGACACACAACTACTGATTATTGATCAGGAATCATGAATAAATAAATCAGTGAACATGAGACAACAGAAATCATTTCAGCAGTGTGACTGCCAGTTTCTGGGGAAGAAACCACTGAAGTTCCTTGACTTCAAACTGCTCCTTGGTGAAGAGTTGATTACTCGGGCCCAAGCAGGAATCGCAAGTGACAGCGAAGATGACTACACTCCCCCACGTCAAAAGTGGAAACCGCAGCCAAATGTAGCTCTGAGACACTATGGCGCCATCCATCTTCCAGAGATGGTGGACGAAACACATGCATCAAGGTGTCGCAGATCCGGCTGCAAGAGCAAAACATATGTGATGTGCACGAAGTGCAAGGTATTCCTTTGTGTTTCCAAGAAGGGGAATTGCTTTTTGAAGTGTCATACCAAATAAGTACAACAAAGCACAACAAAGCAAAACAAAACAAAACAAAACAAAAGTGATGATGGACAGTTATATGGATGTTAAACTCTTTTGGACTTTTTGGTATTTTCTTTGGGACTAACTGGTTGCCATCAAGGTTCAGTTTCACATATGTATGGCGTTCTGATGTCCACTGTAGTGGACACATTATATCTTAAAAATAAAAAGGTTTTTTTTTCCCCAAAAAATGTTTTCAGTATTCTAATTACCTTACAAAGATTGGGGAATTTTTTAAAAAATGTGATTGGACAATATTTTTTTTCCTGGTAGTCAGGAGGATATAAAAGTCCAAATAAACATAAATATATTGTTTATAATAAGAAACCACTTCCTGCAAAGTTCAGAAGAAACAACCTACAGGTGAGTTCGTCCAATCAGCAGCCGCCTGGTCTGCTGCTGTACCTGTAGTGGCCACCAGGCGCTGCTGCAACACGTTTACGTGAATAAATAATAATAATAATAATTTCAATAAAAAACGTTTGTTCTTAAAAAAATCAAATTTATTTCATGTTTCTCAGAAAAGATGATTATTGACTTCAGAGAAGAAGAAGTCCCATTGTTTTTTTCAGAAACTTCCTGTTTGTGTTTATTAACTTGCTATTGGACAATAAACTAAATGTTTGTGTTTATGTGATGTTAAAGAACAAAAAGTCACTTTCATGATGTTTAAGTCAAATTAACATTAATGTGTGTTTTCAGAAAGGTCACGTGACCGCCACACTTCCTGTTCTGGATGCTGGAGTTACCGTGGTAACCACACTGAGCATCAAGTGTGCTTAAAACACACACACACACACACACACACACAAACACACACTCCATCAGCCGTCAGGGAAGTGCAGGCTGGAGGCAGGAGGTCTCACTCTGCTCCTAAATCACTGAACAAAAGGAACCCAGAGGAGCTCAGATCAATGCTGAGTGTGTGCGTGTGTGTGTGAGAGAGTGTGTGTGTTTACACTATACAGAAGGTCCCTGTGTGTACACTGTGTACTGTCGATCAATATATTTGATTGATGGCTCAGTGCAGAGCTAACAGGAGTCTGAGGAGTGTGTGTGTGTGTGTGTGTGTGTGTGTGTGTGTTCGTTTCTCACTAATTATTATCTGAATCAAACTCTGGTGTTTTTGTTGTTTTGATGAGTGCAGTGTTAAAAACATTGGGAGCTAACAGGCTAACAAGCTAACAAGTGAACAGGCTAACAGGCTAACAGTGCTGATCAGAACAAAAACAATCAATACCTGGGATTGGCAGGTGAGTTCCTACTCTTTCCCTCTGGTTGGCCGAAGATGAGAAAGTGCCTCACAGGTCAAAGGTCGCTCAGAACAAACAATGTCAGTGGACGATCGATTAATGACAGGAGGCAGTTGTTACCATGGGAAAGGCAGAGAAGAAAAGCAGTTCAGGACTCACTGAAGAACAAAGAACAAAGTCTTTGGTTCTGTGGAACAGATCATGTGGAACATCAGACCAGAGGGAAGGTTCATCCTCTGAGGAGCAGGAACTCACAGGAACAATGAACCAGCTTCTTCCTGCAGCTTTCAAACACAATGTTTTAAACTCTGCAGAAGATCCAGGAGTTTTATCTTCAGAGAACTTCCTGTTGATGTGCGGAGACACTGTTTTCTCATAGGTCGGAAACAGCAAGCGATCAGATATCTTTTGGCAGGGAACAGGAAGTGATCATGGTCAAACATCTTGACTCCACTGAGGTTGAACCATGTGACCGATTGAATCCTCCTGGTTCCGTCTTCAGGCTGCAGACCTCAGGCTGAAGCTTCTGAGGGTTACATGTTGTATTTCCTGTTTTGTATATCATGTGATCTGAATAGACGAGCAGGGAGACATGATGCAGGTCGAAGCTTCATGACTCACAGATTCAAGGGCAACAAACCCTCATCACGTCTCTTCACTGATCAGGCTGAAGAGCGAGCGTTTGTGATTTGCTTTGAACTGTTGTTACGACGCAGCAGCCAATCAGAGCGGCTCGAAGATGCCAGCAAAAGAATTTTAAATGAAAATAACAGAAAGGTTTTTAAACCAAATGTCCTTCAGCTCCATGACCTCCAAACTGGTTCCAGCCCTTCCTGATCCCTCATGTCACCACTTCCCAAAGTCCTTCTGTTTCCAGCTGAGATACAAGACAAAGCTGCAAACACAGAATCCCCCTTCAGTTGGGCAACAGGATCACAGAGACAGAGGAATGGACACAAAACCTGATCGATCACATCAGGCTCCAACAAGGGGTTACACCAAGCGGGCAATAGACTCTGTTGACCAATGAGAAGCCATCCTGACAGTAATCATTGTGTTAGCAACTTGGCAGCTTTTTAGCAGACAGCAGGGTGTAGTAAGCACTGAGCTAGCAGCATGTTAGCAGTTAGCAGCATGTTAGCGGTTAGCAGTGTGTTAGCAATTAGCAGCTTGTTAGCAGTATGTTAGCAATAATCACTCTGTTTGCAATTTGGCAGCTTGTTAGCAGTTAGCAGAATGTTAACAGTTAGCAGCATGTTAGCAATAATCATTGTGTTAGCAACTTGGCAGCCTGTCAGCAGTTAGCAACATGTTAGCGGTGTATTAGCATTTAGCAGTGAGGCCTGCTGCTGTACCAAATACACAGCATTATCTAATTAAATTAATTAAACACTGAAACTATTTTTAATTTGTAATCAGCGATGAATTATGTTCCACTTTTTCCTGTTTTGTACAGTAAACACATGAATGTGTGAACAGGTGGAGCCATGAGGAGTGACCACATTAGTATTTATGTAAATTAACATGTTATACAGAGAGACGCCTGCAGGTGCAGCAGCTACCTGTTCAAACAGGAAGGTTGGAAGAAGAAGAAGGAGAGTGGTGTAATTAACAGTCGCTGCATGTTGTTGCTGAGGGTTTTTACCCAGAAGGCCTCATGCTTCCTCCTCCTCCACCCACATCAATGGAAATGTCCTCATCAATATGGATCCTCATCTTCTTCTTCTCCTTCTTCTTCTCTGGCTTGCTGGGCATCTCGGGGGACTCTGACCTGAGATGTTCACACCTCTCTGACACAAAGAGGAAGCATCCACGAGGCTTTGGTCCACACTCAGAGGACAGAGGAACCTTCAGAGAACATCTTGTTAGCTCCTGCAGACGATCCAGAACCACATTCACAGATGTTTAATATTCAACACAAATGACTGAACAACAGAAACTTTAATATCTTTAAAGTAACAGTTCAATGTTGTCAATGTCAACAGCGGCTGTTAGCTTAGCTTAGCATAAAGACTGGAAACAGGTGGAAACAGCTAGCCTGCCAACCTGCCTCCATCATCCTCATGTTCAGCTTGATCAACAAAACATAATTTCATGAGTTCAGCTGCTTCTGTTTGTGTTTGTGTGGCTCAGCAAGTGATGAGTGTGTGTGTGTGTGAGAGAGAGAGAGGGAGAGAGAGGTTGTTTGTGTGTGTAAAGGAAACATTGAAGGAAATCCAGGTTGAAGAAGCCCTCAGGCTGCACAAACACATTCACACACACACACACACACACACACACACACACACACACACTTGCATTCACAGTGAGTTGGACGATGTGGATTGACTGAGGATCTCTGACTGAGATACATAAAATATGATTTAATGTTTGATCACTGAAACACTGAGTCTGACTGAACTGAGTTTGATTAAACTGAGTCTGACTGAACTGAGTCTGATTACAATCAAATCACTGATTTATATTTTTAGCATGTTGTGTATTTCTGTTGTTGCTGCGGGTGTGTTGCTGTAGTTGTGTTGCTGCAGGTGTGTTGCTGTAGGTGTGTTGCTGCAGGTGTGTTGCTGCAGTTGTGTTGGGGCAGATGTGTTGCTGCAGGTGTGTTGCTGCAGGTGTGTTGCTGTAGTTGTGTTGGGGCAGATGTGTTGCTGCAGGTGTGTTGCTGTAGTTGTGTTGCTGCAGATGTGTTGCTGCAGGTTTGTTGCTGCAGGTGTGAAGGAGCAAACGAGATTAGTCAGATTAATATTTAGTGTTGTTGTGTTGTTGCAGGTCGTTAATTGCATTAATTATGATTTCAGATGCATCTCTAATGATTGATGAGACTCAGTAACTGAAGCACTGAGTAAAGTCCTGCAGGCAGTAGTTCTGTCTGATTACACAGTGCAGGGATTATGAGGGAAAGTGGAAACAGGTGAGCAGTCATGTGACAGGGCAGGTGAGCAGTCATGCAACAGGGCAGGTGTTTCTCTGGACTCAGGTGATTCAGTCTGAACTTCACCTGTGATATGAGATGAGTCTGACATCACTTCCTGTTTGTCTGCGTGCTGCTGTTTGGATAAAGCTGTTTCATCTCTGACCTGCTTGAGCTGCGCGGCTCCTCGTTGGTCGAGGCTGCAGCAGCTCGGTTTGTCATGCAGCTGAAATCAGATCAGCCTGGGGACGATGCGTTTGATGTCGCTTCCCTCTGCACTGACACAATGAGTCAACACCTTTTTTCCCAGAAGGCCAAGGGACACATCGTCTTCTTCTTCTTCAGTCATCCAGCGAGGAGCAGCAGGTTGTTCCCAGCTCCCGGCAGCCCAGAGTTTCTGCTGATGGAGACAAACCTCCGCAACCAGCAACAGAGCTGCGTCAAGGCTGCAGGTCGATTTCTGCAGAGGTGTGAAGTCAGTCCCCCCCCCCTTCCTTTCCCATCAGCCCCTGGGGTCTGAGCAGCGTGTGAACTGAGAGGAGGCTGCTGTTCGGCCTTGAAGAGACTCAAACACAAAGACAGAAAGACTCTGCAGAAGCCCGAGCTCGGCAGATTCACATGTTTTTTAGACATCTTACATTACGCACACACAGATCACAGGTTTCCCCGGTGACCACAGTGACCCTGAATGCACCGTCAGACTTGTTGACGTCCTGCTGCAGGTTTTTAATATTTTATTGAATAAATAAACAAAACTGAACAGTGATTCTCTGATTTCACTGCAGCCAGAGTAAAAGTACTGACTCCTCAGAGAAAAAGTACTCAGTTACGAGATTTACTGCTGCTGATTCAACCTGTAATTAACCATCAGTTACTTGTGGTTACTCAGTTAATTATTGTTAATGATGGTAAAGTAACTGAAGCGGCCAGGTAACTGTAGTAGGATACACGTGACCAGGTGAGGGAGGAACTCAGCTGTTCAGCTGATGGAGGTGACGCATCCTGAAATCAATCAGATTAAAAACTAATTTTGCTGACGAGTCTCGTTAACGAGGATTAGCTGAGCGTGCTGCTGGCGGCGCCGCCGAGGCATCTGATTGGACAGTTTGAGGGCAAAGTAATCATTTACAGGAGAGAAGACCTGAACGCATCACAGCCTCAGTGTTCAGCTCATTATTCAGAGAAATCACTCACACACTCACACACACTTACACACTCTCTCTCTCTCACATACACACACACTCACACACTCACTCACACACACACTCACAAATAACTGGGGGAGCTGTGGGTAATTCAGCAGATTAGAGCTCCAGGTCTGACTGTGGAGCAGGTAATTACCTCTATCACTGAAGGGGGGGGCACTCTGAGGTTCACAGGAGGAAACGTTCTCAGCTGATGATGAAGATGATGAGGAAGAGTCACCGTGTGAAAGGTCAATGATGATGTGATGGTGATGGTGATGGTGATGATGATGATGGTGATGATGATGATGACGGCTCAGTGTGTGTGAGTGTGTGTGTTTTCGGTATTCATGAGTTCAGCGGCAGTGGCACATGAGCCTGTTTCAGCTCAGTGACCCTGTGGAGCAGCGAGCCGAGCGGAGCAGCAAACACACTCACATCGTCATCTGTAGGGAGGACACGCCCTCAGAGCAGCGATCATTTCTGTGCTCCTCTTTTCAGCCGCTGCTTATTTTTAACTCTGTATCTGAAGCAGATGAAGGATTTCAGTCGTCGGATGTCTGGAGTCACAGGTTATCAGAGAAACAAGCTGAGCAAACGTTAGCAGCAGCTCGGCTCGCCACCCCTCCAGGACGTCCCGTGTGCGGCCGACAGCGTGGGAGAAACAGTGGTTTTTAAGGTGGAACTGCTTTATTCAGTGTTTCTCTGGGTTTGAATCAGCGGCTCTGTTTGTTTTGGAGAGGAGGAGACCTCTGTGGAGAATTCAGCTCCCAGTAAAAACCTCCTGAACCATCAACACTGAAGGAATCCCAGCTGACAGGAAGACAGCAACTCCCAGCATCCCACGCTGCTGCAGGAGGTCACATGACCGCAGCTGCTGCTGGAGCCAACAACATGAAAACATCTGGATGTGAATAAACATCATAAATCTGAATCTAATGAACACTGATCTCAGTTCAGCTGAAACATGTAAGTTTCAGTTTGACTGTTCATCACAAATATAAACATTTTCAACAGAAACATTAAAACAAATAAACAAACAAACATTATCATTCATCTTTATATCAGCACACGTTGGTTCCTGCTCCCCAGAGGATGATCCGGGGGGTACAGGCCTGAGACATGATGTTGTTTATTTATGTAAATAAATATGTAAATAAATAAATGGCTGCCGTCACTGAGACCTGATGATGAGTCGCAGGATGTTTCCCATGATGATGACAGCCGCTCGCTCTAATTGGTCGGCTCTGAGCCTCCAGGCTTCAAGTCCCATCAGCCATTTGGAGCTTTTATCAGCTTCCTGTCTGCGGACGAGGAGACGGTCATGTGATCAAAATTTAAACACACTCAGCTGAGACCCCCCCAAGACACACGCACACCCGCACACACACACACCGATGATCCGTCATCTTCAACTGTTCTGCCTCAGCACGTCTGTCACCATGACGCCACTGCACGGCCTGAGTCAGCTGCTGTTACTGATCAGCTGATATAAACGTAATGCGCAGCATCTTTAAACGTTACATCGATAATCAATAATCAATACGTCTGTTATTTTCTGTTTGTCTTTAATCCAGCTCAGACTCAATGTATGGATCTGTTCCTCATCGAATCAGATGCATTCAGATGTCATGTGACCCATCAGGACCTGTGAACACGTATGATTTGTCCGTGTAGATCAGCTGACGATGAGTGGTGGCTTCTCGACTTCACACTTTCTATTTTCAAAGCCGAAGAACAAAGACGCTGTGAGAGCAAAACGATCGGCTGCCAAGCTATTTCTGACCAGCAGCTCAGGTGTTCAGGTCATGTGACTGCGGGGGGGCTCATGTGTTTAATATGTGGAGATGAAAAAGAGTCTGGGCCCTGAACGCAATGTTTGTTTGTTTGTTTGTTTGTTTGTTGTGCTGCAGACCCTCATGTGTTGTGTTAGGAACCTCTGTCTTTCAGGTGGAGCTTGTTCAGCTTCACTGTAACGTGCCTTGGTGTCTCCACTCCACTCCACAGACAGGAAGTCTGAGCTTCTATGTTTGTCTGTCTGAAGCCACTGCTCACCACCGTCGTTCAGTCCATTCTGACCACTCATCATCAGTCTGATGTTACGTGTTTGTTTTCAAGAGTAATAATCATCACCAAGCCTGCAGCAGATTTGTCGGATGGAGGGAGGTGGAGCAGGTGGAGCAGGTGAGCAGGTATGAGGAAGTGGAGGAGGTTGAGTAGGTATGAGGAGGTGGAGCAGGTGGAGCAGGTGAGCAGGTATGAGGAAGTGGAGGAGGTGGAGTAGATGAGCAGGTATGAGGAAGTGGAGGAGGTTGAGCAGGTATGAGGAGGTGGAGCAGGTGAGCAGGTATGAGGAAGTGGAGGAGGTGGAGCAGGTGGAGCAGGTGAGCAGGTATGAGGAAGTGGAGGAGGTGGAGCAGGTATGAGGAGGTGGAGCAGGTGGAGGCTCCTGAACACGTGCAGCTTTCATCGGCATTGTCATTAGTTAATACTCAGGTCATTAACACAGAGCTGCAGCGATGTGACTGTAAAACAAACGTTTCATAATTAACGTTACTGATACTACACTACGAACAACAACTGACGTCAAAGTTTCACAAAGATCCTAGTCTATCTGTATCGTAAACATCAGCTAACATGCTAACAGGTTAACATGCTAATTAGCTCCTAAGTATATTATTGTTAATGACTGAAGTTTCAGTGACGCAGCCTCTGAACAGCAACCACAGAAGAAGAGACGATCAACACGTGAACAATGATTTATCGGCTCAGATGCAGCAGCAGTGCACGTCAAACATGGCCGCCAGCTCGCACACACACACACACACACTCCCCTGACAGACACACTGACAGCTGTGTGTCTGTCAGGGGAGTGTGAGGTGTTTAATGAGCGTCTGTGTCACAGGTGATGTTCAACATGATGTCATGAACTCATAACAAGCAGCTGATGGAGCGTGATGAGAACCCGGTCACATGATCACGTGATCAGCTGATCACTGGATCCAGACTCGCTCTCAGCCCCCCACATCTCATCATAATGAATATTCATTTTGTTCCAGCGGAGCAGGAAGCTGCAGAGATGCGTCTCTATGTTCAATCAGCTGTTAATTTCAATTAATCACAACACACACACACAGAGCAAATACACAAACACCAGAGGGGGGAGATGCAGGTGACAGTGAAAACAGGAAGTGAGTAAACAAAAACAAAGAGTCACAAAGTTTCTGTTCACAAGTTTCTGTTGATTATTGATGATGTCACATGACACAGTGACATGTGACATCTGATTGGTTTGTCACAGAGCGTGTGTCCGTGTGTGTGTGCGTGCGTGCATGCCTGCGTGCGTGCGTGTGTGTACATGTGGTTATCACCATCTGTCAGCTACAACAAAGGATTGTGGGAACACAGGAGGAGACGTGGGCACACACACATGCACACACTCCGGGCTGGTTTTCCTGCGTTTCTTCTCCTGGTGGAGGCGACGGCAGCCTCTTCTTCTTCTTCTTCTTCTTCTCCTTCTATCTTTAGCGCAGGAACGAGGTGAAGCTGCTGCTGAACGTTAATTAAGCTGCTCGAGACGCCTTCACACCTTGTGGTGTGTGTGTGTATTTGTGTGTATGTGTGTGAGGAGGAACGTGCTCCACACACACTCATGGCTCATTATCATGTTTCAGATCAGACGCAAAGAGACATCAGCGTGTCTTCTTCACCTGCTTCACTGAACATCACAGAAGAGACCATCTGAGCATGAGAGGAGACGAGTGTCTAAGCTGAGGGTCGGCGGGGACAGGTGGGCAGGTGGGCAGGTGGGCGGGGCATGTGACAGGTGAGACTGAAGCAGGAAGCTCTGAAGATCTGATATTAACTTAACCTTCTTCTGATGGGAACTGAGGTGTTGTTGGTCTGCAGCCCTAAAACACACAGACACACACACGCACACACACAGACATCAATACTAACCTCTGCAGAGCTTCACAGGAACATCTGTCATGCCGTCACAGACGTGTTGTCTCCACAGTCACACACTCCTCCTGCTGCCTCCATCCCATAATATGCCGGCGCATCAGTATGAGCTCTCAGCTCTGGGCTGCTGAGCATGCTCAGTCTGTCCTGGCGGCGGCACTGAGGACAAGGTCATGTGACACCTGCAGGATTCATCCCCTGAGGAGCAACAGTGTGAACAGACATGAAAGTGACAGTGAAAGGAGGAGTGACTGGGGGGGGCACACTCTCCTTCTGACTGCAGCCTTTATTTATTTACAGCAGGATCCACGAACGCAGCTTCAGTGTTTTTCCTCCGTTAATCCACAACATCGAACGGTGCAGCTCTGATAAACACTTCACTCACGGCCACAAGGTGAGTGTGTGTGTGTGTGTTGTTGCCTGTGTTGCCCTGTCTATGAGTTGTTCTTGTTGCTCCTGCCTGTTGCCGTGTGTATTGCTACTTTCTCTTGGCTGCAGCTCGTCATCCTGGCGTCCGCCTGTCTGTCGTCTCTGCCAGCCCAGGATTGTTTCCTGTCACTGATGCATGCTGGGGCGGTGCAGACGCTGCAGACCCTGCAGATGCTGCAGACCCTGCACATGGCGCACACGATGCAGACCCTGCAGACGGTGCAGTCGCTGCAAACCCCGCAGACGCTGCAGCGTCTGCAGCATCCTGCTTGTTAACACACATTAGATTTAATTACGAGCATTAATCAGAGAAGCAGAGGCTGAGAGCAACCTCGCTGAGTCATGTTTGTGTTGCTGCTTCAGCATGTGACTCAGCTGATTCAACAACCTGTCGAACACACCCTGCGGCCAATCATCGCGTCCAATCATCGCACATCTGTCCCCAGTCTGACCCCAGCCCTGCAGCCATGATAGAAACAAGCATTTAGTGATTTTAACGACAATTAAACTTAACGAATTTCATAAAAACATGTGACATCATCGTTTTTACTCGCACAGAGCGACGAGTGACTAAAACAATGTTAACTCCAGTGGAAACACCGAGAGCGTTAATGAGTGATAACATGACATCATGTTAACGAGACGAGATGTGATCTCATTATTTAGAGTTAAATATCAGCGCTAAATGTAAACAGGTGATGACATCAGTTGTTGTAGTGGCTCAGGGCTGTTTCCACTGTTGCTATGACATTTTCCATGGTTACAGACAATTACTGTTTGGTTGCTAGGGCAGTTGTTCAGTGGTTGCTAAGGTGGATCACATGATGAACAATCATCATTGAAGATGTTTCTCTGATCAACGATCTGAAAACAGCCGCGCTTTCTGTGAACGCTGGCGTTTAACCTGACGTCTTTGCTCCTGCTGCCGCTCGTCCATCACCATGACACGAAGAAATGAAGAAGAAACACGAAGAAGGACACTGATGAGCAAATCACTCATTAGCAGCGCTGCAGGATAATTAATTATCACGACTCACTGATCGTTGGGCGGAGCCTCCAGCGGCTGAAGCAATGACAGAGGAAGTCATGTGATGTATGAAGAAAACCAACATCCTGATAAACAGGAAGTCAGGCACCAAACACTGACCTTTGACCCCAGATCGAGCATTCAAAGACTCAACGACAACTTTATTTACTCTTCTTCATGTGTTCGTCAAGAGTGAACACACTTTCTCCTGCAGCTCTGAGGACATTCTGAGTCCTCCCCCACCCTCATCCTCCACCATCCTTCCCCATCCTCCACTCCCCCTCTCTGTAGCCTCGGTTTTCTCTCCTCTGTCTATTTATAGCCACTCTCTACTGATTTTATAATGTGCCCATAAAGGAACAGAAGGAGGTCAGCAGCATACAATAGCCTGACTGGGAGCAGTGGGAGTGCTGGGAGCAGTGGGAGTGCTGGGAGCAGTGGGAGGAGGAGGCAGCAGGAGGATGAGGATGAGCACTGCTGCAGACCAACACAGAATCATTTTCACATTTTCAACTGTAAAATCTACTTTAAAGAGACTGAACACTCAACACACACAACAGTGAGCCAGGCCTGGAGTCATTTGACTCTCTGATAACGGGAGAGTGACATACAGGTGAATCACACCTGTCAGGTGAGGCAGACGAAGAAATAATGATGAAATAATGAATGAAGATAATAAATGAAGTTTCAGACTCAGAAAACACTCTGACGTCACGTGACGAAGCAATGAGTAATCAAAAACTTTCAATGACAACTCAAAAACTTTCAATGGCAGCTCAAAAACTTTATAATCACAGCAGCAAGTTTCATTTTGAAATGTTCAGTTAGTCCCAGTGTTTGTGTGTTTCTCTGTGTGAGTGTGTGTGTGTTTGTGTGGGTGTGTGTGTGGGTGTGTTTCTCTGTGTGAGTGTGTGTGTGTGTTTTTCTGTGTGTTAATGTAACAACATGAATGATGCAGCAGCTTCATTCATGTTAATAATTAATATTAATAGAAAGACGGCAGGAGTGTCATAGGTGCATTATGGGTACTCTTTCATTCAGGTCATTAAAGTTGATTCAGAACAAACACCAATGTCTCTTCTTTTGTGGTTTCCAGCCTCTGTTGTCACAGAATCAGGACAAACTGATTCTGTATCCGAGGGGGGGGTGGGCAACTTTCTTCTGTTTGTTGCATCAACCAGCAACTCCTGTCAACGAGAGACAGAGCCTCAACACACACACTGATGCATACACACTCTGACAGTCATTATGAGGCTGTTTTGGCCCAAGGCAGCAGCTCACAGATCCTGACCTTCAAACACTGCAACACACACTCTCACTCACTCCCTCACTCACACACACACACACACACCTGCTTTAACTGCAACACACACTCTCTCTCACTTACTCACACTCTCACTCACTCTCACACACACACACATACACATACACACCTGCTTTAACTGCAACACACACTTTCACTCACTCACACCCTCACTCACTCACACACACACACACACACACACACACACACACCTGCTTTAACTGCAACACACACTCTCACTCACTCACACTCTCACTCACTCACTCACACACACACACACACACACACACACACACACCTGCTTTAACTGCAACACACTCTCACTCACTCACACACACACACACACACACCTGCTTTAACTGCAACACACACTCTCACTCACTCACACACACACACACACACACCTGCTTTAACTGCAACACACACTCTCACTCACTCACACACTCACTCATACACACACACACCTGCTTTACCTGCAACACACACTCTCACTCACTTACACTCACTCACTCACACACACACACACACACACACACACACACACACACACTCCTGCTTTAACTGCAACACACATACTCACTCACCACTCACACACACACACACACTCACTCACACACACCTGCTTTACCTGCAACACACACTCTCACTCACTCACACTCACTCACTCACACACACACACACACACTCCTGCTTTACCTGCAACACACACTCTCACTCACACACACACACACCTGCTTTAACTGCAACACTCCGTGTGGTTCTGACTTCCAGTCTGCATATGTGATCACTGTCCTGCTCTCTAATTGGCCACAGTGGAGCTCAGCTTGTCATTAATCAGCTTGTTAGCGAAACAGAAACACAAGTTTTCACCTGAGGAACGTCACAAAATCAGACTCACCTGACACACCTGACGACACACCTGATGACTCACCTGACAACACACCTGACAACACACCTGACGACTCACCTGACGACACACCTGACAACTCACCTGACAACTCAACTGACGACTCAGCTCATTTGACCTGTTTCATCTCTAATTAACAGATCATGAGCCTCGTTAACAGTGATGATCAACAGATTCATTGATCAATATTCTGATCAACACTTTAATCTGCAGATTTGGATCGTTGATTGGACTGATTGATTACTCTGATGCTGACGATGACTGATTATCTCACAGACTCATCCGTTTGAGGAGAACTGATCGACATATTGATCAGTTATTGATCATAATGTGAATCAACATCACGCCGGATCATGTGATCAATCATCTGCTGCTGCAGGCGGCCAATCACACGTCAGCTGGAACTGTGTGTGTGTTACTGTGTGTGTCAGCTGAGGAGACAGAGACCAGAGAGACCACCACAGTCTCCCACAGTCCACCCGAGACCACCACAGTCCAGCACAGTCCAGCAGAATCCAGCAGAGTCCAACTGTCCTGCTTCTGTCCTGTTTTGAATGTTTATGTCGCAGCTGTTCATCAATCGACTCCTCAGAGTTTCATTTGTTTTACTGAAAGTCAGGAACACACACTCATGTACGCACACACACTCACACACACACACACACTCATGCACGCACACTCACACACACACACACAAACTCATGTACGCACACACACTCATGCACGCACACACACACACACTCTGGTCTATCCAGCAGTGTTTCCTTCCTGAACTGAAGCTGATTGTTCAACTCCTGCAGGTTTGAAATGATTCTCTCACTGAGCGACTGATGACAAACGACTGACTCATCGGAAGGAGCATGAGGAGGAGGAGCAGGAAGAGCAGGAGGAGGAGCAGGAGGAGGAGCAGGTGGAGGAGGAGGAGGAGCAGGAGTAATGATCCAGTGAATCATCTCCAATCATTAATTGCCATTGATCACTGATCGGTACCTGGTGATGACACCACGAGGAGACGCAGCTCCTCTGACTGTCAGGTGTTCGATGCACAACACAGCACAGCACAGCACAGCATCAGTGGTCCTCTATCAGTCCATCAGTGGTCCTCAGACCTCAGTTTGAGACCCAGAATAAAGAGTTTTACATCCTCTGTCTGTGAGTTTGATACAGACACACTCGCAGACACACACACACAAACACACACACACACACACACACACACACACACACTTGGTGTCGGTCACTCTCTGTGGTTTTCAGATCTCAGTAATAGTTTTTCTTCTTTGTGTGCATATGATGGATGTGTGTATCAATCATCATCAGCTAACTGTGAGGACACACACACACACATACATTTTACATGTCAAGTTTAAAGTGACTTATTTCACTTTCTGACCCCGGCCTGCTCCACTGTGTGTGTGTGTGTGTGAGTGTGTGTGAGTGTGTGTGAGTGTATGTCTGTGGCATGACTCCCGTGGGGCCATCGTACTGTTTTCCGATGGGGATGCGAGGTGTCACCATGGTAACCAGCATCCTCCTAATGACGGGATGTTTGCGCCTCCACTGCTCCATCAGCGGCGGCAGGATTATGTTAATGAGGCGTGACGGGGGGAGGGGGCAGAGCTGCAGCTGGTTAGGCTGCAGCAACGCGCTGGTTTTGTGGATGCATGGAGCAATAACGAGCAGGGGGAGGTGGTGAATCAGGTGGGCTGAAGGATGCAAGTTCAGGGTCTGAGTTCATTCGCTTAACATTTTCAAGGTTGGAGATAGAAAAGACTGAAACAGGATGGAGAACAGTGAGCGCCGGGTGCCACTTCCTGCTGACACAACAGTTCAGTCTGAACACGCAGATTACAGACATGTCAATAAAGTTTCCTTTTAACATCACTGTAATTCAGTTTGCTCCAGCCAATCAGAGCTCAGCACATCTGTCATCATCTCCTGTCAAAAGAGCGTCCACTTCCTGTTGATGTTTCCACAGGGAGCCTTTGATTCTAATTTTAGAGATTAGTTACAGTAATCTGATTACTATTGTGTAGATCAATATTATCAATTGATTGAAGTTATTGATCAGACTTTCTCTGCAGTGGAGGAGACACAGCAGGGGGAGGAGCAGGAGCAGGAGGAGGAGAGAGAGGTGGAAGAGGTGCAGGTGTAGGAGGAGCAGGAGGTGGATGGTGTGGTGTGGGAGGAGGAGATGGTCAAATGTCTCAGGCGTCCCTCAGGGCTCCACAGACACTCACAGGATATGTGCTGTTTGACTGTTTGCAGACGATGCTGTGCTATCAGAGCTGAACAGGTGAAGAGGTGGACAGGTGAACAGGTGAACAGGCGAACAGGTGAGTCCACAGACCAACAGGTAACAGAAACAGGTGAAACTGAATCAGATCAACTAAATTAAATTCATGATCATAGTCAGAGTGATGAAGATGAAGTTCCCTCTGACAGAAACACTGACCCACACACACTCACACACACACACACACACACACACACACACACACACACACACTCACTCACACATCTTCATCGTCCCATCAGGATCTTCATCATCTTAACGATACGCCTCGCTTGTAGGTGGAGGAGCTTGTTTGTTTGTTTGTCTCCCACATGTTTGTTGCTCATCAGCTGATCGTGTTTGTGTCCAGAGCTGCTCTGATTGGCCGACAGCTGAAACCAGCTGAAAGCTCAGAGGTGTGTGAACGAGCAGCAACAGGCGTCAGCTGACTATTGACGATTTGTGATGCGTCAACACAAACAACAGCTTCCTCTGGAGCATTCAGCTGCAGCTCATGGGCTTCATCATTCACTCAGCTTCAGGCAGACAGGCAGACAGACAGACAGGCAGGAAGCAGACAGACAGACAGGCAGGAAGCAGACAGACAGAGAGAGAGACAGGCAGGAAGCAGACAGGCAGGAGGCAGACAGGCAGACAGGCAGACAGACAGGAAGCAGATAGACAGACAGACAGACAGGCAGACAAAAAGACAGGCAAGAGGCAGACAGACAGACAGGAGGCAGACAGACAGACAGACAGGAGGCAGACAGACAGGCAGACCGGTGTAGCTGTCTGTGTAGCTGTTCCTTCATCACCTCCTGCAGCCACGTTCCTCCTTCAGCAGGAGACGCAGACCTCCTGAGAGGAGACGCCCAATCACAGGAAGACAGGCTGCTGAGGCTGTGTCCTGATTGGCTGTTTGGTGTTTCTGAAATGCTGCTCCTGAAGAACCACTAGAACCTTCTCAAGGTCATCAAAGACTTAAAAGCAAAGACCTCCTCGTGGACCTCTTCATGGACACATCTGAAAACTCCTGTAGCTCTGGACTCTTCTGATCATCTGGTTCTGAATGGCTTCCTTCTCCCAACAAGATTCTCTAAAATGTTCTCAGGAGGCTCCAGGACCTCTGGTCGAGCTTCTTCAAGGACTCGCTGTGTTCAAGGATTCTCAACGTTCTCCACATGAGGTGTAAAAGCTGATTAATGACCTCAGCAGCTTCTCTCAGGACCTCTACACCCACAGCAAGGTCTTCTGGGACCTCCTCATGACCTCCAATACCTGCTCAAGCACTGATTAGCCACAGCTGTTTAACCCTGTGACTGATCTCTGCTCTCTGATTGGCCGTCAGGTGTCAGTCCTACCTCTGCACTGTATCAGGCTTTATTAACCTGTCGGTTACCGTAGCTACAGTGCGGATGCTTCGGGCTGTGTTAGCTGTTAGCTGATGAGACTCGTGGCGTTTCCTCTTTGATTTAAAGTTTGTTTTGTGTCTGAAATGAACAGTGGTGTCATGCTGGGCGCCGTATCCCTGCAGTTTGCTTTCGTCACCATGTGACTATGCCTCCTCCATCGATTACAGCTGACTTGTGCTGCCGCCTGTTTCTCAGATCCAACTCTGATCCACTCACTTCTGCCGGAAACCGCTTCTCTGTGGAAACTGAGTCAGGTTCCTGCTGCAGCCTAAAGCCCAGTGGGTGTGACAGGGAAATGTACTGTTTCTTACAAAGCAGCTGAAATGAAACACACACACACACACACACACAGTCACTGCACATACAACAAGATTAAAAGCTCAACACTGAAGCATTAAATGCAAACTGTACATGTGCAAATTGTGCAAACGGACCAAATTAATCAGCTAGTGCATTAGCTCAGTTAGCTGTCACTATAATATATACACAATACATGATATCATGCTAACAACCTGAGGCTAATGCTAACAGGTCCCAGTTGATCATATCATGCAAACAGACTGTAGTTAAATGAACAGGTCTGAGGTCATGAAATCATGCTAATGGACTGAAGCTAAAGCTAGCAGGTCAGAGGTTATAATTTTATGCTAACAACCCAAGCCTGAGGCTAACACATAAGGTCATGATGATATGCTGACAGGCTGAAGCTGAAGCTAACAGGTCAGAGGTCATGCTTGCATGCTAACTGAAGCTGGAATCCCCTCATGTGACTGCAGGTCTGCACAGACTGAGCAGGTGTGTGTGCATCAGGTCTGGAGTTAGCATGTTCCCAGCCTGTGCTTTGGTGTTAGCATGTAGCTTGTTAGCTGAATCCGTTCACATTGTAAACTTCTCAATAAGCATCACTGATAACGAACATGGTGTCAGTGATTATGTGGACTGACGTTGTGTTGGAGTCACAGATGCATCAGCTCTCAGTGTGAATCAGCTGAGTGCAACAGTGATTAAACAGTGATGCATGTGTGTGTGATGGACAGTCCAGCAGTGTGATTCAGTGGGAGGCTGCAGAGGAGTCCCTGCTCTCTCCGTTAATTAGGTCAGTCTCTTTTAATTATCTCTCAGTCTGCAGAGCGAATTAGACGCGCTCCCTCTCAGAGTATGGCTGTTTTAATGTCTCCTCACTGTTACGGCCTGATTAAAGGCTTCAGGGTTAGAGGTGATGACAGCAGCAGCAGAGACCGGAGCTCAGCTTCACGTCTCAGCTTACTGTCACATTTTACTGAGTCCTCACCCGCAGAACGGGATTTAATGGAGGATAAAGACACTGCAGAGGGGAGATTAAATCAGTGTCATTCAGAGTTTAACTCACACGCTGAGATTCTCCATTTATTGATAACACGCAGAGCCTGGAGCCCCAGAGTAAGACGTTTTCCTGAGGTGTCATCAGGAATAAAGCAGCTGCGCAGGGAGGTGTTAGGGTGTTAGCATTTAGCATACAGCTAACATCAAAACCATGCTTAGTAATGTTTAAAGCTGCTCATGCTAGCATGCTAACCTGTAATATGCTAGCTGTTTTCATTTATCATTATGTGCTGCTCTGTTATGTTGTTGATCAAAGACAGTTTCCTGCATTTGTCAGTTTGTAATTAAAGTGTCGTGAAGGTGATGAGTCCAATGTCATGAACACTTCCTCACTGTAAACTCTGCAGCACAGACAGAAACCTCGTGTTTTCTTTGTAATTTGTCAGAGATTGGGATGAAACTCCTAATGAAAGCAGCTTTTTCCAGCAGAGTCAGCGCCACCTGCTGTTTGCTGCCATCTCTGATTAATCACACGATGGTGCAGAATCAAAACAAGCTTCCTGTTTCTCTTCCTTTGACCTAAATCTCAAACCTGGGCTGTGACGGTCAGATGTGCTTCACATTGATAGACTCTGCAGCTTTTTAGCCTCTTTCAGCTGTTTATTTTGTCTTTGCAGGTCACTTGTTAGGTACTGGTGTGTGTGGACCCCAAAGCAGAGGCTGGATGTGGGAGCGATGAAAACAAAAAAACTAGAAGCTGGGACGAGGCTGATGGGAAGTAGGCCGGCTCTTCACAGGAGAAATCCTGCTCTTCAGTTCAGGTGAGCTCTGGAGAAAACAGGAGGCAGTCTGCAGCGAGACAGTCGAATCTGAGCACACAAACAGAAAAGAGCATCAAGGAAACCAAAAGTGCAACAACTCAAGCAAAGAGAAACAATCTGGAGACTTCTGGCACTACAGCATGCAACAGAATTGGTGGAAAGCCTGGTCCTTATATCCTGCCTTGATTGGAGGTAAGTGGGAACAGGTGTGTCTCATTGCCTCCTGCAGGAACGTCAGCCACGACCCCTCCATTCCACCCAAGTCTGCAGAGCTAAAAAAAGGGAAACAAAACAAGGCACCCAAAACAGAATCATCACATCACTTCCTGTCCAGTTCAGCTGTTTCCTGATGAATCCAGCTCCTGCTGTGCAGATTCAGTGGGACTCGAGGTGAGCGTGTTGCAGCTCTGCAGCAGCGAGCACACATTAATCTCACTGTCTGTGAAACACTGAACTGCTCCTTTAATGAACACTGTTGAAAATGATCCTTTCATTAAAAAGGAGGACGAGAGAGTTCAGAGTAGATTAGTTTGTGAAGCTCGACTGAACCTGAATCCTTCAACATAATTAGTTTCCCACAGACGAAGAAATGGCTGCAATTAAAAACCAGTGAAGTACGGACGGAACCAGAGCGGCACCCGGTCAGAAACCAGAGGAATGAAAGTGACAAAGGGAAAATTAATTAGTGTCTTTGATTCAGCTGAGTCTGCAGCTCGATGAAGATAAACTGCCTGAGAGCTTCATCATCCTCCCTGCAGCTGCAGCTAGCAGCTCATTAGCTTAGCATGCAGACCGGGAGCCGCAGCTGCAGGGAGAACATCCCAGTTTGTCCATCAAACATCCCAAAGTCTGATTCAACCTTCTGATGGTGAAAAGATCGAAGAGTGTTGATCATTGATTACTGTTCACTGATCAGTGATCAACGAGACAGCAGTTTCATGTTGCTGACTGCAAAGCCTCATGGTAGACGTAGTTGTTTAACACCAACAAAATAATCAGAATTATTTCAGTTAAAATGTCCCTGATTGTAATTAATCACAATAAATTCATGAGCTACCAACAGGAAACGTTAAAATAATTTTCTGAGTAAACTTTGAGGCTTTGCTGCAGAATGTAACTGTAACTGAGTATTTGTACTCAGTAGCATCAGTAACTGTTGCTGCAGTGACGGAGGTGAGCTCTTCACTATTTGTCCAACTTCATCATGTCTGCGCAGACGGAGGTCCAATGGTGGAAACAGCAGAGCAGCAGGTGCAGGTGCAGGTGCAGCAGCAGATGCAGGTGCAGCAGCAGATGCAGCAGCAGGTACAGGTGCAGCAGGTGCAGCAGCAGATGCAGCAGCTCAGCAGCTTCCTGCAGACAGTGATTTCTCTCGTTCAGCAGTTTTTCCTCTGCAGCTCTGACTCCATTCCCTCCATCAGCATCATCTGTCTAAAATGACATCATCACATCATCATCATGGCCGTCACTGTCAGACAGACTTTAGAAATATGATGTCATTACCATCACTGAGAACAGACTGAGAGCAGCTGAGCTCTCATTGGCTCATGAATCAAACACTTCCTGTCTGCTGCCACCAAAATAAACATCCATCAGTTCAGAGCAGCTCGCCTCCACACAGGGACGTGTCCAGCTGCAGCTGGAGACAGGTGGCCAGGTGTGATAATAATAATAATAATAATTGATTGATCTTTGCTCTGATCTTTATTGTTGTGTGCAGCCGTGTTTGTCATGTGACCTCTGGTTCTGCAGCTGATTGTTTCCTTCACGCTGCTTCATCATATATATATAAATAAATAAAAATAAATACACTACACATTTATCTCAGTTTGTGTGTTCAGACAGGAAATGAAGAGACAGCAGGAGACTGTGACCTTCAACATCAGCAGGAGGAGCAGGAGGAGGAGGAGCAGTAGCAGGAGGAGGAGGATTTAGATTTAGATTTAGATTTAGATATCCTTTATTAGTGCCACACCGGGGAAATTTCAGTGCCACAGCAGCAGGAAAAGCCAGAAGAACAGTACACACCAGAAATATAAAATATATATATATATATATATTCTATATATAATATATAGAATATAAATTAATTACAGTGGAAGAGAAATATATACAACAGACAATAGTGGGTGAAAAATAAACATGTATAAATACCAGTCAAAAAATACATGTGTTACCGTATATGTTATTGCACATGTTGATATAGTTATTGCACGTATATCTGTAGATGCATGTGGTGATTGTCTACTGAGACCAGGCTTGATTAGACAGTCTAACTGCAGCAGGAAGGGAAGGACCTGTGGTACCTCTCCTTCCAGGCACATGAGATGGATCAGCCTGTAAGCTGAAGGAAACTCTCCATTGATGCTACAGTGGAGTGTGGGGGTGTGAGGGTGTGGTTCATGAGGAAGCTGACAGCTTCGTCATCATCCTCTGTCTCCCTACCTCCACTGGATCTAGGGGACATACCCCCAGGACAGAGCTGGCCTGACCAGCCTATTTAGTCTGTTCCTGTCTGCAGCTGTGGCATGCTGCTCCGGCAGACTAGTCCATAAAAGATGGCTGATGCCACCACAGAGTCATAAAAGGACTTCAGCAGTGCTCCTGCACCCCAAAAGACCTCAGTCTGCGCAGCAGATGAAGTACTCTGACTAAACAGAGCATTTACATGGTTTGACCAGTCCAGTTATTGTTCAGATGAACGCAGGTGACTGTAGAGTCCGATGGTATCCGTTCCTATGGATGTTCACCGGTGTATGAGTGGTTCACATGCTATTGAAATCCACCACCAGCTCCTTGGTTTCCCCGTGTTGATCAGGGCGATGGTTTCGCTGGCACCCAGTCTAAAATGCAGTCCTTATTGAGTTCTTTGTACTCCCTGTCGTCCCCATCTGTGATGAGGACGACAACTGCGAGTCATCAGAGAACTTCTGCAGGTGACAGTTCTCAGTGTTGTAGGTGAAGTCTGCAGTGTAGACCGTGAAGAGGAAGGCAGCCAGAACTGTCCCTGGTGGTGCTCCCGTACTGCAGACCACAGTGTCCGACACACAGTCCCGTGCCCTCACGTACTGTGGCCTGTTGGTCAAATAATCCAAAATCCAGTATGTGAGGTGGTGGTTCACCCCGGCTTGCTCCAGCTTATCCCGCAGACGTTTGGGCTGGATGGTGTTAAAAGCACTAGAGAAATCATAAAACATGATCCTCACAGTGCTCCCAGCCTTCTCCAGGTGAGAGAGTGCTCTGTGATGGAGACAGATGACAGCGTCATCCACTCCGGTGCCAGGCTGATAGGCGAACTGCAGCAGATCCATTGATGACCTCACTAAAGGTCGCAGATGGATAAGGACCAGCCTCTCCAGGGCCTTCATCAGGTGGGATGTAAGGGCCACCGGCCTGTAGTTGCTGAGGTCCTTGGAAAGCGGGGACTTTGGCACAGGTATCACACAAGATGCTTTCCAGAGCTGTGGTACCTTCCCTAGCTTCAAGCTCAGGTTAAACACATGTTCCATGATCCCGCACAGCTGATCTGCACAGGACTTCAGGAGCCTTGAGCTGATGCCGTCTGGGCCCGCCGCCTTCCTCGCCTTAGTCCTCCTGAGTCCTCTTCTCACCTGGTCCGTTGAGAGGGAGAGATTGGAACGGGGGGGTGTGTGTTGGTGGTTGTAGGTGTGGAGGTTGGTGAGTGATGATGGGGAGCTGTAAGAATGCTAGTTGACTGAGTCATCGAAGGTGTGAGAGGGGGGGTGGTGTGGTCAGCAGGGGGCGCAGACAGAGATGGTTGCAGCTGTGGGATCTGGGCGGGGGGAGGGGAGGGGAGCAGGAGAAGCAGCAGGAGGAGCAGGAGGACCAGCAGGAGGTGGAGCAGGAGCAGTAGCAGGAGGAGGAGGATTAGCAGCAGGAGGAGGAGCAGAGATCTGTCTCAGGTTTCATTTAATTTCAAATCATCACGCATGAATTCTCCCATTTCCAGCTCGAATTGTCTCCCTGGTCCCTGAACACACCGTCAGAGACGAGTCACACAGCTGAACTACACACACACACGCAGTGAGTGCATGTGTGTGTGTGTGTGTGTGTGTGTGTGTGTGTGTGTTTGTTTGTGTGTGTAACTGTTTGTCCTCATGCTGTTGTTTCACCTGAGTCTCGGACGTCCCTCAGTCTGCAGTCTGATGACCACTGACTGGTTTCTGTCTAAACCATGATCAGAAACACACACGTCAGGTGTGTGTGTGTGTGTGTAATCAGCAAAGTTCAGTTTTTGTTTTCAGTGTGAAGTTTGAGCAGAAACGACGACTCATCACTTTCTGGAAACTCATCTTTTATTCATGCGTTTCCACGGAGACCCGAGTGTCTTTGTTCCTGAACCTGTTTGTTCTCCTCCGCCCTCACTTCATCCCTCTGGCTGCTCCAACAAACAGCCAGGGTTCACCAGACCCTCTGTCAGAGGCAGTAGGGGATTGTG
Source organism: Datnioides undecimradiatus (assembly GCA_008933995.1). Taxonomy (NCBI): domain Eukaryota; kingdom Metazoa; phylum Chordata; class Actinopteri; order Lobotiformes; family Datnioididae; genus Datnioides; species Datnioides undecimradiatus. The sequence continues at coordinate 314,159 of WARS01000022.1, read as the reverse complement.
GGATAGCACCTGCATCGCTCATCACAGCAAGGAAGAGAGGAGTCGCTGTGGTTCAGCAGCGAGTGGAGGCTCAGGGGCGGTGCTGCGACAGGCCGACAGCGGCAGAGCTCACACACTGCGTGCACAGTGAGCACACACCCTGCACACAACCTGCACACACACCCTGCACACAACCTGCACACACACCTGAACAGTCACAGTTTGACTGTTTCAGTCAGACGAGGGAACAGGTGACCAGACTGGGTCCAAACCACATCAGTCCAGAAACAGGCAGACACACCTGTCGGAGCAGGTACAAGGGCCACAAGAGATCCGCAACACACAAGGAGACACGAGGAACAACGGTCCACACAGCACTTAGACTGAGGAGGGAACACTAACGAGATGCAGCTGACAACAGCGAACCAATCGCAGACACAGGAGGGAAACCTTTCAAAATAAAACAGGAAGTGACTGAAAACGCACAGAGTACAGCTGACAATGACTCAGACTAACAATCTTAAGTACACCGACTCTAATGATCTATCCTGTTGTTGATCATTAAATCAATAAATCTTTGTTCTTTACCTTCAGGACATTTTCTTCCTAGTTCACAACTTTTATTCTCAAAAGCATCAAATGTAATACAATTCCTTTCTCCTCACGCTGAGAAACCTCCGGGTGTGTGAATGGTTTTAATTTATTCCTGTGACTTTACCCCCGCAATGTTTGGACTGAGAGTAAGAACTAAATCAGGGTGTGTTTCACAGTGATGTGAATCTGATCTGTGTCTCTGCAGCAGACTCTGAACGTGTCCATGTTTTCAGGCTTCATCGAACATCAGTGCTGCGGGCGAGCAGGCTGCACACAGACAGAGAGAGAGAGGAGCCGTTTGTTATGGACCCATGAGTGTTTTGTGCTGTGCAGCATGTTTCCCCTGGAGCGGCCGCAGCAACAGCTCTGACTGCGCTGCAGCTCCATGTGAGCCTCCGCAGCATGAATGCGACGCCTGCGGCGCTGCATGCGAGCGTCTATGTTTAGAAACATTTTGTTCGGCCTGCATCTCTGATGGAGACTGCAGCTCGGCGAAGCGTGAGGACGCTCATGAGAGATCAAACCACTATCTGTCCTCAATAAGGGGCAGCGACGAGTTCGGACAGGTCAACGGTGTGATGTCACTGCTGTGGGACAAGACGGGCCAGACTGGGATCTCTAATACCTGATACCTGTACTTCAGAGGGCTACAGTACTCAAGAAAAGGGACAGCTTAATGGTCATTTCATAATTCATTACCAGAGGATTCTGGGACGTGAAACCAGTCGGCCAAGTCCCCCCCCATCCAATCACACGGCTCCTGACTGAGAGCTGGAATATTGGGGTGAGAGAAGGAGCAGAACACTTTTCTGTGTGTGTGTCGTGAGAGCAGCGGGGTGTTTCTCAGCCAATCAAAGTGTCCGCCAGCAGGTCATGACCTCAGCACTCCGTTATTCATCTGCACACGCTCAGTTCAGACCTTTATACACCTGACAGGTGATTTCAGTCTCACTGCTGCAGCAACGAGACAGTATTTGTGTTGTTATAATGGAAAACTCTCTACCAGCAGCACACACACACACACACACACACACACCCTGCTGATGTGCTTGTACTCGTTGAAACCACTTCGGGTCCTTTCACCGCTGCCTGTTTCCAATTAGCATCTTTGTTCGTCGGCTAATTAACGTCTCAGTCATCAGACAGAGATGAAGTCATTGTTGAGCTGTGATTGGACACTGCATCAGGTAAACACTTTAATTTCCTGTGAGATCACAGAAACGTATCGAGTGTGTGTGAGTGTATGTATGTCAGCTGATCTGAGAGCAGCTGACATACAGAGCGCACACACAAAGTTGTTAGATCAATTAATCAAAATCACCTGCAGACATGAAAAATCACACACAGAACATGTGTCAGGTCATTGTGGCTACGTGCTATCATGCTAAAAGACTGGTGCTAAGCTGCATCGGGTGGATGCTAAGCTGCATCGGGTGGATGCTAAGCTGCAGCAGGTGGATGCTAAGCTGCAGCAGGTGGATGTGGGGCCTTTTCGTCACAGTTTGTGAGAGCAGCAGTTTTGCTCTGAATGAAGCTCTGAGGACTCTCCCCTGCTGCCCGTGTGTGTGTCTGTGTGTGTGTATGTGTGCGTGTGTATGTCTGTATGTGTGTGTGTGTGTCTGTGTGTGTGTGCTTCCTCTGACGCTCTGTGGCAGGCTTAACAGTGTGTGAGTGTATGAGCAGTAAACCCCTGAAATGTGTTGTTTTGTCTTGTCTGGGCTGATTTCCACTCATCTGCGGCGCATTGTTTCCCGCCTGCGCACTGGGACTTGGAGCGAGCTATCGGAGCAGCGGCCGGTGACTCTCTGCAAACGAACATCAGCGATTGGCTTGGAGTCAGAGGGAAAGTGGCGCTGCAGTGTGGAGCAGCTCAGTCCTGTAAAACAAAACATGTTTATCTGTAACACCCTCAGTGTGTCCACATGCCGCAGCACAACCACACGCTAAGTACAGAAAGTTCATCTCAAACTCATCGCGCTGCTGTATCTGCTGCATCTGCTGCATCTGCTGCACCTTCTGCTGCTGCACCTTCTGCTGCACCTTCTGCCGCTGTTGGAGTAATGTGTGTGTGTGATGTGTGTGTGTGTGTGTGCGTGTGTATGTGTGTGTGTGTGTGTAGGATGAACTGTTTAAAATTCAACAAAACATGAATAAAAGATTCAGAGTGAAGCTGGTGTCTCAGGAGGAGCACACACACACTCACACACACACAAATACACACACGTGTGTGTGTGTGTGTGTGTGTGTGTGTTACAATATGAGCCATTTTACTGAATTCAAGCAGCAAAGCCTGCTGGGTAATACCTGTAATCCTGGAATATGATGAGTTGATCCTCCAACACGCCTCCACAGGTAATCTGTGGACACACACTCACACACACACACACACACACACATACACACGCTCATGCACACACACACAAATCAAGTCCCTCTTCTAATCAGCCTCATTTCAGAGGGAAATCTTGTACTTTTACTCGATTACATTACTCTGGCAGCTTTAGTTACTTTGCCAGCTCGGCAGTTTGTAAACTCATCTTCCTCCTCATGTGAAGATGAAAGCGTTTGAAAACTTTAATAATTGATAAATCTTATTCTCTGAGCTGTTTTCCTGGTTCAGGCTCTGAATAATGAACTCGTCTTCAGCTCGATCAATACTACAGCTCCCATGAGCCTCGGCAGCGGTTGCTATGGAGAAGCATCGTCAGCCAGTGAATTGATCCCTCACTGGTCCAGAGTCTGAGGAGTGACGGAAGAGTTGTCTAATTAATGCCGAGTCAGAGTTGATGAGTGTGCAAGTTAACGAGTTTGTTAGACATTCAGCAGCTGGCTAACTGGTTAGCTAGTTAGCTGGTTAGCTAGTTAGCATCCTGTGCTATTCTTTACTTATTTACGTATTATTACACATGCCTCTAATCAGTCTCCTGCCCTCAGGTGTTCAACAGGTGTGATCACACAACGTGCCCTTTAAAATGACCTCCTGATGCAAAACAATACCGATGACATCACACATGAAGTGACACACCGGAGGGAGAGAGTCAATTTAGAGTTTAGTTTTATCATCAACAACATTAACACACAAACACACGCACACACACACACACCTGGGTGTCTCTGAGGGGAACATTACTTTATAAATAATGAGCCCAGTGCAGCTCTGTCCTCTGTGTCTCACAGCCATTACTACCCGTCCACTGGATGTAATGGATGATGCTATAAGAGCCTGTGTGTGTGTGTGTGTGTGTGTGTCCTTGGCTGGCCAGCCCCCCCCCCCCCCCCCCCACACACACACACACACACACACACAAACACACTAAAAGTCCTTTTTGTTCTGTTTATCTTTGACTTTCAGTTTTCACCGTCCATCACACACCTGACAGGTAAAGTGCATGAGCTCAACTGGTGTCCACATGTTTCACAGAGCTCAGACACAGTTTGAACATGTTGACTTACAGTTAAAACAACCACATGCAGTGATGGAGACAGTGATGGAGACAGGTGCAGAGATGGAGACAGGTGCAGAGATGAGACAGTGATGGAGACAGGTGCAGAGATGGAGACAGTGATGGAAACAGGTGCAGAGATGGAGACAGTGATGGAGACAGTGATGGAGACAGGTGCAGAGATGGAGACAGTGATGGAGACAGGTGCAGTGATGGAGACAGTGATTGAAACAGGTGCAGAGATGGAGACAGTGATGGAGACAGTGATGGAGACAGGTGCAGAGATGGAGACAGGTGCAGAGATGGAGACAGTGATGGAGACAGGTGCAGTGATGGAGACAGGTGCAGAGATGGAGACCTGCAGTTGCTGAGTGCCATCAGAGGAAGAGGAGCAGGATGATGAAGAGGGCACCAACAGTGAGGAGGGACGTGGAGGATGATGGAGGGAGGTGGAGGATGATGGAGGGAGTCAGACTCCTCTGCTGAGTCTGTCTGCAGGGTGAAGGATGGCTTGTGGGATGGAGGCATCATTCCCTCGCCAACGAGCCATGGCGAGCGAGGAGAAATGAGCGCTGTCCCTGGAAACTCGTGTCTCCAGGGACTTGGGACTCAGGTTTAGATTTGTGTTGACAGACTCCAGATATGATCAGGTGACTCCTGACTCGACCTGCAGTCTGGTCTCCGTCAGGTGAGAAGGACATGACCGATCCATGCTGAGACATGGACTTGTCAGAGTTCACCAAGACACAGGAAGCTTGTTCTGATCACCTTTAATCTACGTCCTGTGGCGTCATGCAGCAGTCAGCTGCAAATCTCCGTCTTCATGCCGTTATTCCTCATTTGTAACTGTTGTTTCTCCGCCTGCTTCCTGTCAGCCGCTCAGTTCCCACAATCCTCTGCTCCTGACTCTTATCGATCAGCGTCCTCATTGGGACGTGATCACACGTCTCTGCTCATTAGAGTCGAGTCGTCTGCTGCACTTCCTGTTAGACACACATCATGTGACCTGCAGTAATAAACAGTGATCTCATGACTGAGACTCGTTGGTCTGTGGGTCTGATTTAATTTGGTGGTTAATGTAGCTAATGCAGCTAATGCAGGTAATGCTACTAATGTAGCCAATGCAGCAAATACAGGTAATGCTACTAATGTAGCTAATGCTACTAATGTAGCTAAGCAGCTAATGCTACTAATGGAGTTAATGTAGCTAATGCAGCTAATGCTACTAATGCAGATAATGCAGCTAATGCAGCCAGATTCATGTCTCAGTTTGTCTCTCTGTCTCTGAAGGATGATCAGAGGGATAGTTAAGTTTAGAATTGTTAAAGCAGAGATGCAAGCTAACGATCGACTCATCACTGTGGTGCGTTCAGGGACCTCTGTACTTTCACTTTGTGTCTGAAAGGTGAATCTGTGTTTTTCTCTTTGCTGTGGGACGGTTCAGCCTCTGTAGAGACGTCCTCACTGCAGATATACAAGTGTCCACACACACACACACACACACACACACACACACACACACACACACACTCACCTTGGTGTCACCTCAAGACTCCGGCTTTAGCTCTGACCACTCTGATGGTTGGGTAATTGGTTTCCATTAGACCACGCTGTTCCTTCCTTCCCATCAGGCCATGCAGGAGGGGGCGTGCCCTCAATTCCCTGCAGCCAGACACACTCAGTCCTCACTCGACGACGTGGGGGTGGAGGGAGGGTCAGAGTGATAATGAGCAGCGTCCATCCTAACGAGGACATCAGCTCACTGTGTTCTGACGAACTCAACCTCTGAGGTTCAATCTGCCGTCTTTGATCCAACGACCCTGAAACCGTCGTGATGTGAATCAGTGATGTTACAGCGAGGAAGTCCGCCATCTGCAGGAATCAGCAAATAAAAGTCCGACCTGGGTTCTCCTGCTGAGACAAACTGAAGCTGCTGACGGGTTTCAGTCCTCGGCTCCTTGTTAACAAAGCTCACAGATAAGAATGATTGACATGTTCGTTTGATGCTTGTTTACATGTCATTATCAAACATAAAGGCGATAATTGGAGCAGAGATGCCCTCGTTAAGTCTCTGCTGTTAATGATGGATCAGCTCTGACCTCAGGAAACATAACGATCTCGCACATCAGGTGTTCCTCCAGGTAAGCCTGGGTGAGTTTAGGTTGGAGCTAAACAACTCATGACTCACCTGTGACTTAAACTCTGTGTCATGGAGGAGGAGGAGCAGACGGGAAACAACAAAGAGTCCACAGGCAGACAGGTGAGGGCAGGTAGACAGGTGAGGGCAGGCAGACAGGTGAGGAACAGTGTATATATGATGACATGTGAGACGATGAGTCATGTGACTAAAACGTCAGCTGGAACCTTCCTTATTGAAACGTCGTCTCTTCTTCTGTGGTGGTTGATGAGGATTGGCTCCACCTGCTGCAGCAGCACTGACGCTGCAGGAATCAGACAGAAACCTGGTCAGTGATGTCATCACTCTGACAGCCTCAATGAGACGGACCGCAGCGGCGAGGCCTCCCCACCGTGAACAGACCATCAGAGGTAAACATGAGCTCAGCTGTCAGCTCCTCTCCACATCTGGATGGAGACTGAATCAGGAGCAGAGGCACATCTGGACAGGAGCGATGGGGGCGGCAGCCTTACGCAACTCTGATCAGCTGTCAGTCGGGCTGATCACAGAGCTGCAACAGGAATCCCCTGACACCTCGCACGCCTCATCTGCTTCCTGTTTCACCTCCCTACTCCACTTCTGAACCTCTGCTCCTCCTCCTCCTGCTGCTGCTCCTCCTGCTCCTCATCCTGCTCCTGCTCCTCCTCCTCCTGCTGCTGCTCCTCCTGCTGGTCCTCCTCCTGCTCCTGCTCCTCCTCCTCCTCCTCCTCCTGCTCATTGGTGTCACTCATTAGGCTGATGGATGAAGGTTATTAGTGGATTGCTTCTGATGGACGCTGCAGGTGTCTTTGAACAGTTGAGGAAACAGGAACCAGCGCAGGTCATATGACTCATGGTACCTGCAGATTCACAAGCATGAGCTGTGTTTAAGTGTGAGTTACATAAAGCACTGTTTCTTCTTCTGTGGTGCTCAGAGCGTCCATAAACGATCCTGCAGGAACGACACTGACGCAGAGACATTGTGATGAGGCAGAAACACGTTCATCAGAGCGAGGCTTGGACAGACGGGAGCCCAGTGCCAACACACCAGAGACGTCAACACAGTGATCACAATAAAAGCCTTGAATTCAGCCTTAAAACGACCTTAAATTCAAGGTACAGCTGTTTCCAGGTGATCCAGCAAAATCCTTCAGTAAAACTGAAATAGTTTGATAAACTTAAGTTAAAATTAAACATTTGTCTGTTATTGACGACATATTTCAGATGAGGCTGTAAACAGTTCAACGCTTTGTTCATGTTGTGTTCTGAGGTGCAGACGAGGTGTTTCCAGGCACCTCCTCTGAAGCCAACCATCGCAGTCAGGCGCAGATCTGACGAGACTGGAGCTGAAACTTTGTTTGATGAGTTTCAGGATGGAGACTCTGAGTGAATCAACAACCATCTGCTTCTTCGTCAGGTGCGTTGCAGGTGTCACTGCCTCAGGTGACGTCCAGGTGACGTCCAGGTGAGTGACAGTTTCTTCTTCTCCCCTCCAGCAGGAAACTGCAGCTCAGCGGGAGGAAACAGGAGGAGCGCTGCCTTTAATTTACACAGGAAGCCTGTGGAGAGAGCGTGTGTGTGTGTGAGCTGCTGACCCATGCCGCAGAGTTCAGCATAAATTAATTGTACCTGAATATGAAAATAAATATTTGATGTTTTGTTTCTGAATGAAAATAAAACAAACTGAGTTTTTTCAAACAGCGAACTAACAGCGTTAGCATCTGAGTGAGCTGTTAGCATCTGAGCGAGCCGTTAACATCTGAGTGAGCTGTTAGCATCTGAGCGAGCCGTTAACATCTGAGTGAGCTGTTAGCATCTGAGCGAGCCGTTAGCATCTGAGCAAGCTGTTAGCACATCATCATCATCCAGCCTGTTTATTTGTAACTAAGTTTCCTTTTTCTTCTTCTACTGTTTTAATTCATCTCATCTCTTCTTCCTGTGCTGCAGAGGAAACTCTACAGAGCAGCAGAGAAGAATTGATGCATTTCCACAGTTTACAGTTTGGATCAGGTTAACTAGGTCAGTGTGTGTGAGTGTGTGTGTGTGTGTGTGTGAGTGTGTGTGTCTGACTGATGAATTTGTGAGGCTGCTCTCTCCCATCAGCACTAAATCCATCATGGCCAACGGCTACAGGAGCTGGTAAACACTCGTTCACTGCATGATTGATGTCAGAGTGCGTGTGAGCCAACAGCCCTCCTGACTGAGTGAGTGAGTGTGTGTGTGTGTGTGTGTGTGTGTGTGTGTGTGTGTGTGTGTGTGTGTGTGTTGGGCCTGATCGAGGGAAACCACATGCCGTTTCTACCTGAGAGCAGACAGACGGGTGTGCAGCTCAGTCTGATCAGGTTTCGGCAGTGTCCTGGTCTTGGATCTGATTTCTGAGACCTGGACATGTAACACCTGGTCCAGGTCTTGGTTGGTCCATCAGATCAGAAACCTGGATCCTGTTCGAGTTATTTCTACAGGTGAAGAAACAGGTTTCACTGAGACGTCTGATCCAGGACATGATCAGAACCGGGATGACTCAGCACATTACCTCTGTGGTGTTTATGCTAAGCTAGGCTAATGCTGAGTCATGATCCTGCAGATGTTGTTAGATGTTATTGCAATGTAAGATGCACATGTTATTAATGCTGAGTCATGTTTCATTAATGCTGAGTCGTGTTTCATGAACGCTGAGTCATGTGTCAGGTGGTGTGGTTTGTGATGCTTCCTGATTTGCTGCTTCGTGTGGTCTCTCATCTCGCATCTCTTCAGCAGCAGGGTCCCATCTTTCCTGCAGACTGTTTTCAGAGAACAGTCAGAGGTTACTGAACATGTGCAGACGATGTCTGTGTGTTTGAGAATCGATGTGTATGTTGTGTCTCTGATTCTGCTGATCTCCTTCCTCCCGTCAGCTGATTTATTCATTTTTCTTACCACAGACTCACAAAATCACCATTTCTCTCTGGGTGTCGCCGCCCTGCCAAGCCTGCAGTAATAAATGACTCCTGCTGCTGGAGGTGTGTGTGTGTATGTGTGTGTGCTGCGCTGTCCTGCAGTCAGTCAAACACCTGCAGAGCTGCAGCCAATCAGAGCAGACTTCACTGACCTGTTAACCATCGTGTTGTCACAGTGGGTAATCAGGAACACAGTAATTAAAGTAATTAGAGTAAAAGTACTCTGTTCTATTGTTCTCATTATGACTCATCAGCAGAGGAAGACAGTAACTTTAATCACAGTACTTGAGTAAATGTACTCAGTTACTGTCTTTTCCGTCTCATACAGGATGTGTTTATGACCCGCTTCCTGCCTCACTTCCTGTCTCAGTGAGGCATCTCGGTCTGGAGAGGATCAGAGCTGAGCTCAGTTCGTTCGCTCGGAGCTGCTTTCTGCTCCAGGACCCGTGACCTCGTACAAGGAGCTTTGAAGCCGTTGTCTCTGCTGAGTCGACGCGTTTGAGGCTGCCAGTGGAGCTGCAGGACGTCCAGCACCGGCCCCTGAAAGCACCTCCATCGATCCAACTGTCAGGAGCAGGAGGAAGAGGAGCAGGAGAAGCATGAGGAGGAGGAGCAGGAGGAAGAGGAGCAGGATTAGGAGGAGGAGCAGGAGAAGGAGGGAGGAGCAGGAGGAGCAGCAGGAGGAGGAGGAGCAGGCGGAAGAGGAGCAGGATTAGGAGGAGGAGCAGGAGAAGGAGGGAGGAGCAGGAGGAGGAGGTGCAGGAGCAGGAGGAGCAGCAGATCCATCACAACGCCTTCACCACATGGACAGAAGTATGTGGACGGCTGAGTGCAGCAGCAGGAGGTCTGATGCAGACACAGCGTGGTATCCTACAGATTCGACTTGTCTCAGATCCTTGTGTGTCCTCCTCAGCAGCTGACCCTCAGACGTTCAGGTGAAGCCAGACCTGCTGAAACTCCTCAGAGCTCAGACCTCCTGAGGTTCACAGACTGAGGCTGAAAAAGACCATGAGAAAGAGTGGAAAGCTCCATAGTACTCTGGTCTTTACCTGAATAAGAGTAGAAATACTCTGTTACAGGTTTGTGCTCGAGATTCAACCTGTTCACACTGCTGCTCGCTCCTGATTGGACGCAGCCACAGATGTTTCCAGGTGCATCAGGGAGGAATCAGCAGGTCGGTCAGGAGCCGATGAATCCCTCGTCTTCGCATCTGCTGACCAGCAGAGTACAGTGACAGTAACTGAGTACAGTAACTGAGTACAGTTATAGTGACTGAGTGACAGTAACTGAGTGACAGTAACTGAGTACAGTAACAGTAACTGGTACAGTGAGAGTAACTGAGTACAGTAACTGAGTACAGTTACTCAGCTACTTGGATTCGACGTATTTCTAATAATTAAACTGTGGCATTGGTTATTTTTGTCTGGATGCAGCGATCAGCTGACGCCTGGCTGACGAGCAGGAGAGGAGCAGGAGGAGGAGGGAGTCTCCGTCTCCTGGATTAGAAATCCGGCTGGTTAAATTAGGAGGGGGTATTTTTAACCCCCCCCACCCAGAGGCATTAATTACAGCCGTCCGCTCAGACTAATAATACCCTCTAATGCTGCCGGGGGGGGGGCAGAGACAACACAAACACATCTTCATCACCTTCACCTTCATCTTCATCACCTTCACCATCTTCATCACTTTCATCATCTTCATCTTCATCCTCATCGTCATCTTCATCATCATATCATATATATTTAAAATGAAACTCTTTCCTGTCTGTTTTCATGTTTCACTGTAATGTTTTATACTGTATTTGATCCGTCTGAACACTGAAACCTTCAGTTTCACTGCAGAGCCTCAGTCTGATGAGTCTCTGCTGCCTCCTGCTGGTCCCCAGCTGCACTGTCTCTGGAAATCTCTACAGCTGCTTAGTTAATATTATTATTATTATTACCATTAACTACGAGAGACCTTGGTTAAAATATATTATTATATATGTTACAGACTACTAATAATTATCAGTGAAACTACATGTTTTATAATTTAATTCATTTAATAAATGTTTATGTTAAACTGTGTTTTTTATATAACTGGAATTATTTTATTATAATTCATTTGTTTTAATTAAATCATCAAGCTCATTATCAGTTATAATTATTATTTTCATTTATTCTCTGACCTGTTTTCACCTCCTGCTTCACAATTAGATTTATCATTTCAGTCACTCGTTAATTTAATTATTTAAGAAACAAAACACTATTTTAAATTTTCTCTCATGAAATGTTTGGAAAAATTTCAGCTAATTATTTAAAAAATATTAAAATAATAAAGTGTTTTCATCGCTGTTGTTTCTCTCCATGAACAAACATAAAACCTGTTGGGAGACATTAATGTTTTAAATATTACAGATTAATATGACTTGATCTGAAAAAAGAAGTTACAGTGTTTGAATCAATCAATCAGTGGACCAATCAGCAGCGTCTCTTTGTGGCGAATTAGCGAATAAACGTTTATTATGCCTGCACAATCTGCTGAAGGTTAAAATATCAAACAGTTGAAATTCATTCATTTGTCCACCTCCAATATAAAATCACTATAAAATGTTGCGCTGCTACTTCCTGTTTCCTGATTGTTCCGGGCACTTCCTGTGTGAGACCATTTTCTGTCAAAGAAAATCAAACGAGTGATGATCAGAGAATAAATAACCCACAGCTCGTCTGCGTCAGCTTCAGTCACACGGTGAAAACAACAACACGAAGGGACGACGCACTGGATCCAACAAAACCATCTGCAGCAGGTTAAAGAGGTAAACATCAGCTCAGCCGCAAACAAACAAACAAACAAACCAACAGTTAACGCCTGAGGTCAAACAACATGATGCATCATTTATGTGTTACTCAATCTGAGCTGAACTGAGCTGTGATCAGCTGTGTGTTTGGTGTTTGTCGGGTTGTTTGTCTGAACTGTTGTTGACACCGCTGACGTAAACAAAATGTTCTTTACGTGTTGTGTTCAGGTTCAACACGTTCGCACCCAAACCGGTTCGTTAGTGACGCCAGTGAAACTGAAGCTGCGCTGTCATGTTCAGTCCGACACAACTGCTGTTGTTTGTGTCTTCAGAAGAAACAACAAACAAACAGGGTGAAATGGCAGAAACGGGAAGTGAGAGTCTTTGTGTCGTCAGTGCATCGTTGAGTTTCAGGGGACAGTGACGTGGAACGGACTCCCGGGGACGTTTTCGTCGCCCCACTTGACGATGAGGATGTAGCTGCCTTGTTCTTTGACGGTGTAGGTGACATTGTACATCCTGTTGCCCATGTGTTTGACGTACACCTCCTCGCAGGGTGTCTTGGGCCCGTGAATGCCGACCATCAACATGTTGGTGCCTGCAGAGAGCAAAGACATCAGTCAACAGTCCAATCACGTTTATCATCGGGACAAACAGACCTTCTACTTCTTCTTCACCCGCTTTGCTGCAGTCGACCGTGAACGTGTTCTTCTGACCCACGAAGGCCTTCGACAGGCCGGCGCCTCTCGAAATAACTTTACTGGCGTCTGAGGAGAATTTGGGTAATGAGGCAAAAGCTCCGCCCATCGCTGATGACTTGCTGACGGTTTCCACGAGAACAGACGATGTCTCATGCAGACTGTGGCCGCCAGATAGACGAGGTCCTGCAGAGACATACAAACAAACATCGGATCAGCTGAATCTCCCTGAATCATGGTGAGTCAGACCCTGAAGGTCAGCCATTCACATCAACATGCAACAGCCAGTCACATCCACTGGGAAATAACGAGTAACGACAAACTTCCTTCTGTCAGGATGTCTCATGTGTTGACCTGCTGGTTTGGCCCAGTAAACCAGCTGAGTTGAGGACCAACAACAGAGGGACTGACATGGGTCAGTTTGGACCACATTCACCAGAAACAGGCGTCAGAAGACGCCACTGACCCACCCAACACTTTGGCCTTGAAGGGGCTGCCCACGATGTGCTGCGGTCCTCCGTACTTGATGGAGATCAAGTAGTTTCCAGGAGCCATTGGTGTGTAGGACACCTTGTAGCCCTCAGGACAGTCCTGACAGTCCATCTTCACCTTGGACGGCCCGTCGATGGTGACGGACAGAGCTCCTGAGCCGGCGTTACAGGTGTTCACAATGAACTCTGACGCAACGCCTGAAGGAGGACAAACACACATTGAAGTTGACTTGATCTTCTCACAGATAAGTTGTGTTTAAGCTTTATTTTGATGTTTACCAGTGGTTCCTCCCTCCAGTCCTGGCCCAAAGGCAGACACCATGCCAGGATCTCCAACCTGTCCCAGTTCTCCCACCCGGATCTTGAAGGGGCTACCGGGGACATGGCTGCCATTAAAACGAACGTCAATCGAGTGAACTCCATTTTCCCTCGGGATGAATCTGATGGCATGTTGGTCTGCAGAAACACAGGAAGGACCACAGGAAGACCTCTGAACATCAGCGACTCTGATGAGACACAGTTGCTGCAGGTTTGAGTCACCTGAAAACCATCAAGCTTTTAGTTTTCAGATGGCTCACAGAGAGTAGTTTGTCGTCTGCATAGCGACACACATTAATGATGACGACACGTGAAGGTCACACATATAAACCATTAGAGGGCCCAGACTCAAAGCTTGAGGTGCTCTATGTTTAATCTGAACCGTGGTCTCACTTTCACTTTGCTGTTGTATTTGTGCATTAAACCCTGTCTTTGGTCTCACACACTCAGTGATAAAGTGTTTACCGCTGTCCAGCTCAGTGATGTAACATTCCTCAATGGCGCCCGAAGGCGTGTGGATCTTAGCATCGATCAGTCCTCTGGCTCCATTCAGCTGAACAGCGAAGGAGGCCTCCTGTCCGACCTTCAGACCCATCTCCTGAAGAAGAAGAGAAGGAGAGGTTAGTGTCTTTCATCTGAACAAGCAAAGTTTATATCATGTTGAATAAAAATAAAATCTGTCTTTAAATTAAAAAAAAAAATTAATCCAGTGATTTTTATTTTCTGGTTTTCTTTTCATCTGCAAGCAAGAAAGCAGATATCCACGGTGATGAACGAGCGTTTCTGACTGATCTGTGTTTTTATCGTTTGAAAAACAAGACGGCAGCAGACGTTCATTCAGACACCACACAGAGATAAGCCTCAGTTAATGAGTCAGTGTCCTCAGCTCTGGTCTAATGAACTGAGGTTCAGATGAGCTGTTCTCACCTGCAGGCTGGTGATGGTGAGGCGGCGAGCATCATCTGACAGAGTGGCGATGGGGACGATGAACGGCGAGTCCGGGATATGCTCATCGTTGAACTTAATGGAAACCTCGTAGTCACCTGCAGACACGGAACAACAGCAACATCATCACATCCACACCTGTCCAACAGTTCAGTTTACCTGTCCTCATCATGTTTTGGTGTTTGATTTGAGCAGAACCTCAGTTTGAGTTTTGCTTCTTTTACTTTGTGTTTTTGAAATTAACTTTATTTTCCCAGATTTCCTGCTGTTTCATTTTACTTTAAAAATCTGAGTCGTAACAGCATCAGTCGACTGCAGAAAGGATTAATTTAGCTGTGACATTTGTCAGTTTTTACTTTCACTGCCTCTGGTTGTATTGACATTTATTCAACAAATTTATTCTTGAATTTCTTGGGTTTAATAAAGTATCTATCGACCTATCTTATTCACTAATATCTTATTCACAATAATTTAAGTGCATTTTATTATTTATTTATTATTTTAATAATAAACTGAAGATAGTCCAACATTATTGTCAGTTTCAGTTTTCAGGAGCCACAAGAGGCTCGGAACATCAGGATAATATGGATCAAACCTGGTTCACAGTTTAAGAGTCTCACCAGGCTCCTGAACCACGTATGCAACTCCACAAGATCCATCCTTCCTGTCTTCAAAGGTGATCTCGGCCTTGCTCGGCCCCTCTACAGCGATGGAGAGACCGCCAGCGCCGGCCTCTCTGGTCCAGATACTGAACTCAGCTGAAAAACAATGAAAACATCTCACATTTGTTTCTGTCTGAACATAAATTGGAAGAAGAGAAAGACTCTGTCTCCAGCCCACCTGGGATCCCTGCCACTCCTCGGTCCAGCCCGGTTCCTCCAGCTCGGACCTTGTGGGCGCCTCCTTCTCCCAGGGGCCCCACAGTGAACTGGAAGGGGCTGCCGGGGACATGTTGGCCCCGATACTTAACGTTTACAGTGTGAGCTCCCATCTCCTGAGGGATGAAACGGACGCTGTAGGTGCTGTCCTCTCCTTTGATGATCTCTGCATCCTCCGTCTTTCCTCCTGGACTCACCACCTGAGCCGTCATCTCCTGGTTACCTGCCTCACCTGAGAGGGCGGGGGACATGGATCAGATGGATGGATGGATCAGGTTTGTCCTGCTGGTTTTTACTGTCGGTTAGAGTCTGTGAGTGTGTTCAGAACATGCTTCAAGTCCAGGATCTGTTATGTTGACAATCAAACATCAAACAGATGTTGTGGAGCCGAACAGTCTCCAGGAGGTTAAGTTTGAGTTTTAGCTCAGTTTAATACCAAATATTAAAAGTTTACCCACAGATCAATACTTTTAATATTTGAAGTGTTTTGTTAGTATTTTGTGATATTAGTACTGTTACTGCAGCAAAGCATTTGAACTCTCACACACACACACACACACACACACACCGTCCTGCAGCGGTGGTCGGCTGCCCGCTGGCATGCCGTTGAAGCCGCTCAGACTCTCTCGTCCCAGGAAGTCTCCGAACACGTCTCTGAAGGGTTCTCCTCCCACCTGCGTGCTCTCCTCCACCCGCACCTCCCTCTTGGTCTCTCCGGCTCGGGTCTTGCTGATCTCTGTCCGCTCGGTGCGGGTGTAGGTGTGGCTGCTGCGCGTGAACGTCCGGGTCAGACGCTCCTGAGCCGAAACCATGTGAAACCAGTTCCCTACAATCAGCAGCACGGGGGCGCAGGGAGGAAGGAGGAGGGTGAGGGACAAACGAGAAGGAGGTGAAGAGGGGGCAAGAGGGAGGACAGGTGGACACAGGTTGAGGAGGCTGTGATGTCACAGCTCACCTGGTATTTTGAGGTTGAGGTCGCAGGTGCTGCCCACAGTGGCGATGGAGGGAGCCTGGCGTTTCCTGGTGATGCTCTCCTTCATCCTGCCCTCACCAAACACCTTCACCGTGAAAGGACTTCCTGTTCATGCGATGACATCACAGCATTTGAACACTGCAGCACTTTTATTTCAGAGACCACAGCACCTGACCTACGATCAGTTTCCTCAGACAGCCTCTGGGTTATATGACTCAGTGCTGAAATGATGATGTCACTGACTCACAATGATACTGCATCCTGTTAGCATAGCCTGTTAGCATGGTCTGGTAGCACCACAGTCTGTCGTATCCACATGTGTGGAGTCATATGTTCTCACATATGATTTCAAACATGTTTAATGTCTCTTCTACTAAAAACTCAAAAAGTCTGTCAGTCAGCTCATCACTAATCATCACTAATCGTCACAATCAATAACCATCATTGATCAGAGCAACTTGTTTGTACCTGGAACATGTTGGTCAGCAAACTTGATGTTGATGATGTAGTTTCCAGGTTCAGTCGGACAGTAGGTGACTTTACACGTCCCATCCTCCACGTCCTCACAGTTAATATCCACTTTACTGGGACCCTCGATAGACAGACCCAGACCCCCATAACCTGACGGTAGAGAGGGAGATGAGCAGGTGTTTGCCTCAAATATCACCAGAAATAACACAAAATACAAAAAAAACACCAGAAAAATAAATTAAAAATACAAACATCCTGTGTTTCAGGTGGAAGAGGTCCTTAAAAAGTAATTTTACATACGGAAAAAGGTCATAAATTAACATTTTATTCTGATTTATACTAAATCTCTGGTTTGCAGTTCCATTGTCAGGTTTGTTGATGGCTCGGATGTCTTGTTGAAGGTGTGTATCTCACCTGCATTCCTGGTGTCCACGATGAACTCAGCCACCTCGAAGGTGTGCCCCTCCACCAGCCCCTGACCGTAAACCTTCACCTTACTGGCGTCTCCGATCTCTGACTGACCCACCATGATCTTAAACGGGCTGTTGGTTACATGTTTCCCGTTCTTCTTCACGCTCACCACGTGTTCACCCACTTCCTTCGGTGTGAACGAAATCCCTGCAGGTGGGAGGAACCGTTTCAACCGTTTTCAACTTTCTTTGCACAATCACTTTGAAGTATTTCGTCAACTAAACCCTGAAATTCAAACTTTAGCAGCACTGACCGATGTGTCTGTTGGGCAGCCTCTTCAGCAGACATGGCTCCTCGTTCCCAGACGGTGCTCTGATGCTTGCCATCAGGCTGCTCAGGTCCGTCTCCATGATTTTCAAGGAGACATCTGTTGCTGTGCCGACATTAAGTTGAGACGTCCTCATGGAGTCATCACCTGGAGATCAATCAAATCAAGAACCAGACAAGAAGTTGATTGAGTCGTTTGGTGTCTGAAACGAAGACTCTATTTAAATGTCAGAGGTTTGGTACCGGTGATCTTGGCGGTGAAGGGGCTGCCAGGGATGTGTTTGTCGTCAAACTTGACAATGATGTTGTAATCTCCAGGTGCGGTGGGCAGGTAGGACACCGTACAGGTCCCGTCTTTGTTGTCTTTACAACTGATCTCTGCTTTAGATGGACCTTCAACAGCCAGAGAGAGACCACCTGCCGACAGACAAACAAACAAAGGCCGGTCCCAAATAAAGACTCAGTACAATCTACAGACAGGATGCAAAATATCCCAAATATAATAATAATTTAGCGGATAATTAATTAGAAACTGGAGGAGGAGAAGGTGTCTGTATGTGAGATATTTAATATAAAATTTATGGGCTGTAGAATCAAAACCAGCTCTTTCAGTTATGTATTAATATTATATAGTTGGTGAACTGGAGTTACTGATACCTTCTCCAGCGTCTTTGGTGACAATAGTGAAGGTGGCCGGTCTGTTCGCAGTGCCATGGCTCAGACCTGGACCGTATGCTGTCACATGACCACTGTTAATGGCGTCGACGAAGAATTGGAGTGGACTTCCTGTAACAGACCAAACACAGGAGGACTGTTATGGACGGGACAGGTTGATAAAGTGCAGACATGTCTGAAGACAATGTCTGGTTCATCCTGAAGTCAAGCTGTTTGCTGATGACACTCGACTGTTTGTCTCCAAAGACTGGGACCTCTGACTGGATCAGTCCTGTTGCCTTGTGGTCCAAGCTGTTACCTGGGATATGATTCCCATCATATTTGATGTCCATCTCATGCAGGCCTCGTTCTGTCGGTGAGTACTTCACAGTGACGGTGCCGTCCTTGTTGTCGGTGATATGAGGACAGGCAGTTCGACCGGATGGCATTCGCACTTCACCTGGAGAACAAAATACAAAACCAATAGCTATGAAGGTATCATGATTCAAAATGTGATTTTTAACAAATGAAACATATTTAGAAGTGTAGTTTTTGTTTTCCACATAAACCAAAATAGTCCCAATAAATCCACAATTTGTTGTTTGTTTCATTAAAACCACAGCGAGTGACTGAGTTTCTAAATACTGAAGTTAAAGATTTTAACTGCTGGATTTTCTTTTCCACAAAAGCATAAAATATTTTTATTGAACCACAAAATCCTAAAAACCTGAAATCACTGAAAAACCAAATCAAACTCTTTTAACTGTGACGATCAAAGGAAGGAAACACTAGTAATTATCATGAGTAAACGAGATGCTCTCGTCTCTGCTGCTGCACTGAACGCTCAGACCAGACACACCGGCGCCACTGCAAACACAAGCTGGTTATGTTAAATGTCTGAATGAACACTGACAGGTAAACACAGCAGCTCTTACCTGTGATCTCTCCTTTCTGCACGGTGAAGGGAATGACCAGACTGAAGGGGCGGAGCATCGGCTCCATCCCGTCCACCGGGCTGACGGGATCATCAGTGGCCTGAACCAGAGCCAGAGGGGAGGAGTGTTAGTGTCACTGTACTGGGAACTCTGGGACATGGTCCAGAGAGGAGGGGGAGGAGGAGGAGGAGGAAGCCCAGCAGGACAGTAGAGAGGCTGACAGAGGATCAGAGACTGGGTGCACTAAGATTTAAAACCAGTTAGACATGATGCCTTTTGTTGCCCTAATAAACCAAAAGAAACTGTATAATTGAATTAAATAATTAACATTATGTTATCCATCCATCCATTTTCTGAAACTGCTTTATCCCTGTCCAGGTGCAGGGTGCTAGAGCCTATTCCAGCAGTACAAAGAAATATTATAATGATCAATATTAAAAAGATCTAAAAGTAAATAAAAAACAAAATGATGTCAGATAAAAGACCAATAACTGAAGAGCTTTTATTAATGAAAAATAAAATCAAATAAAATAAATAATGCAATTAAAATCAAACAAAACACATAATATAAAGCCAAACACAAGAAATAAAATAATTACAGATTAAAGTTTAAAGCTGTTGCATCTTCCTGTCCTTTAAAATCATCACAGATGAGTCTGAAGCTGCAGAAACTGATGGAAAGAGCTGAACATGTAGTGAAATCTGTTAGTTTGTGATAGGAGTCAGTGTTGGTGACCCCCCTCGCCCCCCAGCAGTCAGATGATCATGCAGATTAAACATGCAGCACCATGCTGAGCCGAAAACAGATCAATGAGTGAATCTGGGTTGTTATTGACTGTGTGACGTAAAGAGGACGGTCTGAGCGGAGGCTGCAGCCTCCTGCAGGTGAACACTGATACCCATTGAGGGGAGAAGCCCACATAGGGACTGAAGCGCTGCTGTAACTGAAGCTTGTCACATGGCTCCTCTATTATTGGGACGGTATCACTCGCCTAGCAGGGAACAAGTACAGGCTTTAGACACACACACACACACACACACACACACACACACAGCTCCATGCACACACACACACACACACAACAGTCTCAGGATTGCTGACCATGTGTCTTTCAGACTGAACATGTTTTGTTGTCATGTTAGCATGTTGATGTTCTGTGTTAGCTGTTAGCATAGTCTCCAGGTTCAGCTGACATTAGTTACTATAATGAACATGTGACCAGATCTGAACCCTTTGAGAGATCATGCTAATGTGGCTAACCTGGATGCTATTATCTGAAGCTAACTTATACAAGATTCACAACTGGTTTAACATGAATTTAGCATTATGCTAACTGTAAACAAACAGCATGCTACATAAACATTTGTCATAGGTTTTACATTAAACATAATGATGATGATTTC
Organism: Datnioides undecimradiatus; assembly: GCA_008933995.1. Classification (NCBI taxonomy): domain Eukaryota; kingdom Metazoa; phylum Chordata; class Actinopteri; order Lobotiformes; family Datnioididae; genus Datnioides; species Datnioides undecimradiatus. The sequence goes on along the minus strand of WARS01000022.1, from coordinate 293,771 downwards.
ATTAGTTACTTGTTAGCTTAGAACACACCTTTATAGCTGCATGTTTCTACGGTAGCCCAGAAGGGACAAGCAGAGGCTCATACAGGTGGAACTCACCACCACGTGGAAGGGGCTGTTGGGAATGTTTTCCCCTCCGAACCGGATGGTGATGACATATTTTCCAGGCTCCGGCGCCGTGTAGTAGATGTCAAAGGTCCCATCGGCATTCTCCACCACATCCACATCAAGCTCCGCCCCATCAGGAGTTGACACCTTACAGGTGACTTTACCTTTCCCAGCAGCCTTTGCGTCTACAGTGATGACTGTCTCCTCTCCAATCTGGATGGTCGGGCCGATACCTGATCCTGGCAAGATGGAACATGAATCAGGATTCTAACTGTGATGAATCAGGATGCTAACTCTGTTGAATTACGATGCTAACTGTGGTGAATCATCATAAATCCTGTTTCTGAAGTGAAATGAAATTGTTTTGTTGACACATTGCTGCACATCTCAGTGCCTTTTTGTGTCACACACTGTATAAGAGTTTGATTTGTGGGTGTAAGGGTGACTCACCCAGTCCGTGTCCTCCGATTGAGACTGTATGAAAACAACAACATGGTCAATGAGACATATTCAGGTCAAATGTGATTGGTTCTCAGAGTGGTGGTGGCCAGGGTCTGACCTGTGACCAGACACTTGCTGGCGTCTCCGGTGGGCAGGGCATGGATGCGGTAAGGCGAGTACGGGATCTCATCTCCGCCATATTTGATGGTGATGGTGTAACGTCCCGTCATGTCGGGTACGTAGGACACCGTGTACGTCCCGTCTCTGTTGTCTCGGATGTTTGCCTTCTTGGGTTTTCCCTCTGGATCCTGGAGACACACAGACAGGAAGTCAGTACGTTTAAGGTGCTGTGTGAAAGTACCGTCCATCAGTGGTCTCCTACAGAACCAAGAGCCAATGAAGGGAGCAGCTCTCTGACCTGAGATCAGTTCAGTGATCTGTTGGATCGATTCACCAAATCAGACTAAAAACTGTTTTATCCATTTTTTCTGTTCTGCTCACACGTGGAATAAAACCAAACATCTCTGGATTTAGACCAGCAACTTTCTGCAAACTGAGTCTCAGAGTCCATCAGTGACAGGGTTGTAGAGAGTTAATGTGTAGCAGATGGACTGAGGTTCCCTGGAACATCCGACTATCAGGTGCAACCAGAAAGCTCTGACACTGCTCCTGCTGTTCCTGAACGCAGCATGTTACAGTAACAAGCCTGCAGCAGCTGTGAGTAACAGCTGTCATGAGTCAGAGTGTGGTGTCACATCACTCTGACTGAGGCCTCAGGCCGAGTCAGAGCCTGATGGAGCTGATGTAGCTGATGTTTGTCTCCAGAGAGCAACCAGCAGTGGAGAAGCTGCAGAGTCACAGAGGGAAGTGTCTGCATCAGATCAGGAGGACATGCTGGTCGTCTCCTCCCACATTCGCGGGGTTGTGCAGCGTGAATTCATCCCCCAGGGTCAGACTGTCAGTGGAGAGCTCTGCTGCACCGCTCTGAGGCGTCTGAGGGAGGAAACTCAGCACCAACCACCTGAACTGGGACAGGTGGAGCTCTGGTATTTCCAGACTGATGGTGCAGCTGCAGGGTCTCTGCTCTGACACAGTGGAGGAGGTCCAGAGGACGTCACAGATGGAGCTGCACAAGGTCACAGAGCAGGACTTCCAGGGAGAGATCTAAGTGTGGCAGGAGCTCTGGGAGCAGAGCATCACTGCACAAGGTCACTCTGCAGGATGGAGGACACGGCCACAGCGGGGTCATTAAAGGAGCAGTCTGTGAACTTTATGATTGCACCTTGTAGACGATGTTAAACTCCATAGAAACAGGATTTGATTTTCTCGAGTGTCTCTGGTTTTATCATGTCTGGTTCTTCAGAAGCTCCTGATGGTTTGAGACCAGAGATGTTCTCAGTACTCAGATGGACTCATTCAGTTCATCTGTCCAACGTCACACAGGATCTAAAGTCTAGATGCAGCAGAGGAGGGGTGGATGGATGGAGGCGGGTTTACAAAGCACTGTGGTTAGTGGAGGACTGAACACCACATGTGTCTGTTAGATCATTAGGCAAACTGAATGGAGGTCAGTTCACATGTAGGGTGGGGGTGTTGGGGGTGGGGTTGATGGGCTATTTCAGAGTAATTTAAATATTTTCATTGGATTATAATTAGTGATGCATTTACTTTTATTTTACAGCTGATGGAGCTTGTTGCATGAGTAGAATAATCCATAATAACACATGAGTAAAATTAAGATTTAAAGTCGTTTTTTAATTGAAAACAATCTCCACTCTGATTCTTTTATTAAAACATTTTTGTGAACTTTATTGAAATTTCAGAGAGATGTTTAATTTGGTCCTGATGAACATGTGAAGCTCCACAGCAGAATCCTTATGTTAATGTTTTTGTTTATTTATTATTAAACTATATTTATTACTATCATCTGCACAGAGTTAAAACAGACATAATTAACTTCCTTTAATGCAGAGAAACAAACACAGTGTAAATAGGACAAGGCTCTCTGGTCTCCACTGATTTGAGTGTGATTCGTGTGAAAGTAGAACAGTTATATCACATGTTTATATTTATTCATATTCCCTGAGTTAAGTGATGAGGGGGGAGGGGGGAAGGTGGGGTGACAGAGGAGAGTGCAGGCCTTACACAGCCTCTCTTAAGAATACTGAAGGGGATGGTTTTCTTTATTATATGAGTCTCCCACACCCTCCTGCCCCAGTCCTCCACAAACACAGAGGCCTCGCGCCTGCACCCATCCGGACCCTGCAGCAACAGCAACAAGCCCATGGTGGAGGAACAGGAAGTCACAGCGGTTAAGACAGACAGATCATCAGTCCACCATGAGTCTCACTACAGCTCGTCTTAACTCCTAACAAGTCTGCAAAGACCTGATCGCACCAGAACAACCTGCAGTGAGATCCCACCACCATCTGCCATCCAGGAACAAGAAACAGTGATTGTTCTCCTCAGACTGAGGCGTCACATGATCTGTTTGACGAGCAGATTTACAAAACAAGAGAAGAAGAACTCTCTGCTAATTACGTTTAAAACACATCGTCCTGTGCAGGAGGGAGATATGCACCACCTCCCACCTCTGTGTGTTTGTCCTGATTAGCAGACATTTAAGGAGATATTCATACTGTATTGGTTTTTCACTAATTGGCACATTCAGCGTATAATAAATGCAGATGCAACTGTTCTGATGATATAAACAAAACTTTTTATTATTCAGATTTGATGCATAAGATGACGTTTTATTCACATTAACACAGTTTTCCTAACACTGTTTGCAGCTTATTAGAATATACTGAATGGTAACTCTGTGATTACTGTGGACACTCAGACCTGAGCTGGTGAGACCAGGCAGCAGACATCTACACCAAACAACAACGAAGCACAGACTCTTTGCTGCTGTTTCCTGGATCCTTCAGTGAATCATCACATGAAGAAGTCCGACTCATGATCCTGGTCTCAGGTTTGTTCATTGACTTCATCACAAACTCAGATTTAATGTTTGACCTTTTCAGACCTGAGACCAGGGTCCTGAGCTGGTTTCAGAGTACCCCCTTTCTGTCTCAGTCATCATCAGGACTGGAATTGGCCACTCACCAGTATCTGGACCGTGAGCAGTCCCTCTCCAGCGTCTCTGGCATCGATGGTGAACTCGACCGGCAGACTGGCAGGCACCCCAGATGCATTCAGACCTGGACCGCTGGCTCGAACTTTACTGGCATCGTGAGCCGGTAATGTTTTGATCTTGAATGGACTGAGAGGACATGGATCGGTCAAACTTAAACCTGTAAATGATCATATCATGATCCTGTTTGGATCTCAGCAGTACTGACCTGTGAGGGACCTCCTGGTCAGCGTACTTCACGCACACCGTGTACGGTCCATCATTGGCAGGAGTGTAGTTGACCGTGTGAGTACCATCACCGTTGTCGGTGATGCTGATTGGCTCAGCCACACCTGAGCAGCAACCACAGAGTCAAAACATATTAGTTCAACCCAGTTTTTGGACTATCCTCCTCTTCCACAAGGGCCTGCTTCTGAACTCAGACTAAGGATTTGTAGAGTAACAGTGCTTAATGGTTTTTGGTCTCTAAGCCTTCAAAAAAACAGATGACTTGACTGAACTGGGTCTTGGGTCAACATATCCTTGTCCAGACAGAACAAACTTACAAACTGAGGATTATGCATCACAGAAACCCACAGAGGACCGTCAGGGTCGTATTCGGGGTCTTACCTGTGGGCCCATACAGCTGGACCTCCAGGGCCGCCACCCCAGCCTTGCTGCTGTCTACAGTGAAGGTCTGAGGGACGTGAGCTCGGACTCCACTACCCAGGCCGGGACCTGAACACCTCACTTTACTGGGATCCACCAGCTCTCGCACTGGAACCCGAAACGGGCTTCCTGCAACATGAACAGACAAAGCGGGAAATGAGTCTTTGCTGCACAGACCTGACTCTGAGGAGCCCTGATGGTCTGGATTTCAGTAACATGTTGGAGGAAACGGTTCAGATGCATCACCCGGGATAGGAAGGCCTCCGAAGGTGATGTTGACATCATACTCTCCAGGGGTGAACGGGATGTACTCCACGCTGCAACTGCCATCTTTGTTGTCCTTACATGACATCTTCGCCTCAGACGGACCCTCAATGGCCAGGCCAAGACCTCCGGTGCCAGCACCTCTGAGGGCAGATGGAGCAGAGGGGAAGGAAGAAGGAAGGTGCATCAAAGGAAAGTCAGTCTGAAACACTCAGATCTGTTTGATGATGCATGAAGACACACAGCGAACTCACCTGGTCTCCACAGTGAACCGGTTTGGTTTGTTAACCAGTCCTTCCTCCAGGCCTGGGCCGTAGGCTCGGACTCGACTGGGGTCACAACCCTCAGCCACCGACACCCTGAAGGGACTTTTAGGCACCGAGACATCATCAAACAACACTTCAATCAGGTGCAAACCTGCGGACAGAAGAGCAAAGTGTTTTACATTAGCATGTAAGCTAATGTTAGCTTCTCTATAAGCTGCGTGTAAAATTCAGTTCAACTCTCCACTGCACCAGCTGCTCCAAAACAGAGATCATAGCGTCAGTCAATATGCAGGAATTCACAGTGCTTAGTTCTTAATGTTCTGTTAGAACAGAACTACATTGTTAAGCTCCTGTGTTAGCGGCTAGGACCTGTATGTTAGCAACTAGCACCAGTATGTTAGCAACTAGGACCTGTATGTTAGCAACTAGGACCCGTATGTAGTAGCTAGGAACCACACCATGCTGAGGCTGCAGGTGGAGCCAGAGCTACTTCAGACTTCAGTGCTGTTTGATCCTGTGTTTCTGATCCTATGATCTGGGGGAGTTCTCCAGGTTACAGCACCTCCCTGTTCATCCGTCAGTTGCCAGTTTCCTACATGTTTCCTGCTGTGCTGAGGTTTGAACTAATAACCCTTTAGCGTCAAACCAGTATGAGCCTCAGAGGAGACTCCCCGTCTGACTGAAGCCTCCGCAGGGAAGAGTATCTCCCTCCCACAATGCAATGGGCTCCAACATGTCACACATTACTATCAGTGGAAAACCATCTGCTGTGAGCTGACAGTCTGCAGCTATTAATACCAGCCACTCATCCCTCCCACCTCTCACTCTGCCTTCACTAAAGGCCAAACTGAATCCAGTCATTGCACCCTCTGTCTTCAGACTGTGTATCTGTTTATCTGTGGCAGATAATCAATAATCACCCAGAGACTTTATATTTTCACTGTCCTCACATCACCTCTGTTCCTTTGTCCTGAGTAGTTCTTAAAAACAGGTGTACTGTGTCACCATGTGATGATTAAAAATACTATACTATGAATACTATAAATACACCACAGCGGTGTTACTATTGCATTTGGATCCGATTACTGTGACCTTTGACCTTTGGCTGAGATCAGACATCCATTTTTATTTTTATGGCACCTCCATCAGATCAGATCTTAACTCAGAATTACAACATGACTTGAACACAGCATCAAACTCTGTATGTTAGCGTGCTAGCATGATGAGCTTACTGCTGTGCTACAGTTAGCATCTTAGCCTGCAGTTAACATCCGTGTAGCCTTTTCATGCAAGTATTAGAAAATATCTAGCCTGTCAGTGTGCTACAGTTAGCATGTTCACATGTCTACTAAGTTTAGTACTAAGTTTAATATTTACTTTACATATTCACAATTAGAAAGGTTAACGTTATAATAGCATTGTTAGTTATTATTATTGTTATTATTGATTAAAGCTTGTTAACGTTAACAGAGCTGACAATAAAGCCCTTTTCCAGGGAACTGCTCTGCAGCTAGCATGCTAATTAGTGGCCTGCTGCTGGTATGACAACATGTTTCTGTTAAATATCTCTAATATTGAACATGTTAGCATGTTGTTTTAATTAAATCACTGAACATCTTTTCCTCAGTCTAACAGGGATTAAAATCAGATTTTGATTTGATGAGCTGACATGTTTTTTCGTTTCGAGCTACTCCTGGCTTCAGACTGAAACACCATTAAAGTTGAGAGTGAATAACATGATGAACTCATTGTGCAGGAGCGAGTTTAAGTGTTGAAGCTGCAGATTGCTCACTGGCAGCTCTCCCTTTACAGTGGCAGAGGGAAAACAGAAGCTTTATGAAAGCCACAAGCCACTTCATGTCAGTGTTATGATGTGCTGTTGTGGAAAACATCCATAAAACAGCAGTGAGCAGCAGCGAACGCTCCTCCGGCCTGTTAATGTTGATGAGATTTGTTCATTCTGCTGACTGCAGCGCTTTCATTTGTTTGTTCGATGAATAAAACCTCTCACCGTCCTCGTACGGTGTGTACTCCACTCTGTAGGTCCCATCGCCTTTGTCTGTGATGTAGGCGTCCGTGTTGGCTCCTGATGGATTGGAGATGCAGGCTTTGATGTGGCTGCCGCCACTCTTGTAATGGGCCCGGGAGTCCACTATGAAATGAGTGGTCACTTCCCTGAGGACACCTGTAGAGAGGAAACAACAACAAACCACAACACTGAGAATCAGAGCTGAATACTGAAGAGAAGTGATTCCAAACTGACGAGATACTGACTGTCTGACATCAGTTCAACCGTAGAAACATAATAAATGAGGGGAACTCTAAGAAAACGGCTGAGCAGTGGTGTGTTTCTCTGTAGTCCTGGTTTCTCTGGTATATTTAGACTGTAAATATGATTTTATAATGTGTTTTATTCAAGTAAAATTAGTTAGTTTGGTTCATGTTGGTTCTGTTTGTTTTCTCTGACGATATGCTGATGATTCCTCCATATTCCTGCATGATCAGTGTTTGTCAGGAATCTCAATATCAACACGTTTAAAAACAATATGATTATTACAAGAAGATGAATTGAAATGGAATAATCATGTTTAGTGAACCTGTAAACTCATCTTTGTATAAATTAAGTGATTGTTTTAGTTTAAGCTCATTTTAAAACTGATCTTAAGAGGAAAACACAATATTTACATCTACAAATAAAATGGAAACAAACACAGCGAGGAACAACCAGCCTATAAAACTGAAAATGTTCTCCTGTGAGTTTATTAACTGTTATAATTGACTGTGGAGGAGTTGGGAGGCCAGTAAATGAGTCACGGTGAGCAGTCCAGACCAGATCTCACAGTCGCCTCATTAACAGAAACTGCAGCTCAACAACATGACTGAGAGTTTATTCACATCAGACACATTTTCTGGTGTAAAAGTTGCTTAAATATATCAGATAAGTCATGCAGGTGATGTTTTAATAACAGGGAAACAGGGAACATAGTTTATAATTAACCCTTTGATGCATGAATTATGAAAACTTCAGCCAGGACTTTTGTGTTTTTATTTTTCTTAGGCCATGGAAAAAAGAAAAAAAAAAAAAAAAAGTTTTTTTCAAGAAAATTTTCCACATGTCCTGTAACAGGTGGTGTAGGAACCCAATTGCAGCACAAAGGGAACACAGATCCGAAGAGGAGAGTTTAGGTCAGTCCAGGACAGGCAAACAGGAACCAGGAGAACAAAGGCAGAAATCTTGGTCAGGAACAGAAGGCTGAAACGTTTACCAGGGAACAGACGAAGCAGGGGAGTCTGAGACAGGCAGGGTCAGTACCGGGAGATCAGGCAGAAGAACGCTGGAAAGTCTCGCATAGCAAAGAACAATCTGGCAAAGGAGTGAGTGTGGAGCTGGTGAATATATCCTGGGCTGATTGCATGTATGAGGGGCAGCTGTGAGCACAGGTGAGATGAGTTGGCTGATGAGGTGGGAGTGGCTGGCAGGCTGAGTGGGGCAGAGGTGGGGTCTATGGAAAACTACTGAGTGAACTGGGTGACTGAACTGTGACAATGTCCACTCAGGTGGACAGCATGCGTTTTGAGTATTTTAACTAAAGAAACACTACAATACAATACACTACAATAATGTGAACATATTTTGACGTACTGTAACACTGTTCAGCCCATACATATACAAGAAAATGGCTTTTGAATAGCTGTCCACTGTAGTGACCACTATGCATCAAAGGGTTAAAATAGGAGTAATTAGTGTATTTTACAGGACAGTTGGAGCTGATCTGATATCAGGTCTGATGGACTCATAAAAACAATAACATGCTTTACCTCTGGGCTCCACTCCTGGTCCATAGACCTTCACTCCACTAGTGTCAACAGCCGGGTCCACCTGTAGTCTGGCAGGGAACTTCGGTACAGCATGTCCTCCATATTTGATGGTGATGGTGTACATGCCGTGAAACTGTGGGATGTAGGTGATGGAGTAGGTCCCGTCGCTGTTGTTCTGGACGTGGACTTCAGCTTTGGCTCCGCAGTCAGAGATGATCTCGATGGTGAGTTCGGCCTCTCCAGCTTTAGAGCAGTCCACTGTGAAGGATCCGTCCTCGTTGACTTTCCCTCGCTCCAGGCCAGGGCCACTGGCCGTCACCTTGCTGGGGTCAAACACAGACTGGACCAGGGCCTTGAAGGGGGACCCAGGAATGTGCTGGTCTGCAAACAGGATGTTGATGGCGTACTCGCCGGGTTCGGTGGGCAGGTAAGACACGGAGCAGGACCCGTCACCATTGTCCTGGCATTCAATCTTGGCCTCACAGGGTCCCTCTACTGTCAGACCCAGACCACCAGTGCCTGCTCCCTTTGTGTCGATGGCAAAGGGGGCTGGTTTACCCACAACACCACCCTGAAGACCCGGTCCATAAGCTCGAACCTGGAAGATAGAAGAGACACACAAAGTTGAGGGTTGGTTGGTTGATGGTTCAGCGCTGGGTCAGATGCAGGACTGAAAACATACTGAATCAGTAGACTAAGTAAATCTATCTCAGTAACCAAGAGAGTGATACTGCAAACAGGCAACGTTTACCGACCAACCAAGACAGTTCCAGACTGGCACGAAGACTCGTGCTGACTCCAGTGGACGAGTCCTTTCTCTTTCCTGGAGGAGAAGGTCATTCTCACCTTTGAAGGGTCAGGGGGCATGACCCCCTCCACGGTGAATGGACTTCCTGGTACAGGGTTTCCGTCATAGCTGATGTCCACTCTGTACTGTCCCTCCTCAGGGGGAATGTACTTCACTGTGTGCACCTCATTGGCCGTGCCTGACTCCAGCTTGCAGGGGATTGGTCGACGTGACGGTGAGATGATCTTGACGTCCAGTTTGCCCTGACCTCCAGCACCCTGAGTGCTGACCATGAACTCCTCGTCCTTCCCGACGTCCACCTCTTTGATTCAGAACACAGACACACAGGCAGCAGGTTCAGGAAGTGTTCACCAGTGAACGAAAAACCGACAAAATTGCCATAAATCAATTCTACTCATTGACACAGACACAAACGTTCCTCAGGTGGACTTACTGCTGTTCAGACCCTGAACTTTGACCTTGTTTAGGTCCAGCGGCGGGGCCACACTGATGTTAAACGGACTTTTTGGGATGGGGTCTCCTCCGTGACACACGGTGATGGACATGTTCCCCTGATGGAGACACGAACACCCATTAACATCACTTCATCTCTTGGCTCAGACATTATTAACCAGAGAGTTGTCGGACCTGCTGCGCTGCCGTGTAGCGGACAGTGTACGAGTAGTCGTGGTTGTCGATGATCTCAAAGTCTCTGACGGCTTCGCCTTTTGCTGCAGCACTGAAATGAACCTCCGGCTGGGCTTTACCGGCGCCCTTCGTGTAGATGGTGAAGTGAGTCGGTTTTCCGACTTCAACACCTGCAGAGTCCAGCATAGGACAAACAGAAACATGGATCAGTGTCTGGATCTGCTAACCTGAAGTCTATTACACAGACAGGAAGTGCGCAGGGTTTTCACAGTAAAAGCAACTCAAAGACTTGTTGACTCAAAGAATAATGACAGAAAACAGAAAACAATAACATACAATAATCAGCATTCAAACTTATTATTTTAGTTTTCTAAAATCAAAATAAAACACAAACATCTGCTGATGAAACATTTTTAATTCAAGACTTTAACATGTGATGTTATATAAATCTGATCTCAGTTCATCTTCAACTGCTGCTTAATATTACAAACTATTACACATAAAAACTGAAATTACTGCATCTTCATAATTTATTACAGCAAAACCAATGAACTTATGCAAACTAATGAGTTTGAGAGACAAACACAGAGATTCAGGAGCATCAGTGACACAGTGTGTGTCTGTCCACAGGAAGTACTCTGATCATTCACTGCAGTAAAAGTATGAGTGCCATCATCAGGACACCGTTACCTGCTCGTCTTGTCTCACCTGTCTTGTTGAGTCCTGGTCCTTCTGCTCGGACCTTGGCTGCATCATGGGAAGGATCCACCTTTATTCTGAAGGGGCTGATGGGAATTTCCTGTTTCAACATTAAAGGCGAGATTAAATTTAGCAGCTGGTTTCAACAGGAAATGTCTCCTGACTCGGTTTACCTGCCTGCACTCACCTGATCTGCAAACAGCACCATGATGGTGTACTGACCAGCGCCCGGGGGCATGTACTTCACTGTGAACGTGTCGTTGTCATTCTTGATGATGTCGAAGTCGATGTCTGCCTCTGCAGGACCAACCACACCTGGGGCGCACTTGATCCCAATGCTGACGTCACCTGCAGTTGAGAACAAGAGATGAAGCCTCATGATGGGACATGTGAAGGAAATCAGAGACATGACGCAGACGGAGGTGTGTCAGCGTGTGGCATGTTGCACCTTGTCCCGCCTCACTGCAGTCCACGGTGAAGTATGTCGGCTCGTTGGCCTTCAGCCCCAACTTCTCCACACCTGGACCGTAGACCTTCACATTCTCTGGATGGCTGCCTTCTCCTATCGTCACCTGTCAGTCAACACAGAAACGGGTTAGACACCTCACACCTGACCATCCAAGTCTGATATCAACATGGTGTCACATCATCATCATCATCGTATCATCCAGTGTTGTTCCAATGAGGTACCCAGTTACCATGACAACCTGCAGCGGTGTTGCTGTGCGTTTACCCTGAAGGGGCTGCTGGGAACGTTGACGTCGCCCCAGGTGATGATGATGGTGTGTTTGATGGGTTTGGTGGGAATGTAAACACAGAAGAAGGTGCTGTCTCCATTATCAGTGATCTGGATGTCAATGGGGAAACCGTCTGCATCCTGAAACACAAGAACACCTGTCACTCACCTGCAGCCACCAGCAGTACCTGTGCAGGTAACGCAGCACTGAAGAGGGTACTCCTCCTTGGTTCAGCTGCATTAACTTTAATCAAAGAATCAAATCAACTCAACCAGATAAACACAAAATCCACCGTACAGCAGCAGGAACACATGGTTAAATACGACGTCGGTCGTCACCTGGGCGTACAGCTTCAGTTCTCCTCTGCCGGCTGCGTGTGTGTCGATGGTGAATTCAGCAGGTTTGTTGACGATGCAGCCGAGCGGCTCGAGACCTGGACCGAAACATCTCACCTGAGGAGGAAGCAACATCAACAGGTCACGTTTAACGCTGGAGAACCTGAGAAGAAGAAGAAGAAGGAGGAGGAGGTTCTCACGTTCTCTGGGAAGACATCACTGGCTGCAGGCAGGATGTGAGCCATGAAGGGACTGTCCTTGATGTCCTCATCATCACAGATGACATGCACAGCATAGTCGCCTGGCTCCGTCGGCCAGTACCGGACGTCACATGACCCGTCACCTTTATCATCGCACTCGATCTTGGCCTGAGAGGGACCCTCGATGGAGAAACCTGCAGATCGAGACGAGTCAAGATGAAACTGTCCATATTTATTCAGCAGGTGACAAACAATAAAAACAAACAATAACACAAATTAAATAAGATCAACGATTAAAACATTTAAGCCCCGCCCCTCCAAGCAGCAGGTGAGCGTTGTCACGTACCAAGTGTCCCCACCTCTGTCCCGATGGCCTCCACCACAAAGTCAGCACTCTTCCCCACCATACCGGTTTCCAGACCTGGACCCCAGGCCCGCACTTTCTGAGGCCCCGCCTCCTCGCTCACATGAACCTCGAAAGGACTGCGCACGCACACAGACACACACACACACACAAAAATAAACTGCATATTAACATGCTGCTGTGCTGTAACATCACTGGAGAACCTCAGGGTTCGACCCCTTCGGTTCTCCGTTATTCATCACCTTCATCTGTGATTGGATTGGACGATAATGGGACGAGCTGCGTGTCTCACCTGCGCGGGATGCTGTGTCCCCCCCAGGTGATGGTCACAATGTACTTCCCCATCATGATGGGGTAATAATTACACTCAAACATCCCATTTTCCATCTCCAGGACCTTCACCGGCTCCTCCAGACCCTCTGGACCCGACAGGAAATCAACAGTCAGCGCCGCTTGCCGCACACTGAAATGCTGCTTTTCAATCTAAACATCACAACATGTCTTACTTGGTCCCTTCACGGTGACCTTAAGCTCCCCGCTGCCGGCTCCTTTGGTGTAAACCTTAAAGTCTGCCACTTCCTTCACCCTCAGACCCTTCGGCTGGAGGCCGCGGCCCGACGCCCGGCAGGCGTTCGGGTTACAGGCTGAGGACCAATCACAGATGGACACTGGTTAGACTGGGACAGGATGGAGGTCAGACCCAGAGACAGACTCTGATGCTGACGTCACTGAGACTCGTAAGCCTGAACCAAACTCATGTGAACGAACGTCTTCAGAGTTCTTGTAACCTGCTGATTCCTAAACAAATTAAACTGACAAAACAAACTTCAGTCAGATTTAAAGTGTGTGAAGATGAACTGGAGTCAGTTCACATCGATTTAAAATAACTGAACGGGTTTCAGACGGACTCTGCATTTCTGAACAAACAAACAAACAAACAAACATGAATAAACTGACATACAAACAGACAACAGGCAGACTGACAGACAGACAACAGGCAGACTGACAGACAGACAACAGACAGAGAGACAGACAGCAGCCAGACAGAGAGACAGGCAGCAGACAGACAGAGAGACATGCAGACAGACAGACAGACAGAGAGACAGGCAGACAGACAGGCAGCAGACAGACAGAGAGACAGGCAGACAGACAGACAGACAGACAGCAGACAGAGAGACAGCAGACAGACAGACAGCAGAAAGACAGGCAGCAGACAGACAGACAGACAGCAGACAGACAGACAGGGAGACAGACAGGAAGACAGGCAGCAGACAGAGAGACAGGCAGACAGACAGCAGACAGGCAGCAGACAGAGAACCAGACAGCAGACAGAGAGACAGACAGACAGGCAGCAGACAGACAGGGAGACAGACAGGAAGACAGGCAGCAGACAGAGAGACAGCAGACAGAGAGACAGGCAGACAGACAGCAGACATAGAGACAGGCAGACAGACAGACAGCAGACAGACAGACAGGCAGCAGACAGAGAACCAGACAGCAGACAGAGAGACAGACAGACAGGCAGCAGACAGACAGACAGACAGGCAGCAGACAGACAGGCAGACAGACAGCAGACAGAGAGACAGGCAGCAGACAGAGAGACAGACAGCAGACAGAGAGACAGCAGACAGCAGACAGGCAGACAGACAGCAGAAAGACAGGCAGCAGACAGACAGACAGACAGCCGACAGACAGCAGACAGAGAGACAGACAGACAGAGAGACAGGCAGCAGACAGACAGACAGCAGACAGACAGAGAGACAGACAGCAGACACAGATAGACAGGCAGCAGAAAGACAGGCAGCAGACAGACAGACAGACAGACAGGCAGACAGACAGACAGAGAGACAGCAGACAGACAGAGAGACAGACAGAGAGACAGGCAGACAGGCAGCAGACAGAGAGACAGACGGGTTGGCGTTAGTCAGCTGATGGGTTTGCTGAAGCTGTAAAAGCAGCAAAGATGAAACATGAGGATTTTCAGTGAAACTCAGAATGGAATCGTTCGATAACAGCGATTAACAGAGGGGAAGAGTTAAAGGTTATTGATCAGGTCTGAGCAGGAGAGCGCGGCGATCAGGATGAGGATGATGAAGGTCCACCTAACGATCTCATTAATTTACTTAATTAAACACAAGATGATCCTCCATCGTTCCTCTCACTACAGAGTGAACTGAAGGAACCAGATGTTAGAGTTACTACAGCTGCTTCATTAACGATCAGTTAACTGTGCAGCTTAGCCTAAAACCACCACAGCAGTTAGCATGTGTGTTAGCATTAGCATCATGTTAGCTTTACGCATGTGTCTGAGATGCTGTTTGCGTCAAATGCTCCTTTAATAGATTCTGAGCTTCCCTTCAGAGCTGCTTCATTCACATGACTCTAACGAGACCCTGAACACAGGAGGTCTGAAACGTGTCCAGAGGAGATGACAGGAAGTAACTGATAGAGTCGCTGGGGTGATTCATCCTCATTCATTGTGTTTTTCTGCAGGAGAAGAAGAAGCTGCGTATCTGCACATGCTGTAAGCTGGAAGCTGGTCCACAGCGTTCAGGATGGACGCAGGTTCAGGATGAAACCAGGCTTAACGCAGGCAGGCTCCACTAACACCCCCACAGCCTCTACTAACTTGGTCGCCGGGGTTTGGGCGGCGTTGGAGGCGGGCCCCTCTTTGTCTTGTCTGAGGGTGGGGGGCGAATGGACTGAGGTCCGATCTGCACCGGAGACCCAGAAGGGGGGGCTCTCTGTGGAACTGAAGGAGGGAACAACAATGATGATTCATGTGTGCACAGGTAGAGAGGGAACCGAGACTTCCAGACCTGCAGACCATGAGGTACCAAGACCAGCAGTCCGCAGGACATCAGACCAGCAGGCAGGGGGGACTGAGTGAGGTCCTGCAAGTCTTAAGTCAGACTCGGGTCAATTGAATCAAGTCTGCACTAACATAACAAGTCAGTTTCAGTCACAAACATATGCAAGCAAGTCCACAATCAAGACTCCAAAGTCCACAGTCAAGACTCAAGCAAGTCAAGTTCTAAGTCAGGTTGAAACAGGAAAGATCAGAGTCCAGTCAAAGAAAAAGTCCACAACAGGACAAGTCCAAAATCTAGTCCCAAGTCCCACAGAAGTCCCACATCATACAAAAGACTGGTTGGGACAAGGCAGTCCAGACATCCCGAAGCACAGATGGACAAGTCCCAAGTTGAGTCCTGAGTCAAGTCAAAACCAGCAAGTCCCAAATTAAGTTCGAGACCTATTGGATGGGATCCCACATCAAAAGGCTAAATTCAGTACATTGTCAGTCAAAGAGTCCATGTCTCTGTCAACAGACCAGTGAAGAAGACTGAAGACCACGGCCCAAAAACTCAGAGGGTACAGATTCCCCCAGACTAAACTGCAGGTTTTAGACTGATGTTGAGCAGCAGGAGGTGAAGTTTCAGGTTCGTATTAGATGACGTCCTGAAGTCAAAACATTGGCAGGGTTCAGACTCTCATTAATGTCACATGGAACAAAATCACAGCTACTGTTTAATCTGTAAGCCATCAGAAATCAGACCAGAGCTTACAAACTGTCTGAAACCTACCCTCTGAGATGTGGACAGTGAAAGGACTTCTGGGAATCTGCTGCCCAGCAAAGGTCACATAGACGGTGTGAGGTCCCTCTAGGACGGGAACATAGGTGCACCGGAAAATACTGTCCCCTTTGTTCTCCAGGACAATCTCCACTGTGTCCCTCCGGCTGTTTGAATCCACAATGATGACGCCCACGTCTCCAGCACCCGCCCCTGGTGACCAACAGAGGACAACAAGACCTTCAAACACTGACCGGAAGCTGGGACACAGACTCAAACTAATCAGGAAAACAAAATGTTCAGTGGTGTTGAGTTTAAGGTTCAGGTTCAACCTCATCCATTGTTTCATGGGTGTGCTGATCACCTGCAGTGTAAATGTCAAAGTATGTTGGTTTGTTGGCCACGTTTCCCATCTGCTGCAGCCCTGGCCCACGAGCCTGGACTCTGCTCGGGTCCCCCATTGCCTTCGCGACATTCACCATGAAGGGGCTTCTGTCGATGTCCTGCCCGGCAAACAGCACCTTCACCTGGGAGCAGCAGCACATCAGGTGCGTCAGGGTCTCAGCAATCAACCAGCCCAGGAACCAAAACATCACATCTGCAGACTCACACCTGGTCCCAGGTGTGCTCACCTGACCAGCAGTATGGATCAGTGTCCAGACTGGAATGATGTCATATGACATGAGTCACACGATGACACCTGAGACACCTGAGCTTTGTCTTACCTTATGAAGCCCCTCAACCTTGGGCAGGTAGACCACCGAGTAGGTTCTGTTCTTGTCGTTGTTGGCGATCACTCGAGCCTGAAGGACACACAGCAAACATCAGCCCATCTGTTGTTTGATTAAAGAGTGTGTGTGTGTGTGTGTGTGTGTGTGTGTCCACCTCCTCTGTGTGTCCCTCTGGATCCTCAACATAAACCAGAACTTCACCCAGTCCAGCCTCCACCGTCCCCACCAGAAACTCTGCTGGTTTCAGGACCACGTTACCTCGAGGCTCGATGCCTGAGAGACAGATTAGAGTACATTTACTGTGTAAGTAACAGGATTCATTCAGTTACTCAGCAAAACATGTAACAGTTCATTGATTCAGTCAGTCAGTTAATCAGTCAGACAACAGATAAACAGTTTGTCTGTCGTCATGTTTGCAGTTGTGTTACAGAAACGAGCTGTGAAACCAGGACCCTGGACTCTGGGCTCTGGATCCTGGATCCTGGATCCTGGATCCTAGACCCTGGATCCTGGTCTGAGGCTCGTTACAGTTGGTTTAATAGTCTCAGTTTCTGGAGTCTGGTTCAGTGTCTCTCACCTGGTCCAAAGGCTTTGGCCCTCTTTGGGTGCAGCGTCTTCGCCCTTAGGGGGGCGCCGGGCTTCAGCTTGGACTTGGGAAACTGGGACAGGTAGGTCATCACCGAGTGCTCGTCCACATTCGGATCCACGATCTCCTCTGGAGCGATCACCTGAAGAAGAACGAGGCAGAGAACGTGAGAAGATTCACAGCTGGATGATGATTAAACATCTGACATGGATTCTGTTCATCATCAGAGGAGAAGACGTCTTCACATCCTCAGCTGAAGTAAAAGTATCAGTTACAGCAAAAAGTCCTTTCAGAATAAAAGTCTCACATTTGAAATGAACTGATGTCAAAGAGCAGGAGAAGGTTTTAACAAGACTGAAGGTTTTGACAAGTATTGAAAAGGTATTGAAAAGCTGCTGATTAAACTAAAAACTGTGTATTTGTCATATTTTATATATTTACTCAGTTTGATTTAGATAAATTGAATAAATTAAAGATTCAGCATTTCTTCTTTGTTCTGCTGAACAGCACTGAAATTAAAATAACAAATGAATAAATAATTGTACTAATTGTTTTGATGTTTCTAAAATACTGAAACACAAATTTATTTAAAGAAATCATGAAAACCAAACTCTAATAGAACTTTTAAAAGAACCTTAAAGTCCCAATAATCTCCTTCCTGCTGTCATCTCTCCTCTGACTGGCTGGTTCAATCACATGACTGACAAACAGGAGGTGCTGCTGTTTCATTACCGAGTGTTCCATTAAAAGAGTAAACAAACGAGCATCTGCAGCTCATTAACTATTAAAACTTCATCGTTAATAATGAACAGCTCAGTAACCATGGAAACTGTGACATCACGTCGTTAACTAACAAGACTGTTGATCATGTGACTGTCTCAGTGATCAACTCGATGCTGCTGCTTCGTCACAGCAAAATGATTAATGATCGTTTGTTTCTTTGATCACGTTGAATCTGCTTAAAACAGCCAGCGGACATTTGATCAACACGTTTTCATTAATAATCAGTTCATTCAACAATTAATCATTATTTAGTTTTCGAACCTGCAGTTTGTTTGTTGTTTTGGGGATTTGGTAAAATTATAATCTCAATATTGTGACATAAAGTCCAATCTGATTAATCCAATTAGTGCAACTTTGAGACAACAACTAATTTTCTAATTAATATTGATGTTTTAATTAATTTTCCTTCGTGTTTCCTGTGATTATTGGTCAATGGCTTTGACACACAGACCATGTGACCTGACAGGTGAGCCTTACCTGCGGCACTCCGAGCCAGTCGTCAGCCTGCTGCATGGCCTCTCTGGCATTCTCCACCGGCTGACTGGGATCCCATGTTTCCCAGTCAGGACACAGACCTTGAAGGCAGCACAGACAAAACTTAACACGATTGGCTGAGCACACACACACACACACACACACACACACACACACACACACACACAGCCTCATGCCTGAATGTTGCTACAGCAAAGTAATCTGATTACACTGCTCATCATCTTGTCATCTGGCGTAGATTCAAGATTCAAGATGTTTTATTGTCATGTGCAACAAAAAAGCAAGTTTTCTCTGTGCAATGAAATTCTTTCTTTGCTGTCCCCCCTGATTCTGACGTATATAAAATACAAAAACTGAATAAATAAAAAAAAACAATAGTGCAAATACAATAGGAGATGCGATGGCAGAAACTATCTGATATTTACAAAGTGTCTAATGTGCAGTGTGCAATGAATATGATGGAATGGAACGTTAGCACATGCTCTGAGGGCCCGGCCCAGGATGTTGTCTAGTCCTCCTGCCTTGCGGGGGGTTAATCCTCCACAGTGCTTTGTGTACCTGGCCTGTTGAAACTGTTGGGGGAGGGGAGGGGTGTTGAGTGGTCTGGGTGTGTACTTTGTACTCTGCCTCATTTCCTGATTTAAAAGCAAGGGAGCGAGTACGCAGCATGTGTTGTACATGACTGTTGATCCAGGGCTTCTGGTTGGGGAACTTCCTGACTCGTGTTGTGGTCACGATGTTATTAACACAGGTGCTGATGTACCCAGTCACATATTCAGCACAGTCCTGTACGCTGACAGATGAGTCCCCCAGAGTGGCTGGGTGACTCATCTGTCGAGACGAGTGTAACGTGTTCCTCTCAAACCATGCATACGTCACAGTAAACAGACGTCCACGTTTCCATGGCAACATTGTTAATAAGAGCTACGAGAAACATGAGCATTAGCAAATGTTTCACCTCAACTCTGAGGACCTGTCTACTTCCCGGAGCAGTGAACCTGATTTCACTCATTACCCATGACCTCCATGAACCAATCAGCTGTCAGCACAGCTCATGCAGGACCAATCAGCTGTCAGGTGACAACAAGAAGTTGGTTCATCTGAGTTCTGAGTTGTTTGAAACTGGATCTGATCAGATGAACCGTTAATGAGGTTCCTCAGGTGATTAAATGCTGACTCATTAACTCTCTCACACATGCTGACCCTTCAGCTTCGCTCAGTGAGCAGTTGAAGCGTCAGGTGGTCTTCAGGTGGTTGCTGTTGCACCTACCGGGGGCGCAGTTGTCCACCAGCGCTCCCAGCGCCTTGCCATCCCTCCAGTCCCGGTGGAAGTTGGTGATGGGCAGCTGGGGCACCTTGTTCTGGATCCAGCCCAGCAGACGCTGTTTGGGCGTCAGCTTCTTGGCGTCTTCATCGTCTTCGTCCTCCCACATGGGCATGGAGATGGAGTAATGCAGGATCAGGGTCCAAATCAGACCCAGGATCAGCTTCAGGTTCCCGTCCACAATGGCTTTAGAGTCTGTCGGCAGACAAGGAAACACAGAGGTCACAGATGGAGGAAGAGCTGCAGGGTTAAATCAGCTGTTATTGTTATTAAAAAGTGAATGTTTATGTTTATCTCAGGTTTCATGTTTGTCAGGAACTAAACGTTTAATCAAACCATAATAAAACCAAAATAAAACCAGTTTCCATCATTTAAAGGTCATTAAACTGACAATATCTGTGTAAACAGTGACATACTGCAAGACCTAGCACTGGCCCTGATCATGTGACCTGTGCTGCAGGTGAACTGACAGCCAATCAGATCACAGCAAACCTCTGATACAAACATCTTTGGATCATCTTGCCAAAGTAAGAGTTCACAAGTGTGCTCATCTGTCGGGAGATGCTCTTACTGTGAAAGTCTCATCCATCGACAGCAGGATGATGTCATTCAACCCGCGGCTGAGGAATGAGGTCAGTTTAAATAGGAAACACATGCGCGCACACACACACACACACACACACACAGTAAAACACACACACTCATCAGGAATCTGTGGGTCTGTGAGTCGTTTAAACTTTCAGTGTGACTGAACGATGGCAGTTTAATATAAACATACACATAGACACACACACACTGCTCGTCGTGTTTTCACCACATGACCTCCTGTCATCTTTAAACTGACCAATGAAAACCTCTCATTCTCTGCTGAGACTCGTTAAGTTCAGCAGTTCAGGTTTCTGATGGATCGTCCAATCAGGAAACAGCTCATAAATCATGTGACTGTGTCTGGCAGCCTCGCTGAGCTGCGACGCTTCAGCTGCTTTCAGCGTCTTCTGCCTCACAAACACCTTTACCATCAGATTTAATTTTAAAATTGACTGAGCCTCACTTCCTGATGCGTGCTGATTGGCCATTCCTCCATCATGTGACTCCTCTCTGGAAGGAAACAACAGCAGTTGTGCTGTTCATTGTTTGTTGCTGTTTTGAAGTTAAATTCAGTGTTTTTAATGCATTTTATGTTGCATTGCAGTTTTATTTTGAAAGGCTGTTTCCTGAACGGAGCGAAGCCGTTGCTGCTGAGTCAGCGATCATCTTCTGAAAACCATGAATAAAGGTTTTAATTACCAACAGAATGACAAAACAAAAAAAAGCTGCTCTCCAGGAAACTG